>OY747709.1:49549899-49849899 GCA_963556495.2 Valencia hispanica | reverse complement strand
ACAATGTGGTTTACAGCCGGGAGCAGCTGATTAACATCGCAAAAGCTGAAATAATACCTCAACTGAAGCCACAAATCCCTGATGAGTTGATAAGGAGGAGACAGGGATGCAGAGCAGGAGCGAAAAGGAGACAGAAAAAGAAAGTTCAAGCCATCTCTTCCATCGATCATAATGGGCAACGTAAAATCACTGGCTAACAAGATGAACTTCAAGCCTATACAAGGACTCAGCCAGAGTACCGTGAATGCAGTGTTATGTGTTTTACTGAGACGTGGCTGCTGGATCATATCCCCGACTCCAACGTCTCTCTGCCAGGCTTCCTGACTGTACGAGCAGACAGAGATCTGAAGACGAGCAGAAAAGAAAAGGTGGTGGAGTAGTAGTGCTTGTAAACAGCAGATGGTGTCATCCAGGACATGTTACTGTGAAGTGTCGTCTCTGCAGCCCAGATGTCGAACTCTTGGCAGTAAGTTTTCGTCCATATTATTTACCAAGAGAGTTCACCAGTGTAATTTTGGCAGTTGTTTACATTCAACCTTCAGCCGTTGCCGACAATGCATGTGATGTCATCAGTTCCGTTGTTGCTAAGCTACAGACACAGCACCCCAATGCATTTGTGGCAATATCTGGTGATTTCAATCATGCCTCGCTCTCTACTACACTTCCAACATTTCAACAGTTTGTCAGCTGCTCTACAAGAGAAAACAGGACCTTGGATTTGTTTTATGCAAATGTGAAGGATTCATACATGTCCAAACCAAGACCTCCTATGGGACAATCAGATCACAATCTTGTTTTTCTCTGTTCAGAATATAAACTACTTGTTCAGAGGCTACCTGGGTCAAAACGAACTGTGAGAAAATGGTCACAGGAAGCTGAAGAAGCCCTGCAGGGTTGTTTTGCGACCACAGACTGGATGACTCTTTGCCAAGCACATGGAGAGGACATCAATGCCATGACTGAGTGTGTGACTGACTGTATAAACTTCTGTGTGGACAACATCATCCCCACCAGAACAGTGAGATGCTTCCCTAATAACAAACCCTGGATCACCAGTGACCTGAAGGAACTGCTAAACAAGAAAAAAAGAGCCTTCAGGGAGGGAGACAGGAAATTACTGAGGAGTATACAGAAGCAACTTAAGGTCAAGATCAGAGACAGCAAGGAGGCATACAGGAAGAAGCTGGAGAACAAACTACAGAGGGACAATATCAGAGATGTCTGGTCAGGAATGAGAAAGATCACAGGTTTTAAGGACAGGAAGGATTGGATAGATGGAAGTCTGGACAGAGCCAATGAACTGAATACATTCTTCAACAGGTTCAGTTCAGGAACTAGCTCAGCATCCCCCTCTCCTGTTCCCATCCAAACAGACATCCCACCCTCCTCTGACCCACAGCTTTCCTGTTACACCTCGGATGTTTTATCGTTCACCTCAGCCATGGACTCTTCTGATTCCACAAGTTTGACTTCAACCAAGTCAGGAAATGCTGCTACCCCCTTTGCCTCCCCCTCCCACTTGTCTGTCTCCAAAAGTCAGGTGAAGAGGCAACTGGAGAAACTGAACCGGAACCCTGACATCCCACATCATTTAGGTCCTGGATAGACTCCTGTTGGCACCCCTGAATAAGCAAACAAGAACGTATCAGGACCCTCTGCAGTTTGCTTATCGCTGTGGAGTTGGAGTTGAAGATGCCATCATCCACCTACTTCAACCAACCCACTGTCATCTGGACAAAGCAGGCAGCACTGTGAGGATCATGTTCTTTGATTTTTCCAGTGTATTTAACACAATTCAGCCTAATTTGCTTTGTCAGAAACTTCTGAAGACACAGGTGGAGCCCTCAACAATCGCCTGGATCAATGACTACCTGACCAACAGACCATAATTTGTGAGACTCAAGAATTGAGTGTCAAACCAGGTGATCAGCAGCACAGGAGCACCACAGGGGACCGTACTCTCACCATTACTTTTCACTCTGTACACCTCAGACTTCCAGTACAAATCAGAGACCTGTCATCTGCAGAAATACTCAGATGACTCTGCAATTGTCGGGTGTATCAGAGATGGACAAGAAGTTGAATACAGAGAGCTGGTGGACCGCTTTGTGACATGGTGTGGAAACAATCGTCTCACCTTGAATGTGAACAAAACAAAGTAGATGATTGTAGATTTCAGAAGAAACAGGGATAAGTCAAACACTGTTTCTATCATGGGAGAAGAAGTGGAGGTGGTTGAGGAGTATAAATACCTCGGAGTTCACCTTGACAACAGACTGGACTGGAGGCGCAACAGTGAAGCTGTCTACAAGAAGGGACAGAGCAGACTGTACTTCTTGAGGAAGCTTAGGTCCTTCAAGGTTTGCAGCAAGATGCTGCCGATCTTCTACAAGTCTGTTGTGGAGAGTGTAATCTCTTCAGCCATCATCTGTTGGGGTAGCAGCATCAGAGCCAGGGACTTAAAAAGGCTAAACAACCTGATAAAGAAGGCTGGTTCTGTTCTTTGGACAACTGTGAAAATCTGGAGATGATGATGCAAAGAAGGATTGTTCATAAAATCAAAAAAATTATGGACAACCCTGAGCATCCTCTTCATGAGACAGTCATACAACAACAGAGCGTCTTCAGTCAGAGGCGTCTTCCGTTTCGCTGCAATACAGACCGCTACAGGAAATCCTTCCTGCCCACAGCCATCATCATCTAGAACAACTCCTTAAAGAATTAACTATATGAGCTATACCAACACTTAATTTCCCTCTGGGATCAATAAAGTATTTTTGAATTGAATTGAATATTTATTTTGAAACTGTGACATTTATTAATGAATAAAGAACATGAACGCAAATATAACTGAAGGATTATTTGTCTTATAACAGGCTAAATAACCCGAATTATTGCTGTTAATTTTTGACTGTGTAACTTTACAAACGTCCTATAAGGGACAGCTGAGGTTAAAGCTGAGCTCAGCATGACAGATCACAGGTAAACATTTGTGTTGGCCGAGTTCCACCCCGATTAGCGAGACGAGGCTCCTGGGGCCTGGAGTTCTCACTGGGCCCACAGATCATCAGCACCTGGCAGCTGACTGACCCCTCGGAGGCTCATCCTGCCTGAAGGCTATTGTCTGACTACACTCGGCTTTTCTTGTGAAACGAGTCGGAACCCGTCAGCAAATCTGCTCCAATCCGATGAAGCGGGAAGGAAACGGTCAGCAGAAACCTTGAGGTTCGGAAGCAAAACCCAAAATGCCCAGCAGGTGAAAGATAACTGGTTAGAATGATCAACCCTGCTGTAAACTGTTATAATTAATAAGTTAATAAGATATAACAATATTGTTTTGGGATAAGCCATTTATTTACCAGAAACGTATGCCTTGTATAGCTTTATTTATTTAGTCCTCTGAGGGGGACCCCAAAGCGCTTCATACTACATTCACCCCTTCACACACACTGGTGATTGCAAGCTACACTGCAGCCGGAGTGTCTTGCCCAAGGACACAACCACTGAGACGGACGGCGCGGGGGGCTCGAAGCAGCAACCCTCCTGTTACAAGAGAAACATCTAACTCCTGAGCCACAGGACCTACGATTTTAGCCTCTTATCCACACGAAAACAGCAGATTCACGGCATCAAAAACAATTCTTAATAAATACTCAGACCAAAGTGAAGCTTTGTGAACTCTCCCGTTTTAAGCGTTTGCTTCTTGTGGACAGAAACAACCGGGGTTATAGGTTTTGGAACATCACGGTCCGCAACAAAAAATGCTCTGACATCACACGCGCGACCTGCGTTTCCGCTCAGAAACGGCACAGATGCCCTCAGAGATGTGTTGGCGTCATCGATTGTCCAAACAAGACGAGAAAAGAGATTAAAGTAGATAAATAAAAGCAGCAGCAGCACCACAAGCGACAAAACAAATATGAACAACAAATATAAAGTTTTGAATTTAAACGATTACTTCTTGTAGCAACAGTAGGATTGGAATCAAAGCAAATTAAAACAAATTAAAAAAAAACTACAGCAAAACATAAGTTTCAGCTCTTCTAGGTATTTAAAGCCAAATCTGTGCAAAAAATATTATTTTGCGAGTGATGCACCAGGATTCCTGACATAAAGAAGGTGGAGGCAAAGAGGGAGACGGCATGCCACAACCAGAATGTTGCGTTTGGGGGAGTGGCTGTTTCAGGGGATCGGTAGATCCAACAATGGGCCCAGTTCAGCACTTAGATCTAATAGGAATCTACATTGGCTGGCAGCATCTGGCTGATGTTCAATGAGCACCAGAGCATCCATTTTGCAGGAGTGTCACTGCAGTATTTATATTTGTACTTCACATAATTAAAGCACCAATACATGCAATTGTTGTATAACCTGAAGACATACATATGACAGACTGTGATATAAGTCTTAAATTAAACGCAAGTAATTATTTTTGGACCTAAAGAGGATCGATCAACAGTCAGCCCACAGTTTCAGTTAATACAGCTTGAAACTACTACAAACCTAGGTGTAGTAATGGAGTCAGACCTGAACCTCCAGGGTCACATAAAGGCAATAACAAGGTCAGCCTTCTATCACCTGAAGAACATCTCTGGGATTAAAGGACTGATGTCGCAACAGGACCTAGAAAAACTCATCCATGCTTTTATCTTTAGTCGGATTGATTACTGCAACAGCGTCTTCACAGGTCTGCCTAAAAAGTCAATCAGACAGCTGCAGCTGATCTAGAACGCTGCTGCTCGTGTTCCTCACTAGAACTAGGAAAGTAGAGCACATCACCCCAGTTCTAAAGTCCTTACACTGGCTCCCTGTAGCTCAGAGAATAGACTTCTAAATACGTTTACTAGTTTATAAATCATTGAATGGCTTAGCACCAAAATATGTTGAAGATCTATTGTTCCTATACCAACCAGAACACTCAGGTCCTTTAATTCCAGTCTACTCAACATCTCTAGAATCAGAACCAAACATAGAGAAGCAGCTTTCAGTTTCTATGCTCCTCTAATCTGGAACAAACAACTGCAAAAGCTGCTGAAACACTGAGTTCTTTTAAATCAAGGCTAAAAACTCATGTTTGGAGCTGCTTTTGAGTGATGTTTTCATGTATCATATGTTTTTGTGTAGGCTTCTTGCTTTATTGCTGATTTTACTCTATCCTCTAATCATGTAAATCACCTCGAATTACCTTGTTGTTGAAAGCGTGTTATACAAATAAAAATTGCCTTGCCTAAACGCAACATATTTTCATTCAGATTCTCGTATTTATTCTCAGCTAAGAGACGAGGGGGGGCTGACTTTTGGTTGTGTGTTCGTGTGTCTGCGAAGCTCTACCAGTCCGAAAATGTTGCTTAAATCCACTATTTCTCCATCTCACCGGCTGCGCTGCCAGTGTCCTCCGTGTCCGAAACGTGCGTAAGCAGCAAGTCCCTTAGTGTGCTTAAAGTTGAGCATTTTTATTTCTTGTCAATGAATCCCAAACTTGCCGTAGAAAGTGACAGTTTTCAGACCCCGTTTTGTGCGTAAGCAAGGTTTATAAACGAGACCCCCAGGAGAAGATGATCTGCAGGGAAGAGAGCAGCGAGTTCAAAGTTGATCAAGAACTACAGGGAACATCTGACTTCCGTAACTGTAAACAAAGGTTTCTGTACCAAATATTACATTTTAGTTTTCTATTGTTTTAAATACTGATTTCACGCAATAAAATGCAAGTTAATTTATTAATCATTTAATGTTTTCTGCATTCTTTTTTAGATTCTGTCCCTCACAGCTAAAGGGGGGACCAATGATGAAAATTAGACCTCTCGGTTCTTTAGACGTGGCGAAACTTGAAAAACCGGCTGGTGCGTCAAATACTTACCTCGAAAGGATTTTTAATTCCCATTATTTAAAGCTGCATAAAGATGCAAAAACACTAATATTTAATTGATGTTCACATTTTCCATCAACAATTCGATTCAAACTTTATTCATACCTGAAGCTAAATTCGCTTTGCAATGAGTCACAACATTTAAACATATGTGCAAGACATTTCCAAATTAAGCATAAAAGCTAAACCTTATTCAGGAAGCCATGGCAGCGGGAATAAAACTTGTTCTGCTTTGTGGTATCCTGGGTAGATAGTTGTCCCGATGGGAGAAGTTGGAGCTCACAAAGTAGTGGGTGAGACGTGTCTTTTAAAATGGACCCAGAGAGCCTCCGTATTTGTTTGGCGCAGATAATTAAAATGAAAATCAGTAAATCATGCGTTGCCTTTCCCTCAAGATGTTTAAAAAATAAATGTATTAGTGACTGGCATCCTGAAACCCGCGAAGTGGTCTATAGGCAAACTGCAGAGGATCCAAGTCATTCTTCCTTATTTCAGATCTCACCAATTTTTCGGAGGACTTCATTGTAATTGATGTCAGAACAAATGGGTCCAAAGTCATCCAAAATCTTTGGACCTGTGATCTTATGGAGGACAGTCCCTGCCAAAATTGACAGTAAATAAATAAATGTGGAAATAAATAAATATATTTGTAAGTAAATAAATATAGAAATAAATAAATGTGTAAATAAATAAATGTAGAAATAAATTAAATAAATGTGGAAATAAATGTGGATGTAAATAACTGTAGAAATAAATAAAAAATGTGCAAGTAAATAAATGTGGAAGTAAATAATAAAATTATTGTGGAAATAATTAAACATGTGTAAATAAATAATTGTGGAAATAAACAAATGTGTAAATAAATATTTGTGTAAATAATTAAATGTGGAAATAAATAATTGTGGAAATAATTAAATAAATGTGGAAAGTTAAATAAATGTGCAAATAAATAGAGTTTATTTATTTTCAATTTTATTTACCCATTTATTTGTCAATTCTGGCAGGGACGGTCCTCCATATCTTGGGAACAGGGAGAACATCCCTCCAACATGGAACGGACAAATGTCTGCTGGTGAAAGTTTCAGTTTTCTGAGAGAAGAATCTGAAAGATCCTGTGTCCAATGTGCAGGGCACACCGCCATCTAGTGGTTATAGACCGCAAATGTCCCATTTCAACTCCTGAAACAATAGCAGCTGTGAAAAACTAAAAAACAAAAACAAACAAACAAAAAAATCACCCACTTTATTAACAGTGCTGCATCCGTTAGGCTCTCTACTGCTGGTTTAGATACTAATTTTTCACTCAAGCATTTTACTAAGACAAATATTTATTTATACCTGAAAGAAAAAATAAATAGATCACTCCATATACTACATGCCAAAAATTTCAGTTTTAGTGTCAAAAAATGAAGCAAAAGCCAAGTTTAGAAGTTTAATAAGTTGCCCCTAAAAACAGTTTTATGCCACGTAAAAGCAGATACATCCACATTTTTATTTATAGTTTTAACAAAGTACATGAAAAACAAGGAAAACATAAAATCCAGACACAAAAGCATAAGGTGGAAAATCATGATAAACAGATCATTAGGTCGGTTAGGAATGATGTCAGAAAAAAAGGGTTTCACAACAAACAAAAATCTGCAGAGTTCCTCCCATGGACATCGGGGACATTTCAAAGTTGAGGTATGTCTAAGACGAAAGGGTCTCTTAAAAATAAGAGAACCCGGCCAGACGCTCCGAGCAGAACCAGAACTTGTTTTCCCCCCAGAGTCATCTAGCGCACACACATTTTCAGGGAAATACGCTAAAACGGTTTCCAGAAATTCTTTGTAAAAAATAATTTGGTCCGAAAGCTGATTTGCAAAAATACGTATCATCTGCAACGACTGATTAGACGAGGCGTCATTCGAGGCTGCATTCATTCGGCCTCATCTGCTGTCAGGAATGCTGAATAATCTCACTGTGTTAAGACCAAGCTGATAAAATGTAGTGACCGTCTTTGAAGCATTGGCTAATTTTGATTTTTAATGTCAGAACCACGATGGAGACCCCGATGGCCCACAGTTTCGGGCCTGTCTCCACCATGAATCTGGACGCTTAAACAGGCAAGTCTGGAAGACATGTTCACAGGCTTAGATATGACTTGCTTGGTTTACATCAAGGCTTCTCTCGAAAAATATGCTACAAATTTAGCAAAACAAATGCAGCAGAAAATATTTGATCCTTTCAACCTCCAAAACCCTCCAAACAAAAAAAAAAAGGGTCAGATTAACTGTAGATCTGCTCTGATAAAGCTTTTGGAACTAAGAACTACAAACCCCCCCGATGGGGCGCAGTTTGTAAAGTTACACAGTCAAAAATTAACAGCAATAATTTTAGGTTTTTAGCCTCTTATAGAGGAGGAAAAAAGGGGGTTCATTTTTCATTTATTTATGTTATATATAAATTTTTATTTGTAACAGTTTCAAACTAAATAGTTGGCAAGTTATTCATTTAGTTTACAATTAAAAAGTTTAGCTTCAAACTAAATATTTAGCCAACAAGATAAACATTTAGCTCTTCAGCTAAATATTTAATCTACAAACTAAACTTATCAAGCTAAATATTTAGTTTGAAGCCAAATATTTAGCTACCAAGCTAAACTGGCTAGATAAATATCCGGCTTCAAATTAAACATTTAGCTCAGAGCTAAATATTTAGCCAATATGCTAATTTACTTGCCAATTAGCGGAAGCGGACTACCAAAATAAAAGCTGAGTAAACTGCTGGCGAAAATGAAAGTCAGCTCTTTTTATCATAGTTTTATTTTTGTCCCAACATGTCCGACATTTCAGGTTAAAACGTTGGGATGAACCGTTTACCGATGGATTTACAACAACAGTGACTCCACCAGCAGCAGCTTATAAAGAGGTTTGCAGTACCCAGCTTTTGTTTTGAGAGTCCACTTCCACTTATAGGCAAGCGAGTTTGCATATTGGATAAATATTTAGCACCAAGTTAAATATTTACTTCGAAACTATACATTTAGCTAGTCAGTTTAATGAATCCCCATTTTTCCCCTCTTATGACAGGCTAAATAATCAAAATTATTGCTATTAATCTTTGACTACTTTTACAAACGGCGCCCCATAAACCCCTGCTTCTATCGATCAATGTTTACTAGAAGCTGTTTTCCTCTAAAAGCGTACCAAGAACAATCTTTGCTTAAAAGGTTTAAGGGAGTAATTCTGGGAAATGCTTTCTTCACAGTGCAGATCTGCTTGTGTTTGCACAGTAAACTAATATTAAATGTTTAGCTTAGCAGAAACACTGAAAGCAGGTACACAGCTCAGCCCTGCCCGCCATTGACCAGATCAGAGCATCTTCCAACTCTCACACGGCCGTTTTGGTCGTTCTTTAGTCAAAATACGGTGAAGTTTGAGATTTTAGTGGGAACAAAAACTCATGTTTCTGGTTGAATCTTCTGGGTTTGGCTCAGCTGTCAGAAATCAAGATTCAACCATCAGCTGATACGCCGGAGAACATCCAACCAGACTCCCGACTCCACAACCCAGAGGCGTGTCTTCCGGACAGAGCTAGCTCCCTTTTACTAATCTAAATCAATCCTCTAATATTTACTGTGCGTTCACTATTTATTACAACTTCATTTAATATTTGGGGAAAAACAAAATGAAAACGACAAATCAGACTCCCATCAGCATCAGCTCGTGATCAAAAAGACCACCCCAACAACATAAACTACTGCATCTTAACAGTGTTCAATACCTAAAGAAATATATATCTATATATAGATATGTCTAAAATAAATATATGCATCGTAATGCTACAAGTTTCGTCTCGCCACCAATTTAAAATATTGATCCATGTGTGCATACTAGTGTTGATCTATAGTTGAAGGCTTCAGCTCGCGGCTGGAACGACATCCGCTGCAGCGTCCGCTATGCGAAAATCTTCGAGATGAAGTCGCGGAAGCGCTTGGCATACTGCTCAGGGTGGACCGTGGAGATTTCAGCTCCGGCCTGCAAGCGGAGACAGTGGATCAGCGTCTGTCGGGGAAAGCGACAGAACGAAAAAACAAGTGGGCGCCGAGCACTACTCACCCCGTGTTTGACCGTTTTGGCGGCGTGGGCGGCTTTCTTCTTGGTATCGTATTGCGTGAGCACGTCTATCAGGCCCATGAAGTAGATCTCCCTCTGCGGGGCTCCTGAGATTAAAACGCAGAAAGAGTCGATTGGATTTCCAACATGATTTAGATCTTGTTCCTCGTTTCCACCGGGCGGTAGGAGACAGGGTCGGTCCGTTGTATCCAGGAGGCGGGGTTTAACCCAAACGCCTAACGTGGCGTCATGCTAGTGCGCCCACAAACATCAAGAGCTAGTATTTCTCTTGCTTTTGTCGCAAGCACTGATTTTTGTCTCTCCCCCAGTCAATGTTTTGTGTTGCCAGTAGCTCCGCCCTCAACCGTACCATTGTCCTATGAACCTACAACTGAAGTGGGTCCAGGAATGGTGCGGGTCGGTTCTATGGGTCCCTTTTACAATGGATACAGACAAAAAACAAAACAAAACACCGAACCGACCCATGCCGTACCGCTCACTGGAAACCAGGCATTAGAGGCAGAGATGCTAAAGGTCAAGGTGAGGGTTGGGATGTGACTGATCATGAAAACGAGAGAGAGAAAGAGGTCCATCTTTGTTTTTCTACTGTAGCTGCATGAGAAACCATTAATGTTCCCTAATAGCAGAGTTTTGTGATAGCTGGGAGTCCTTTCTGTTTGGTTTTGGAGTCACTTTTTAAAGTTGCACTGCGGAAACGTTGCACTGCACTATCCTGCATATGCTGTATCGAATAATCTGAATATGAATACATGTACCGTTACACATCAAAATTAAACATCAACTAATCATTAGTTTTAGATGGAATCAAAGTAGATGATCCAACAGAACACCCTAACTGAGCCTCATTCTCTGGGTTTTCACCTTGACAGCTTTTGAGTGCATAAACATCCACGTAGGGATCGAACTCCCCCGGCCCCAGAGGTTTGCAGGAGGGCATGTAACCGGCGATCCCTTCAGGAGAGGTGCCGTAGGAGCCCACGGCAGGGCCCAGAGCCAGCCCGTTCTCGGACTCGGGTTCCTCCTCGTTGGACACCTCCCCGCTCTCCTCCTCCTCCCGTTCGGCTCGGCCGATGTCGTGGATGCCGAGCAGCAAGCTGTAGTCCATGATCTTCAGCTTCACCAGGAACTGAAAGAGAGGGAAAAGCAGTTTGCAGAAATGGTTATACAAAAAGAAAAAGAAAAAAAAAAGGGGGGGGGGGGTTAGTGGGTCAACATGTTTCCCAGATGTTCTGATCCGATCCCAGGTATCATACTGGGATCCTAGTCGAGGCATTTTTCACTGATCAGTATCGAAGTCAGTGATTCTCCGCCTACAGCCACAGAAACGGGAGGATTAATTAGGGCTGGACGATAATTCAATAAAAATATATATCGATCGATGGATGTTTGTTTAATTGCTCTGCATGTTTTATATGATTATATTTTTATCAGTTTTACTATTTAATCTTAGCACATTAATTTACTGTTTATTTTTATACTTTAATTTATCTTAATCCCCGTTCCAGTGTTTCCTCTGTGGGAGCCCTCTGCCCCGGGAGCGGTGGTCGGCTGTAGCTGCCTGGGTGCTCTCCAGGTGGAGCTTGGGTGGAGGTGGGGGTTTTGGCCTTGCCTCCACTGGGTGCCCTGTGTCGGTGCCTCGGCTGCTGCTGTTAGTCTACCGCTGCCGAGGCAGATGGCTCCTCTGATGGCGTTTCCTTGCATGGTTCATCTGCACTCGGCCCAATGTCCTTTTTTACTTTTTCTTTTAACTGTGTGTGCATGGGAGTTGGGTTGGGGGGAGGGGGGTATAACTGTGACCATGCTTTTAAATCTGTGGGGGAGGGAAGGGAAGGTGGTTTTATGTGGGGTCATTTTAATATGTAAAGCACTTTGTGATGCAACTTCTTGTATGAAAAGCGCTTTATAAATAAAGTTTGATTTGATGTGTGGTGCGATAGAAGAAGAAAAATAGGTCGATGAAAAGTTCAATAAAAAAAAAAAAAAGTGTCCCTTCCTTTTTCATTATAGGGTAGCTAAACACTAACTACAGTCATTACTTACAGTCATTTTGAACCGATACGGGACGCAAATCAACACTGAATGTAAGAATAACAAACAAAATAAAACTACAGCTAATACTACGATCGGAAACTTTCTCGAGGCAGGCTGTCACGGTTGCCCAGCACACCCGGGCCGCGATGCTAACAACCCCAACAGCTAAAAAAAAAAAACGGCTTCCCAGTAACTCCACCATGACCTTAGAACCGAAAACGCTTAAAAAAAACAACAACCCCAGAACAAACGGGGGTGGGAAGAGCTGCTGGTCTAACTTGTTAGCTTCAGCATCTAAACTGAATCACAATCAGCTTTATTGGACGGTTTTTGCACACAAACTAAACCAAGTGTCTGAGCCATTAATATGATGCAGTGTTACAAAACTTTAAAACATAAATAATAATTTTAAAAAACCCATCAAGACAAGCCTACAATTTAACATAATTAAAATACATTTCCTTGTCAGTATTTACAGATGTCACTCAAGTAATTTCACTTGATTTATTTCTTACAAACTTTCAACTATGGTAAAAAAAGAAGAAAAAAAAAGAAAAAGGTGTTTGAATAGAATTTAGATTTTTATTATTTATTAAAATTAGTTCATTAAAAAATAGCATAAAAAGGCCACAGCTGCACTTAATGACTTCTTTTTCTATATCCGTCCAGCCCTGGGATTAATCACTTTAATGGATTTATAATAAATTGAAGCCAATAGCTTCCAGGAAGAGTAAACTTTCACCAACAAACCAGAAATCTACATAAACACCAACATTAAAATCTTAATGTTTACAATTCAGTTATAAGTCTTCAATCATTTTTATACAATATTTCAATTATCTCATCCATTTATATATAAAAAAAGGTTTATCGGCTTTTTGTTCTATTGCATTTTATTTTGGTCTTTAAGATTATTCATCTTAAATAATGACAGTTTTATGCTTTAACTTTTTATTTGTCACATCATTGAAGCTCATAAATTTGGTGTATTAGTAATATTATTGTTTTTATTTTCTTTATATACGTTTTGCTTTTTATTCTAATTGTCTAATAATTAATATGATCTTAATCACTTAGTTTTGGTGTGTTTGTTCATGTTTTTACTCTGTAAAAACATTTTTTTCCTGCATGAAAAGTGCAAGATGTGACGTTTCTACTGTAAGCCGGTGCTGCACATGAGTGGAGGAACCCTCACCTCCACGTCTCTGTTGAGCTTCTCCATGAACTTCTCCTTCTCCTCGTCTGTAACGTACACCTTCTGCATGTTGTTCCTGAAGTCCATGTCCTTAAAGGTCGGAAGCTCTTTTTCCTTCCCATTAAAATAAACAGTTTAGACAATAAAGAACGCGGAGGAGCTGTAGAGCTAATTTGAAGCTAAAAAGCCCAGCTTACCCTTTCTTTGTCACTTGCTTCCCGATCCACCAGAGAGCCCTGTAAATAAAAGACAGTTTTATGCTGCCATGCAAAGGAAAAACATATTGACATATTAGACCCATAATACAGAATATCTGTAGCCATTCTTTAAGCTGCAAATTTAACTACAGAACAAACTTCCTGAACGTTCTGCTGGCTTCCTCTTTTACTTAAAGAACCGGTGGTGTTTGAGGTGACGCCCGCCAGCTGGTGCGGTTCCTCCTCACCTTCAGGTCGTACTTCCTGTGCACCACCAGCCTGTGGCTGAACATGTTCCTCATGACGATCAGGTACGCCTCCTCGCTGTCCACGCTCACCCGGTACATTCCCAGGAACTGTGGCAGCAGCGTGCTGCCGTGACACTTCACGATGTGCTTTAAAAATAAAAAAATAAATAAAATGGCAGAAAATCAAGTAGGGAAATTTGCAAGGCAGGGACAGTCGAGTGGTAGGCATGCAGGTTTGTGTCACATTACTAAATTTAGTCAAAACTAAAGAATTGGAAAATGGAGGCAAAGTCTGGAACCATAATTCATTGTTATTCTGCCTTAATCCAGTTAATTTAAACTGACAAGTTTACATACAGAACATTTCCTCTTTTTTGTTGGAATAAAACATCTTTGGCATCTTTCTAAAGCTTCTCACTCTGTTTTGCTGGAATTTTAGCCCATTCCTTCAGACAGAATGATGTAACCAAGTCCGGGTTAAAAGCAACCTTCTTGTTTTTGTTTTTTAGCTCCGCTCACGTATTGTTGCTGCTTCAATACCTTGCTTTGGTTATTTTCTCTGTTGATTGCTGTAAGGTTTCCTTGTGTGTCTTGAAAGGAGTTTATAAATAAAATTTATTATTATTATCAATGTTCTTCCCCTCACTATTTCCCAGTAGTGGTGTGCCAATTCACCACAAAAATCGATTAATTGCGATGTGAAATGTGCCAAAAATCGATGGTGATTACTTTTCATGATAATTAAATGAGAAAAGCCTAAAAGTCTGGCGTACTGCCCGGACATTTTTAGGGGACGGACCGGCGGAAACAGTTGGGCTACTGCTATGGTTTCAGCCGTGCAGTGTGAAATCTATGGAGGTAGATTTGTGTCTTTATTATTCAATCAAAAAAAAAAAAAAAAAAAAATTTCTATTATATATATATATATATATATATATATATATATATATATATATATATATATATATATATATATATATATATATATATATATATATATATATATATATATATATATATATATGAGACTCAAAAAAAGGCATCTGAACAAAGTTTTTCTTTGATTGAAAATATATTTTTTGATTGAATAAACTTTTTTTTTTGATTGAATAAAAGACACAAATCTACCTCCATAGAAATCTACAGCAAATATTTTGTAGTTTAGTAGTGAAAGGAGCGTCTTTGCTGTCGCGTATCATGTTAGCAGCAGCGTCCTCTTTTCCCCGGACATGTCCACTTTCCACGACGTCAGCCCGGGTGTAGCTTTACGGACAAACCGCTAAAGAAATTTCCGTCATACCCGAAACGTGTGTGGCGGAGTGCAGCGTGCTTATAGCTGGCAAATTAAGTTTCTGTGTCTGACCTGTTGGTCAAACTGAAGCAAAAACTATCAAAAGGCTGAGAAAAGTGAGAGTTCATGTGTTAAATTGACAGCAAAAAATCCCCAGCAAAGACTGGAGTATAGACTTTAAGTGTCTTTGGGAGAATGCTGTTTTTTGTTTTTTATTACATTGAATAGAAAAATAATTTCTCTCAGAATGTTATTTGAGATTTTTGTGTAATTTTTGTCCTGTGTGACTTTAAAAATAAGGGATACATTATTGTTACAGGTTTATTTTTTAATACAGAAGATGAATTATTTCCATTTAGATTTTAAAGTCATTTCTGTAATGGTTGACTTGTAGAAGCTGATCTGAAGTGTATTTAATTGTTCTTTTCAACCATAGAGCAGGAATACTTTAAATATGTTAAAATGAAAAGTCTTCTTTAAGTAAACAGAAGATGATTGATGTGTTTAAGGATTGGACCGAGTTTCCTCTTTTATGGGAATCAAAATAGGGTCACTCTATATTATACTTAAATTGCCAACACACATTTCCTTTAGCTTTCATTGAAAATATGACATGGATATGATTATGAAACATTTTGGATACGTGTTGGTTTCATTTGTGGTTTGACATAAATAAAAGACATCATTTGGTTTGGATACTTCAATTAATGAAAACTGGATGGATTTAAGAGAAGAAATTAGCCATGGAAGGAATGAAGAAAAAAAAACCTAAATGGGGAAAAAAATAGGCAACAAAAATAATCGTTTTATAATCCCAAGATGGAACAGCCCTATAAGCCAGTAGATCAGAAGTCTCACACTCCAGTCACAAGTGTTTCCGTTTCCTGCAACTTTTAGATGAGTTTCTGCTTAAAACACACCTAAAGTCGAGCAATTAGGTCAACAACAGGACTCTGGAACTTGTTTGCATGCTTCGGATGTAATTTTGCCACTTGAATCAGGCGTGTTCAAGCAGAGGGACGTCTAAAATTTGCAGTAAATGAACCAAGTTTCATGCAAATCAGTGAAAAAAGAAAAACAAGGAAAACAGAAATCGATATCTGGGTCTATATCCTAACCAGGAGTGAAGATTACCGTCTAAAATACATTTTGAATCGAGTCCTGATCGCATCCCGTCCCAAATGAAACATAATTTCGAACAGCTTCTCTAACAGATAATTCGAGTTTCCCACAAGTCACGTTTTAAAAGTCAATTTGAATGCAAACTACTCTAAGATCAGGATGCTAACGGGGCTCAGAGCCGGCCGACACAGCCAGAAAATAAAAAAAAAAACAAGCCAGACTGGGATGTTTCTGGACCAAAACAGAGCCCCATCCGAGTTTATACGAGTTCCACGTCAGACAATGAGACCAGCACGCCGTTTCTGTTTCCCCTGAGGGGAAGGAGGAAGTTTGCAGTGAATGCCAACATCCTCATGCTCCTACGACACACAAAGCATAAACGCCGGATTCAAGTGTTTCAGCTTGATATTTGGCATCTGAGAGCGTGCGCGGCGAGTTTTTTCCTACATCAGAATGAGGATCAGGCCACAGTCGGCAACAATCATCAGCAGACGGCGAGTAAAGTGGGAAGCCTTGCTCATTTCCCTTTAGGTATAAAAATAGATGAAGATTTGAATGTTTCCAGAATACCAACAAAGCAATCACACAAAATGTTTTGTTGTTTGTTGCTGGTTTGATGACACAAAGTCACAACATTCAGCCTGCAGGGACGGCAACTCAAACCCAACTTTAAAAGACGGATGACAGAACAATACTTACTTATTCTCGGCTTTCCGCTCTTAAACTTTGTTTCTCCATTTAGTTTCATTTGGTTTATTCTTTCTTGTGTTCGTGACGTTCATTTTCCTAATTGTACGCTTGTATGAGGGCTGGACGTTATGGCCTCAAATCTCTTTTGCGATATAAACTAAAGCATGTGCGGTAACGATATCTACTGCGATATATTGCTTTCTTTTCCTTATACATGTTGAAATGACTGTTTATGAACATTCTCATTTTCCAGATACATTGAAGCAGAACAACAACTTCAAAAAAAGTTTAGAATGCCATTTAAATTACATGTTTTGTGCAAACTGCATTTTTTAAATTATTCAAATCTTTTTTCCAAAAAATTCTCACAACATAAAGATGAAGATATTTCACATCAATTAAAAGCTACAAAGGTATAAAAAAAAATCAAAGTTCAAAATTGTCTGTGTTCCTGGTTACTTATTTAATATAGCACAAAAATATTAGCATATTTGAATTAAAAGTGCTTCAAGTTAACATGTTTTTTTCCCCGTTAAAACAGAAACTACAAATTTTAAAACGTACAATGTGTGTAGTGTAAAGACGAACACTGATTATCAGTATGTATCCTAATTGATGACAGCTTGATAGCTTTACAGATAAATTGGTGAGGTCACGTTCAAGTTTGGATGTAGATGTCTAGATTTTCACAGCGACAACACGCTGCGGCGTCTAGTCCAGCGTATTTCTAACCTGACGGCCAGATGGGGATTTAAAGAGGAGCGGCGAAAGCAAATGAGGTGGATTAGCAGCGCTTGCCAAAAACCGATGGTGTCATCCAGGACGTGTTGCTGTGGCATATCGTCTCTGCTGCCCTAACATTGAGCTGTTAGCGTGTCAGGATAGTCATATAGTAACAGTCTTCAGTCAGAGGCCTCTTCAGATTCATCGCAAGACTGACTGCTACTGGAGATCCTTCCTGCCTACAGTATCATCATCCACAGCTCTTTGAAGATACTTGGATTATACGAGTTAGGACAGCATTTAATTTCCCCTTTGCAATAAATAAAGTTTATTTTTTTATTGAATTGACCTGCGCACTGAGAGGAGGTGTTACTTAGATAAGAGGTGATCTGAGTTAAGTCACCTAGTTATTCTGTGGCTTCCCTACAGACCAAATTCTCTATTAATACATTTCTACCTACAACTATTCAGTAGATTCGATAAAAATAAAAATACAGTAGCACTGAAACGATTCCCCGAGTAATTAGAGTACTAATTCGAGCAAATTATTTGCATCGAGTTTTCGTTAAATTTAGTATTACTATACTACGCGTTCTCCCAGATAGTCATTTCCTCTACACAACCTCAACACTTTGCTTATGCTACTGAGTTATCTAAAACGTTAAATGGACGCCCGACTGAAACGAACGCATCGAAGGGGCATTAGGAAGAAACTCTGCGAGAGGAACGACAAAAACGTATCAGAAAGTATGGGACCACCGGCGCAATGTACACAGAGAAAAGGACAGTCCAGTGTGTTTCTCGCCGAACTGAATTACCGTTCCACAACAGTAATGGTTCTTACGGCTCGGCTTACTAAAAGAGAATCGGCTCCTCGCGTTTTTACCTCCGCCTAGGAGCTTATGTTTTCGCCAGGGTTTGTCTGTCTGTCTGTTAGCAACATAATGCAAAAAAGGTTGTGGGTGGATCTTGATCAGATTTTCAGGAAATATCTGCAATGAAACCAGAAACAAGTGATTAGACTTTGGGGGCAATCGAAAAAAAAACGCCATTACTGGAAAAAATGATTTTCGTGATTAACTTCTGAACTAATACTGACATCAGTGTAGGGCTGCCACAAACGACTAATTTCATTTCGATTAGTCTACCGACTAATTTACCGACTAATCGATTAGTCTAAACGATTATTTTGTTTAAGAAGATAAACTATTTAATTCCACATCATTTTATTTTCAGTAAACATTACCATTCAAGTCACAAAACTGAAAATATTGAAATTGAATAAAACTCTTTTAATTTATTAAATTCTTAACCAATTAAGATTGCTTTTTTGTGGTTGGGGAGGAAGGCTCAGCGTCAGTGGCGCCGGGAAGACAGTCATCTGAGTTGAGTGGAAGTCTGTGACTAAAGCACGCAGCGCCATCTAGTGGTTTGGGAGAAATATGTTGTTTCGGTCCTTTGAAACTTTATGCTCGACAGCAAAAACTGACGTCGACAATATTTCATATTCGAACTCATCGGTTAGGTCGACTACTCGCGGCAGCACTACATACCTCAGAGTGAATTTTAATTATGTAGGGGAGGATTGGGAATGTGGTCTTTGTGGGGGTCATTTTTAGTCTGTAAAGCACTTTGAGTTGCAATTTCTGTATGAAAAGCGCTTTATAAATAAAGTTTGATTGATTGATTGAATCCAGCTGCTTAAAGTATGTTTTCTTAGTCAAGTTATCTAAAACAAAGTTAGAATTAGATCCCAACATTTGTTGCCTTGGCGGAGCTCTGCGCTAACAGAGTGCTTTTTTATTTTTGTTTCTAAAATGAACTCAACTTCAAATATAAAGTAAAATGATGTTTAAAATGAATTACTAATCTACAAACACAATGTAGATAGGAATGTTCGATATTGGCTTTTTTTTTTTTTTTACTGATATCCGATATGCTGATTTAGTCCAAGTCTGAATTTGTGATACTGATATCAACCGATGCCGATATTTGCAGGGTCAAAGTTGGCAAGTACACTTACAAGTCTTGTTATTCTGCAAATCATGTAACGGTTTGATGTCAATGAGTACACGCCGAGAGGCACGTTCAAGTTTGGCTCAGAGATGCAGAAGTCACAGGATTTATTGCTGTTGTAAAAAAAAAAAAAAAAAACTAAAAAATATCTCAAACTCCACATCAGATCTCTTATATTTTGACATTTTTAGAAGAGAAGAGAAGCAGCTAATATGTACATGTTCTGTATAAGTTGTCATAAAAAAAAGAAAAAAAAGAATCAATACCGATAATTTCTGATATTACATTTTAATGCCAATATCGGCGGATAATATTGGAAATCTCTAATTAAAACCGATGTTTATTATTTATATGGCTTAATATATTCACCATGGAACAGGGTGCTACAAAAAAATTTAATTAAACAAACAAACTGATTGTAAAATATTTATAAACTTTGTTTCACCATTAATAATTCAAAGGTTAGGATAATGTATATAAATGTATATCCTGCTAAATACTCAAATTCAAACCCTTTATTGTCATTGCACAGTTAACAATGCAACGAAAATGTAGTTAGAACTCAAAGGGTACACATAAAAACAGATAAAATTATTAAATCTGCTCCCTGGGGACAGCAGGTTAAACCGGTGGTGACCTGGATGGTGGTCGGCCTTGATTTCTGCTGCCCTGGTGATGCAGCGAGAGCCGGCGATGGTGTCTAGGGTGGGCAGAGGGCAGACGATTGTCTAGATGGTTTAACTTTGCGCACCCTGCACTCTGAATGATCAATTTCTTCATCAGATTACTCGATTAAACCGTCAGAACAGCAGCTAGATTACTCGATTGCTAAAACAGTCATTGAGTGAAGCATGACTGAGCTCAACTTTACAGATGACGTTCCAGTTTTACTATTAGAGAATTCTAGCTTTGACTGATAAAGGTAAAACCGCTGACTACAACCACTGGTCATAACACCAAACACTCACAGGATCATGAGCTAGAAACTCAAGAAAGCAAAGATGAGCCACATATACACACGACTGAAGCTAACCTCTGATTTCTGTCTTAGTAAGGAACATAATCGAATTGCTTTTTGTTTCCGTTAAAAAGATGCATAGGCACACTTAGTTTACAAACTTCTGAAATCGCTCAGAGCTATATAAGAAAACAAAAAACAGAATTCCTGGCCGTTTACTCACGCTCAGACACACAAACGAAGACTCCTGATATAAAAGGAATGAAAGCAGGTTTTGCAGGTTTACTTTTTTCTTTTTTTTACCGCTCAGTTCTACATCTGACTTGGAGGTTGAACCACAGCAGATCCCCAAATCAGCTCAACAGGCCCGACTGAATCCTGTAACACTCCTGCAGAACGCACACTACACACCACAGATGTGAGCTCTGCAGCTGTAAAAAAAATACAAAAAATAAAAAAGTAATGCATCGAGGTGTGACACGGTTGGAACCTAGAGGGTAAATCAAACCTGCGTGGCGTCGATCATCTGCAAAGAATTGCTTATAGGAACGGAGACAACCTAAACGAGTCATTCTTAAAAAAATGTTTTTTTTTTTAAATAAAGAAGGGCGAGGAAGATTTTCCACATTTCCGCTGAGGTCAAAGGTTAACAGCAGATGAGGTCCGACCAACCCACCATAAACAATTCAGTTCCATTAATTTCAGAGTCCTGAGATGGTTCTACAGGCCATGGTGCGTTTTACTGGTCTTTAAAGCCCCATGGTTGTGAAACGGCTCCTTTTACACGACCGTCATCCCCTCCAAAAGCTGACAATCTTTTGGGATTCGTGCGAGTCCTGCAAGATTCCCGTGAGATAGAAGTCAAGTTATTTAAACTCACGTTACAGGGACAAAACTGGGAACAATTGGGAGCCTAAGACACGCCCATCTACATCCGGTCCATGAGTCCCCCTACTTCATGAGAGTCAATGGAGCGATAGAAAGTATTTCATGATCCCGTTTGAAATATTCCATGGATTTAACATATGTCCGTGAATTTTGATGCAGAGAAAACACTAACTTTCGCTAAAGTTACTTTAGGTTTTGAGTGAAAACTGGTAGTGAACTACAACTGAAGAAGAAGAAGAAAATGGAGGTGAGTTTGGCGAGCTATGCTGGGGGAGAAATAGTCAGTCCAGTGAGAGCCAGCATGCGAGACGAGATCCACAAGGTCTCTGTGAGCATTTCAATCGCTAGCTAATGTGACATCATAAATGCGACTTCTGATTTGCAGTCTTTTTAATTACGATTTTTTACAAGCAAATAAATCAGAAATCCCATGAAAGGCAGTCGAAACGTACATCTTTAGTTATTTACATTGAGGTACAGCCAGGGGCGTGGCTATGGGTGGTCCCGAGTGGGCCTAATCTGGCGATATGATATGCATTGCGATACATGGGAGACGATACAATATATATCGGTATATCGCAATACTATGAGTAAGACTATATTGTGATTTTTAAAACTCAAATTAACAGTAGGAAAACTATCACAGCATTTTAAGCACTCCAACCCATTTCATACTTTAACATTCAGTTTTATTACTAGATCTAGTCGATCCACTGGAATGAAGAAGTTGAAAACAGCCACAAACTACCAGTTATACTTTTAATTTTACTACAAAACTTACTGTCATCATTAATGGTTCCATTCAATTTCTTCCAACACTTTCTTGCCTGCAAAGTGATGCTGCTCCTGGGAAACCCTCAGAATTTGCTTTGCTTTTAAAAACCTGAAGTAGCTACTACAGCCTGCTCCTTACACACGTCCCAAACCAAACGAAGCATCATGTTTTGTTCCTTGAATCAAGCCTTTCCTACAGTGTGTGCAAATTAAAGTGATGCACCTGAGCTAACAAGGTTAGTTATCAGATAGTAGGGGGTAAGGGTGTAACGGTAGACGGAGGCTATTCAGATTTTTCATTACAGCCGTTTTCTACCTGAACACATGCAGAATGTTTATGTGAGGAAGTCAGAGCGCAGTGCGACGTTTTTGCAGTGCAACTTTAAAAAGTGACACCCAAACAAAACAGAAAGGACTCCCAGGTATCACTAAACTCTGCTATTTGGGAACATTAATGGTTTCTCATGCAGCTACAGTAGAAAAAGAAAGATGGACCGAACCAGAACTTTGTCAGCGAACGCATCTTTCAACAGCAATAAGGTCCATAACACGCTCTGCCCTGAACTGAATGACTCACCTGGAACAATGTCAAGCTGAATGTAAACATCACTGATACTAGAGAAAAACCAGCTGAAGTCCACATGGCTACCAGTAGCATCCAATCAGACCTAACTCCTTATTTTGTATAAAACACAAGTCGGAGGAATCCCCATTGATTAGAAGGGATTTTCCCAACAGCTGCCCATGCTGCATTCAAGTACAGCTAGGAGACCAGGCTGTAGAAATATAAAAAGAACTAACCAAGTTTTATTCTTAAATAAGGGCAAAGTGTTATTTAAACATTTCTAAACATTAACACTGACTGTTTTCAAGTGGTTCTACTCTGGGTATGTCTGCTTGTACTAAAAACAACAACAAATCAAATATCCACTCACTCACTCAAAAAAAAAAAAAGTATTTATTTTCCTTGATTAAAGTGTACCGTTACACCCCTAGTAGGGCTGGGCGATAAATCTATTTTATTGATTAATTCGAATTTGCCGTTTAAGAAGATTTATTTTTGGTAAAATCGAGATGTCCAGTGGAAAGCAATCACAGATGCCATCACAATTTATATTGCCAAAGATATGGTGCCTGTTTATACAGTGGAAAAGCCCGACTTTATTTACCTACTGAAAACTTACTTTGGATGCCAGGTATGTGCTACCAACATTGCACACAACTTTGAATTCAGATAGACTCCCAAAGAAGATATTAAAATAAGAGTAAAAATAAATAAAAATAGATTCTGTCATTTGTTATTTCTGTTTAAGAAAGTAAAGGGGGAAAGAAAAAAAAAGAAAAAAAATCGATTAAAATCGGTAATCGGATTTGGTGTGTAAAAAAAAATCTGAGATTTTATTTCTAGGACATATTGCCCAGCCCTAACCCCTAGTAGGGGGTAATTAAGTAGTTATGTTACCTGGTGATACTCTGATAGAATGTTGTGCATATCTGCAACATCTTCGCTGGAGATCTGCTTGATCACAAGAGTTCGGTCGTAGGAGTTGAGGAGGAGACCCTCTCCATGATCGTCTGCACTTCTCACAGGGGGGCTACGGGTTAAAGACACCTGGGTAGAAGACCCCCCCAAAAACAGCGCACAGTCAGGAGGATTTTTTGTTTTACGTATCTGACATAAGACAAGAAAAAGGAAAACATTCTCACCTGATAGTCCAGGTCTTCGATACCAAAACGTTCCCTTAGATTTCGGAAGACCTGAGGACAGTATTCTTTAAACTTAAAATGTCCGGGAAGGTTTTCTCTGGTGAAGGAGGAGAGGAGGTGGAAATGTTACGCCTCTTCTCTGGTCATCACAAACCACGAACACATGCATCATCCGCCTCACGTTCCAACCAAACTGAAGGCGTCACAAGACCACGAGTGTGTGCGTGTCTTACTTGTTGAAGAGGTGGTTGTTGACTTTGACCTTAGTGTTGGCTTTGAAGTCATCAGGCAGGAGCATTACAGGAACAGGCACCTGGCTGAGATCATTGATCTGCACAAAAAAAGAGACGTGGTTACTTGACGCCTTTAGGGAGTTCGAACCGCTCCCCTCTCAGACCGTAGACGCAGTCAACACGAGTCAGGAGCAACGGGATATAAAAATATAGAAAAATATATTTCTACGTTCTTCATCCAATACCTTTTTTTAAAAGTAGGTAGATGTGATCTTACGGTTTTCTGGTGATGCTTGTATGGAGTTTTATTGTTGAAACATAATCGTTACTCCTCTGGAGTTTACTCAAGGTTCAACATCGTTGTTGCGGTTCAACGAGGGATTGTAAGAAAACCTCGATATGCCGATTTATCTCGTTATTGGAGATACAGTCTCAAATCTATGTCGCGATATGATCTAAAGCGTGTGCGGTAACTATATCTATTGCGATATATTCTTTTCTTTATAGATGTCAAAATGACAGTTAATGAACATTCCCACTTTCCTGATACGTTGCAGCAGAACAACTTAAAAAAAAAAAGTTTAGAATGCCATTTAAAGAACATGCATTTTGCAAAATGCATTTGAAAATATTAAAATCTTTTTTTCCCCCAAAAAAATGCAACACAAAAATTCTCAACATAAAAGATGAAGATATTTTAAATAAATTCAAAGCTAAATGTTATTAAAAAAAATAAAAAAACGTTCAAAATTGTCAGCTTTCCAGGTTACTTCAAAAAAAAAAATATTGCACAAAAATAAACCTGCACATATTTGAATTAAAAATGGTTCAAGTTTAACAGGTTTTTCTCTGTTAAATGGAAAATACCACATTTCAATCTTGCAATATGTAGAATAAAGACGAATACTGAACATCATTATTTATCCTCCTTGATGACATCGTCAAAATGCGCAATCGCGGCAGGCTGGTATAGTAAAAAATCATTTCTACCTTATACCATCCATATCGCCCACCACTAATTTGATGTCATGATATCGTATTGATATTCAAAAGGAAAAGTATCGCTTTTTTTTTTTTGAATTTGAATGATAATGATGACAGTCATTTTTGTAGTAAAATTAAAAGTACAACTGGTAGTTTGTGGCTGTTTTCACCTTTTTTCGTTCCAGTGGATTAGGGCTGTAAAGTCCTAGTCGACTGGTTGACTTATTGGTCGATGCGTTCTGAGTCGACCAAAATTCTGATTGGTCGATTTTATGCCGTGTTAATTTTTGAAATTTGATTGGACAAGAGACATTCCATGAGAGCTGATCGGTGCTGATGTTAGAGTAGGCTACAACAGCGCTGCCTCTCGTGTGATATTGCTTTAACAGTCTACAGGGAGGTCGAAGAACGTCCACGTTATTCAACGTGCCGTGGCTTCAGTGCTTAATTTGTAAATCATTCGGTGCCGGAACGCAAAGCACATGACAGCGCAGGCATGACCAGAGACACGCACAGGTCCCGGAACGCAGTAAATGGTAGCAGGGAAAAAACCGTGTAAAAACATGATGTGGGCCTTACAGGCCTGAATGTTTAAAATATTGTAATGTTCTCCGATAGATGCAGACAATGGTTGTAATCGAAAGCTTTAATGCCGACTGCTGTTGGCCGCAATCACGCCGTACAAAACAGTAATCAAAAGAACTGTCACATAAACCGGTTGTCTGTCTGGCTCCATTTACAGACACACACCAGTTCCCCGCGCGCAGCCTGCAGAACAGTGCTGGATTTGGTCGGGTTTTTTATTTTATTGCTTAATGCGCAATTGCTCCGTCCCCACAGTCTTTGCTTTGAGCCCAATGCACAGCTTTATTCCGTTTGTACTTGTCTTGCTTGATCTAGCATGTTTAATAAAGATCATTGTCCCTGAATTGCCTTGCTGTTTAGTGCAATTGCAGTAATCATGGCATATTATATTGCGCAGATGCACGTAATGCAAAATACTGTCAGAACCCCCCCCCCGCAAATTAGTTGATTTTTGGTCGGAATGTCGGGGTTTCAGTCGACCAAGAATTTCTTTGGTTGATTAGTATGCTTGCTCAGTATGAGGGATTGCTGAAGGATTGCTGTGGTTGGAAAGTCTGCATCAACGGGGCTCAACCTCTCGCCAATGACTGACGCAATCTGCTGGGATTCCTTAAATAGGAAACTTTTTAACTGATTGGAATGTTTGTATAAATGTATTGAAATGACTTCTGGTTAAGTGCCTTGAGATGACATCTGTTGTGAATTGGCGCTATATAAATAAACTGAATTGAATTGAATTACAGCCCTACAGTGGATCAACTAGATCTAGTAATAAAAACTGGAGGTGTTAAAGTATGAAACAGGTTGGAGTGTTTAGAACGCTGTGACAGGGTTTTCTACAATTTAAATTCAGTTTTAAAAAAATCCCAATATACGGTCTTCCTCATACTATCGCGATATATCGTATCGTCTCCCGTGTATCGTGATACATATCGCCGGATTTTTACCAACACATGAAATAAACAGTAAAATTGCACATTTTAATGTCTTTTCACCAAATAAATTAACTATCAAAGTGAATTTACGGTAATCATTTATTTATTATTAAACGTTTGATATCAAATACCAAAAAAAGAAGGAAAAAAAAGTATTTATTAGCCTTTAACTGAATACAAAAAAAAATTATGAACAGAATATTTCAGAGTTGCCTTTGACGATCATTTCTGGAGGAATTGTTGCAAAACTGGGTTTCCCCATTTGGGTCAGTATCTGATGATCCATTGATAGTCTAATGCAGCGGCGTCCAAAGTCGGGCCTCCACGTTTTAGATGTCAACACGCCTGAATGAAATGGTTGGTTTGTTAGCAGCTCTCTGGAGAACTTGGGAGACACGTCGAGGGGGTAATTTAGCCATTTAAAAATCAGCGAAGTTGGAACAAAGACTCACCTAAAAGCTGCTAGAGGACTGGAGTTGGGACACCCTTTGTCTAACGTATGGAAAATTAGCTTATGTGACTCCACAAATATCCCCCCCCCAACAGCAAGAATTTGCTCAGTTATTTCGTTTGCTCCAGGGTAGGGCAGGGTTAAATATATATAAAATTTTCTGTTTATGAAGATTTAATTTTTGGACAAATTGTGGAAAAAAAACAAAAAAAATTATTTTTATTTTAAAATTAATGCACCTCTGAGATGGGAATAATTTAAAGTAATGTGAATTAAACTGCTTAGTCACGTGTTGGTAAATGCATCTAGGGAATACGTCGTGCAGAGATCATCAGAATGTTTTAGGCAGATTTGTTATTCAGGGAAATCTACTTATTAAATCTGCAGCCTCATTGTCAGCGCAAGAAGATCCATCTTTTTTTTCTTTTCTCCCACAAAAACCTCTTGGGCTTCCGTAGTTCAAGGCGACGTAAGCCTGCCCATCATGTTTTACAGCGTGTATTTATTTGGACATTGAATTCAAGTCAACTCCGAGAAGGGATGATTAAAAAGAAACAGTTTCTTTTTAATAATAGAAAGATAGAAAAAAAGAGAAATTAATATTTTTAAAAAATAATTTTGCCATGAAAAGAAAAATTAGCTTTTTAAGATTTTATTTTTAATCCATATAGCCCAACCCTAATCTTTAAATTAAACAGGTCTATAATGTTTGATGACATGTTCAACGTTTGAAAACAAATATTTAAATCATCACCTTCTGATTTCCTCAAATAAACAGATATATTGCGATATTTTAATTCCCGATATTGCAAAAAAATTCAAAGGAGTAATAGAAATTTTTTTAATTTTTTTTTTTTTTTTTTTTATTGAATGGAACCATTATAAATTAAGTAATTTTTGTAGTAAAAGTAAAAAGGTACGACTGGTAGTTTGTGGCTGTTTTTGACTTCTTCGTTCCAGTGAATCAACTAGATCTAATAACTCCTAGATCAAGATCTAGTAATAAAACTGGATGTGTTAAACTATGAAACGGGTTGGAGTGTTTGGATTAATGCTAGGACAGTTTTTCAAGTTAAATTTCAAAAATCACAATATATTGTCTTACCTGTGGTATCGCTCTTCACACCAACAGGTAAAAAAAAACAAATAAAAAAAACAACCTCACTTCTCCCTGAAATATTTAGGAAATAGTCCGGTGCTTTTAAACAATTTTTTCTGTATTGTCTGTTGTATTCACTCCCAATG
This sequence comes from Valencia hispanica, assembly GCA_963556495.2. Taxonomy (NCBI): domain Eukaryota; kingdom Metazoa; phylum Chordata; class Actinopteri; order Cyprinodontiformes; family Valenciidae; genus Valencia; species Valencia hispanica. The sequence continues at coordinate 49,821,642 of OY747709.1, read as the reverse complement.
ATGAAGGTTTACTTATTGTTTATTATTGATTAGTATTTTATTAAACTAAACACTAATATTTTGGCACTATTTATTTAAGTTAATACAGTCAAATAGGACTAGTTCTTCAGTTGACTTTAAAGAATGTTAATGTATGTTTCATGTCAATAAAAACAATTGGAAGAAAACATTTAGGTACATTGTGAATATGGCATTGAACATTGATTTTAATGTTCGTGTGTTAGAAAAATCGCAATATGATTTTTTCCTAAAATCGTTCTGCCCAAGTCAGCCGGTCGTTGGACGAGTGCTGTAGTAGGTGAAGTGTATCGTTCCAACGGGCTAGGTCATCCTGAGCTATCTCTGCAGTTATGCTGCTATAGGCTTCAGACTGCTGGAGGACACAGACCGACCACTTTTCTGCACTCTGCTACTTTTCTCTTCTACTACTCTCCAGTTGTAGTATTTGCTGTTAACTTTATGTTTTCTCTCAGTTTTTACTTTATACAGAAGGTACACCTGGTCTGGCATTCTTTCTACTGCAATTAACTTATTTTTTATTTTTTTAAGTACTAGAAAGTACTCCTACATCAGTTCTTCTGTTTCTCTTTTGTGTCTCTGCTCCGTCTTCTCGAACCCCCCAGATGGCCGCTCGTACCGATCCAGGTTCTTCCCGTTAAAAGGGTCGCCACGCGCTTCCTCTGCATGATGCATTGCTGTGAAGTCAAACGACTCGACACAAGCGAGTTGTTCCCCGTGTTAGCACCAATTTGGGGAAACAAGCTTTTAGTTCCGCTGCCTCCTCTGCCTGGAACATTTTAAACCCGAGTCGAAGTTGTCTAATTTAATTCCTCTTTTGTGCCATCTTAGAAAACAAACACAGAGAGCCTTTCGAACAGTGCCTGTGCTTCTGGTTTGTTACTATTCTACTCTATAACTACAGTTTTTTTAAATGTTTGTTTCACGTATCATCCTTGTTAGCTCTATAATGACGTGTGCTGTTGTAGTTGGAATAATGAACCTTTCTTAATGCACCGTTTTAGAAGTAGGACCTTTCTGTGCCTGGAGATGACGGGCGTCGAGAATTAACGCCATATCTATCTCTATATCTATATCTATATCTATATATATATATATCTATATCTATATCTATATCTATATCTATATATATATATATATATATATATATATATATATATATATATATATATATATATATATATATATATATATATATATATATATATATATATATATATAAATAAATAAACTGAATTGCTACAAAATATTCAGTTTTACATGAATCCTACAAGAACCACAACAGAAATCAGCTGGAACACAGATTTCCATGATAATTAAACTAAATAATTCATATTTCAGCCTCTTTAATGAACACCTCTGTCCGTGCCTGATCAAAAACGCTCCACTGCCAAGAGAACAACATGGTCACAAAAATGGAAGTAGGTCAGGAGTAAATGGTAACACCTGGGTGCAACGTGGGGGAGCGTTTTCCAGACCTAGACATTGTTTTTTCTTTCTTCAAGGGTTTAAATAAGCACAAATGTCTAGGCGTTGATTTACAAAAAAAAAAAACATTGTTGGCACCTCTAACAATCTCTTCAACTTCAATTTATACAACGCTTTTTTGTTTCACTAAACCAGTTAAGCCTTTGACGAGGACCAGAGCTGCACAAATCATCATTAGAACGAGTTACTGCGAAACCATTTTGACGCCAATTTAATTGTTTTCTCTTTGCTTTCAGAAGCACAAAATTTCCACCGTAACTCTGAGATTTCGCCTCTCTGCCACTAAAAATACACAAAGTTTAGTAAGGAGTCAGTCCAACTGGCCAAAGACATTGTAAGACATAAAATAAAACCTTTTTTGAAATACAAAGTCATAATTTCAATTTATAAAGTTATAATTATGAGGGAGCCATCAATTTGAGATTCAAAGTAATAATTCAAAGTTCTAACAATCCTTGTGATGTTCAAAGTCATAATTTAAACTTTCAGTCATACTTTTGAGATTCTAAGTCATAATACAAAGTTCCAACTTAATCATTGTAATATTCAATGTCATAATTTTGAGATTCAAAATCATAATTTTAAGATTCAAAGTCATAATTTCAACTTTCAGTCATAATTTTGAGATTCAACGTCATAATTTTGAGATTCTAAATCATAATTTTGAGATTCTAAATCATAATTTTAGGATTCAGTCATAATTTTAAGATTCAAAGTCATAATACAAAGTTCCAACTTAATCATTGTGATATTCAGTCATAATTTTAAGATTCAAAGTCATATTTTCGACTTTCAGTGTCATAATTTTAAGGAGCCAAAGTCATAATTTTAATCAACTTCTCAAAGTAATTTTAAATTAAAAAAAAACTTATTGACTTATCCAGAAAACTGAAAATGGGAACAGAACAAAGATGTAAAACACACGACCAAAGCACATGGAAGTAGTTCACCAGACACAAGAAGAACATTCTTCCATGTCGATCTCACCGTCCACACCTAAACCCAACAGATATCTACTTTGGTGAGCTGAAGAGCACAAGACAAGACCAAGAACTATGGATGATCTAGAGCAGGAGCGTCCATCTCCAGTCCTCAGGGACCAGTGTCCTACATGTGTCCCCATTCCTGCACAGCTGATTCAAAAGGCAGAATTACCTCCTCAGCCTTTCATTTCTGGAGAAGCCTGGTAAGAACCATGTTTTGATTCAGGGAAACGTCGGAAAGAAGCAGGACACCGACCCTTTGACGACTGACGATGGACACCACTGATCAAGAGACACTGCGCAACGAGATGTGGTTAAAAGATCGATGTGGCATCAATCATTTTTCCAAGTGTGATTTATGCATTTATTTTTGGAAAAAACAATTTCTTAGACTGAACATTGACATGATAGAAAAGTGAGGGAAACGTGAGAAAAATGTGCGTTAGTCACATCTGACACGATGTTTACAATAAAATATGCAATGCTTTTCTACCATGGTTTAGCCATACAGTAGAGTTTTAAAGTGTAAAAACATAAAATAGCTGCCCATAAAGTAAAAAAACAAAACAACAAAAAGCGCATTGCTCAATCACATGAAATGCCAACTTTGTTTTAAAGGAAAATTCAAAACTTTAGGAATTAGAATAACAACTGGAAAATGTTTGTTTTTACCCATAAAGTGTGCAGGAAATATATCAGTAAATGTAAGCCACAACACATTCTCGATTGGATTTAGATCTGGACTTTGACTGGGCCACTCTAACACATGGATATGTTTTGTTTTAAACCATTCCATTGTTGCCCTGGCTTTATGTTTAGGGTCGTTGTCCTGCTGGAAGGTGAACCTCCGCCCCAGTCTCAAGTCTTTTGCAGACTCCAAGAGGTTTTCTTCCAAGATTGCCCTGTATTTGGCTCCATCCATCTTCCCTGTCCCTGCTGAAGAGAAGCACCCCCAGAGCATGATGCTGCCACCACCATATTTCAGAATTGCGCCATTCCGGAATTGCGCCACTCAAGGTGGCAGCATGTTGGAGTAGCTCTGTTACTTTGGTTCAGATTTTTTTCTTTTTTAAAACTTTAATTCTTCCATTCTTCCAGAAACATTGTTTTTGTGGACAACTGTTCTCTCTGGTTTTGAATGCTGTGCAGCTGGAAGGATTTTTGCTGATACTTTTTATTTTTGGACATTTGTTATGATGCATAACCATGGCAACAAGGTGGTTTACAACTGGCAGCAGCTGATTAACATCACAAAAGGTCAAATAATACCTCAACTACAGCCACAAAACCCTGATGAGTTGAAAAGAAGACGCCATAGATCCAGAGCATCCTCTACATCAGACTGTCATACAACTACAGAGCGTCTTCAGTCAGAGGCTTCTTCAGATCTTTTTATCCTTCACCTCAGCCATGGACTCTTCTAATTCCACAAGTTTGACTTCAACCAAGTCAGGAAATGCTGCTACCCCCTTTGCCTCCCCCTCCCACTTGTCTGTCTCCAAAAGTCAAGTGAAGAGGCAGCTGGAGAAACTGAACCGGAACAAGGCTGCAGGTCCAGATGGTGTCAGCCCCAGAGTCCTGAAGGCCTGTGCAGAGCAGCTCTGTGGGATTCTGCAGCACCTCTTCAACCTTAGCCTAACTCAGGAGAAGGTCCCCGTGTTGTGGAAGACATCCTGCCTTGTTCCAGTACCCAAAAGAACTCACCCATCAGTCATCAATGACTATAGACCTGTTGCCCTGACATCCCACATCATGAAGGTCCTGGAGAGACTCCTGTTGGCACCCCTGAGTGAGCAAACAAGAACGTATCAGGACCCGCTGCAGTTTGCTTATCGCTGTGGAGTTGGAGTTGAAGATGCCATCATCCACCTACTTCAACCAACCCACTGTCATCTGGACAAAGCAGGCAGCACTGTGAGGATCATGTTCTTTGATTTCTCTAGTGCATTTAACACAATTCAGCCTGATTTGCTTTGTCAGAAACTCCTGAAGACACAGGTGGTGCCCTCAACAATCGCCTGGATCAATGACTACCTGACCAACAGACCACAGTTTGTGAGACTGAAGAATTGTGTGTCAAACCAGGTGATCAGTAGCACAGGAGCACCACAGGGGACCGTACTCTCACCATTCCTTTTCACTCTGTACACCTCAGACTTCCAGTACAAATCAGAGATCTGTCATCTGCAGAAATACTCAGATGACTCTGCAATTGTCGGGTGTATCAGAAATGGACAAGAAGCTGAATACAGAGAGCTGGTGGACCGCTTTGTGACATGGTGTGGAAACAATCGTCTCACCTTGAATGTGAACAAAACAAAGGAGATGATTGTAGATTTCAGAAGAAACAGGGATAAGTCAAACACTGTTTCCATCATGGGAGAAGAAGTGGAGGTGGTTGAGGACTATAAATACCTCGGTGTTCACCTTGACAACAGACTGGACTGGAGGCGCAACAGTGAAGCCGTCTACAAGAAGGGACAGAGCAGACTGTACTTCTTGAGGAAGCTTAGGTCCTTCAAGGTTTGCAGCAAGATGCTGCAGATCTTCTACAAGTCTGTTGTGGAGAGTGTAATTTCTTCAGCCGTCATCTGTTGGGGTAGCAGCATGAGAGCCAGGGACTTAAATAGGCTAAACAACCTGATAAAGAAGGCTGGTTCTGTTCTTGGGACAACTGTGGAAAATCTGGAGATGATAATGCAAAGAAGGATTCTTCATAAAATCAAAAAAATTATGGACAACCCTGAGCATCCTCTTCATGAGACAGTCATACAACAACAGAGCATCTTCAGTCGGAGGCTTCTTCAGTTTCGCTGCAATACAGACCGCTACAGGAAATCCTTCCTGCCCACAGCCATCATCATCTACAACAACTCCTTAAAGAATTAATTATATGAGCTATACCAACACTTAATTTCCCTCTGGGATTAATAAAGTATTTTTGAATTGAATTGAATCTGCAGAGCACTACAAGAGATCATCCCTACCCACGGCCATCAGCATCTACAACAAATCTTTGAAGGAACTTGCATAATGAGTTACAACATTTAATTTCCCTTTGGGATTAATAAAGTAATTTTGAATTTGAATATTTGACAGTGGGGATGATGTGTTCAGAGTGATGTGCAGTGTTAGTTTTCCGCCACACATAGCGTTTTGCATTTTGGTCTTATCTGACCAGAGCACCTTCTTCCACATGTTTGCTGTGTCCCCCACATGGCTTGTGGCAAACTGCAAACGGGACTTCTTATGGTTTTCTTTTAACAATGGCTTTCTTCTTGCCACTCTTCCATAAAGGCCAACTTTGTGCAGTGCACCACTAATAGTTGTCCTATGGACAGATTCCCCCACCTGAGCTGTAGATCTCTGCAGCTCGTCCAGAGTCACCATGGGCCTCTTGGCTGCATTTCTGATCTGCGCTCTCCTTGTTCGGCCTGTGAGTTTAGGTGGACGGCCTTGTCTTGGTAGGTTTACAGTTGTGCCATACTCCTTCCATTTCTGAATGATCGCTTGAACAGCGCTCCGTGGGATGTTCAAGGCTTGGGAAATCTTTTTGTAGCCTAAGCCTGCTTTAAATTTCTCAATAACTTTATCCCTGACCTGTCTGGTGTGTTCTTTGGACTTCATGGTGTTGTTGCTCCCAACATTCTCTTAGACAACCTCTGAGGCCGTCACAGGGCAGCTTTATTTGTACTGACATTAGATTACACACAGGTGCACTCTATTTAGTCATTAGCACTCATCAGACAATGTCTATGGGCAACTGACTGCACTCAGACCAAAGGGGGCTGAATAATTACACACACCCCACTTTTCAGTTATTTATTTGTAAAAAGCGTTTGGAATCATGTATGATTTTCGTTCCACTTCTCACGTGTACACCACTTTGTTTTGGTCTTTCACGTGGAATTCTAATAAAACTGATTCATGTTTGTGGCTGTAATGTGACAAAATGTGGAAAAGTTCAAGGGGGCCGAATACTTTTGCAAGCCACTGTGTGTGTGTGTGTGTGTATATATATATATATATATATATATATAGTTCTTGTAATAATCTTAAGCACAAAGTAAATAATTAACATTTTAAAAAGTAAACACGTGAAGATATTTTATAACATTTAATGTTATTGTGTCTGTTTTGTCTTTTAGTTTGCCTTGCTGCCAAACGAGAGTCTGATTAATGTGAAACTATATATATATATACATACATACATACATACATACATACATACATACACACACACACACACACACACACACTCTCTTAAAAATATATTTAACACAAAAATAAGAATTTATGACATATAGACTGTAACTTAATTTTAAAGTTCAAAATAAACACATTCTAGTTCCCATTAGACGCTAATGTAAACTAAGACCAACCAACAGATCAGATCGCTTTGAGTCCCACAGAGAAATTATTTACATAGTTAGCTATAAGCTATAATAAAAAAATTTGAACGTCACAACTGACATGCCAAAGATTCTGCTGTCATCTCTCTAAAATGTCATTTAAGGCCGTCTCTGCTGCTAGCACGGAAGCTAGACGGGGTTAGCACATTCCCCACTGATTTAGCATGCAGAGAAAAGGTTAGCTTCCACCGACTCACCGAGTGATTCACGCCCCATATGAACACGCTCACGACGGGCTCGCTGGCTCGGAACACCTTCACCTTCTGCTGAACAAAGTGCTTCTTCTTCGTCTTCGTCTTGGGCGCCAGGACCACCATCGGGCTGGATGTGGCAGTCCCGGAGTTGCCGAGGGCAGCCATGGCCGCTGTTTGTTTCTCCCGTCCCCTGCTGAGAGAGCTCTGAGCCGAGCCGAGCCGAACTGAGCCGAGGGGCGAGTGACGCGATGGTTTTAAAGGCTCCTTCACGCGCCGCTGACTGTGTGACAGCCAAAGTTCACCACGCGCCTGAGCTCTGACCGTTCTAACTGACGGCGCCTCCTCCCGGGTTCAGCTTAACTTTTAAACAAACTTGGCGACATATGAACCGGCAGTCACTCATACATAACCCCGACAGAGCTGTTTTTCTTTACCGCCCTGACGATTCACGGTCCGCCACCGCCACCTCCAGCTCTCTCGCGTTATTTTCAGTTAACGAAGTGGCGATTAATATGTGATTGACAGATGGCAGGGCCCAAACAAATATAAACAAAATCCGTCTTTTGGCGTCAGGTGACCCAAATGTGGGCGGGTACTTACTCAAGTTTTTTGTTGCTGTTTGTTTTTATTCCACGGAAAACTATGGAAGCCCGTTGCCGCCACTTGGAAGTAAAAAAAAAAGAAGAATTTCAAATTCAACGTCATCATTTTGAGAACCACAATCATCATTTGAAGTGTCACTCTCATAAGTCATAATTTTATGATACTCCTATCTTACCGAACCAAATAATCTTGCTCTAAGAAGAAGAAAAAAAACGTAATTCCAATCACTAACTGAGTAATGGAAGCCCATTAGCCACTTGAAAGTAAAAAAAAATAAAAAAATAAATGTTATGTCATAATTGTGAAATAAAAAAGTTTTAATATTTACTTCCACGACTTTGAGATTCAGTCATGATTTCAATGTATAAAGTTATAATTATAACATAATCACAATTTAGAGATTCAAAGTCATAATTTCAACGTATAAAGTTATAATTATGGGATATAGTCATAATTTTGAGATTCAAAGTAATAATTACAAATTACAACATTATAATTTCGACTATCAAAGCCACCTTTACCATTTTTAACTTTTTTTGACTTTTAAAGTAATAATTTTGTGATTTAGAGTGATAATTTCAACTTTCAAACTCATAATTGTGAGATACAAATAGTACACGTACTAGAAGTCGTATGAGTTGGCTTTTCTGGGTGAGCTTAACCACATTTTGCTCTTGCTCTAAGACAAAAAAAATATTCCAATAAATAACTGGGAGTAATGGAAGTCCATTACTGCCACTTGAAAGAAAAAAAGAAACCCAAAAAACCAGAGTATTACATCATTTTTGAAATACAGAGTTAGAATTCTGACTTTCAAAGTCATAATTATGAGATACAAAGTCATAACTATGAGGTATAAAGTCATAATTTTGGGATTCAGTCATTATTTCAACGTATAAAGTTATAATTATGACATATAATCATTATGGAGATTCAAAGTCATAATTTCAACTTATAAAGTTATAATTATGGGACATAGTAATAATTTGAGATTCAAAGTCATAATTGTAACTTATGAAGTTATAGTTATGTGACAGTCATAATTTTGAGATTCAAAGTCGTAAAGTTTCAAAGTCATCATTTCATTTCGTTTGATTCATTTATAAAGCATCTTCCACCACCAGTCAAGGAGGCCCAAAGTGCTATACACCAGAACGGTACAGTACAAAATACAATCGTAAAAGATTCAACTTCTAACTTCATATTTTTGACTTCCAAAGTCATCATTTTGAGATTCTAAGTCATAATTCTAACTTACAAACTCATAATTTTGAGATACAAATAGTAGTTGTACTAGAAGAATCATTTGGAAGCCTTAAAATTGACTCTTCTGGGTGAGCCGCACCAAATAATCTTCCTCTATAAAAATGAATGTAATTCCAATCAATAACTGTGAGTTACGGAAGCCTATTTTTGCCACTCAACCTTCAAGTTATAATTTAGAGATACAAAGTCATAATTGTGACTTTCAAATGCTAAATTATGTATTTGGAAAACCAAATTGTGACTTTGAGTCTCAAAATGATGACATACAATTGTTATTTTTTCCTACTTTCAAGCTGGCAGCTCTTTCTGTTTTGGTGTCACTTTTTAAAGTTGCACTGCGCTCTGATTTCCCCACATAATCATTCTGCATGTGTTCAGGTAGGAAACAGCTGTATTCGTTCTGAACAGGTGCGTGCCGAACTGACTGACAGGGCCGTACCGAAAAATAGTATTGTACCAATACACCCCTAATGAATAGGGAAACTGCAATTCAAAATATGCCAAAACAATATTATAAACAATTACACATAATAATAATAATACATAATTAATTAATTAATTAAGACAAAAGTGTAACTAAATTAGTAATTAAATAATAAAGAAATATACTGGGAATAATAATTATTATGCCATTACTGTTAAAGTAAATAACTGTTGAAAAAAACTAATATTCATAAGAAATACACCTATGCTTAATGGTTCATGTGTGGAAACTCTGGATTGTATCTATAGGACTACATTCAGATTTGGCTGAAATAATGTGAAGATTTGGGGTTTTACAGTTTTTCTTCAATGCACGGCACATCATTTGCTTGTTGAGGTGTGAGTTATACCAATGATAACTGTCCAACAAGTAAGATGGTTTCTCTTGGTGATAGACTTAGGGATTTATTAACCATTTCTGAATTTAAAGGTATTGATATTATTGCAAGTGATGGTAGGATTCTGCTCAGTATACTTTGAAAGTGTATCATGCATGTAATTAAATAAAAAAGATGGCGAAGCAGGGTAGCAGCGTTAGACAAATGTAGTCCATCCCACTTTTTAACACCTGCAGAATCTCCTGCATCTGCAAGAACTGAAGCAATCACTAGCTTGTGACCTATTCAGTGCCCCACGTTGATGTGAGGAAACTTTCAGTCCACTTTTTCCCCCAATTTTGCTTCAGTTTACAGAGTTTTGCTGGTATTTGTAGATGCACAGCTTTCATATGACCCCACATTGTTACAGTCTAACTGATTGAGAGCCTGGAAACAAAGAAGAGCTGCAAGCTTTTTAAAAACAGTGCAAACTTGAATATTTTCTTTACGTGGGGCAGTTAAATCTGAACATCTAAGCTCATGCTGACAGCTAAGTCATGTTCTGTAAGAATAACAAATGTTTTGCATGATGTCACTGCCACACTTCTACTTGACCCAGCTCCGTTGGTGAAAAGATCTCATTTCATCACTAAAAGGAAGACACTCGACACCGGACGTTCTATTAATATATGTTTATTCTTCTCCATTTTTACTGTCATGTTTTATTTTTGTGTTTGCAAACGTTTTACAGGCCCTCTGTGCACTGGACCTATCACCACAGCACACACACGGGCACAACGAGATTGGTCAGAAACAGCATTAATTTCATTAAGTAGCACACAGATTTTTGGGGACTTTTTGCAAGGACGCCGCTGAGACAAACCATAACATCGACAAAATCCGATTTTTTATTCTTTTTTCTCCTTATTTCCTCATGCTTAAATTAAAAAAAAAAGACAATTCGAACTGCCAAAATAAAACAAAAAATATGCATTCTCATTCTTAACCTCTTAAAAAAACATAAATAAAAGGTAAAAAATTAGGGATAAACATGAGTTATAACCATTATATGTCATGTACAGCAGTTGAATGGAGCTCTGATGAATGCAATGTGGCCCAACAGGGCGTCTTCACCCCGACATGAAATAAAATAATCTCTGTATTTAAATAAGAAACTGCTGACAATATAAAAATACATGGCATTGTATTGTAGCTTCATTAAATAAATCAACAATTCATATATATATATATTTATATATATAAAATATTATACTGACGTGTAGAAAAATATGCCTTACAACTTTTTTTGAAAAGTAACAGCTGTAAGCTTTTTGTCTGCCACTTCAGAACAAACACTCGACCACAAACATCCAACATATGTACAAAGAAACAACCGATGCATCCAGAAACATACTCTTATAGATACTTTTTCTGACTCGACATGAATTTATATATCTATATATATTCGCTACTATAGGATTCAAGCAGTAATTGATGGCAATAGATACTCAAAAAAATAAGTTAATAATAATAATAATAATTAAAAAAAGAAATATTTTTCTGTCATTTATGGCGAAATCAGTGTATCTTTGGAGAGGAGGGAGGGGGGGAGGAACGGTGAGGGAGACGCGTTTTGTTCAGACGTCTTGTGTCACATCACCTGCGTAACAGTATTTCAGCCCACTGAGATCGGAACGAACACAGGCAGTGTCAGCTATCCTAAAAGTGGAGAGAAAAACACACACACACACACAAAAAAAAAAAAAGAGACAAAAAAAGCCGGGGACAAGAGTCAGGGAATACGGAGGCGTTTTTTTTGTTTTTTTTTTCAGAGCAACGCGGCTTGGACCGCTGAGGCAGCTGACGGAGCGTTAATATTGAGCGTGCAGCACGTCACCGAGACGAGGCGCTGCTGCAGCTGTTTGACATTCAGGCAGATGTTACTGTTGCTGATGCTTGACCATAAAAGAGTGTATCTTACTGGGAGACAGAGAGAGAGAGAGAGAGAGAGAGAGAGGGAGAGCAGGCATGAATGTGTTTGTAGTTTCCCCACGAGGAGTGGTTTATCCCTGTTACCTCCTGTCCAGGCAGTGTCTGGCACATGCTAAAGCCACCCGCCCTCTCCTCCCTGTTTTCCAGCTCCTCCGCCCATCCACCACCTCCTCCTTCTCCTTCTCCTTCTCCAGGTTCAGAGCAGTCGGGGCAGCAGACTCATCCCTCACTCCCCGTCGCACGGTAAAGTGCCGTCCTCCCTGGCGCCGGAAGAAGGCACGGGCGCGCCGAGCTCGTCTACGCACCAGCAGTGGCCACGCTGCATGCCCTTGGAGGAGAGGCACTGTGAGGAGAAGAAGAGAGAGCACAGTGCCTCAAAATGTACAGTATTATCTCAAGGGGGGGGTTGTCCGATAGCTTGACACAAAGCAGCAACGCTTATTTGACATTAAAAGGAACATTTTTTTTACGAGTAGAAATCCCTAAAAAGCGAGTGCGGCATGCGTTTACACACAGTCAGCTTGGACCGAGAGCATCTGTTAAAATACATTGTTTTAACCATTGCATCGATTGGAATTGAGGTCTGGACTTTGACTAGGCCATGACACGCTGCATGCCCTCGGTGGGAGCGCCACTGCGAGGAATAGAGAAACTGCAGTGCCTCAAAATGTACTGTGTTTTCTTGCAAATGTCACTGATAGACTTGACACAAAGCTGTGCATGTTTGTGACATGAAAGGAACATTTTTAGCCCGTCTGAGTCAACACTTTACTCTGGTCGCAGCTGCAATTCTTTTGGGTTATGTTTCTCCCAACTTTGCACAAAGTCAGCTTGGGCGGAGAGCATCTGTTAAAATCTACTATTACTATAACAACCCCCCAACCCCCAGATCACTCAGGTCCTCTAATTCCAGTCTACTCAACATCCCTAGAATCAGAACCAAACATGGAGAAGCAGCTTTCAGTTTCTATGCTCCTCTAATCTGGAACAAACTTCCAGACAACTGCAAAGCTGCTGAAACACTGACTTCTTTTAAATCACAACTAAAACTGTATCTGTTTAGAGCTGCGTTTGAGTAATGATTTGATGTATCATATGTTTTGTGTGTGCTTTTTGCTTTATTGCTGTTTTTACTTTAAATGCTTTGTCTGTGTTTTACTGCTATTTTTATTTGACCCCATAATCACCTTGAATCACCTTGTTGTTGAAAGTGTGCTATACAAATAAATTGCCTTGCCTTAATATACATTTTTATCTATTGACTTAATTGGATTTAGGTCTAGACTTTGACTAGGCCATTCTAAGACATGAATATGCTTCATTCCAGGCCATCCCTCATTATTTCAGGCTGTTTAGGATAGTTACTGCCTCTTACAGGTTTTCCTTCAGGATTACTCTGTATTTGCCTTCATCTTCCCAATCCCAGTATCATCCACAGCATAATGCTGCCACTACCGTGCTTACACAGGTGTAATTGGCTGTACTGGATTTCATTTAGGGTTAAGGGAGTAAGATAAGGAAAAAAATCAGCACTGCAGGCTAGTTTTCGTGTCGCTGTGCAACACTGAAAAAAAAAAAAAAAAAAACTGCAGTGGAGCCCAGCCTGGAACGTTGCTCCACCATGTTGCCAGATGACTCCAGCGACTGGCTGTGAACCCCGTCTACCTGCTTTTTCCTGTAGAATCCCCGGGTGTCACAGTTGGGAATGTAGATGTCGCGGTCAGACTGGAAGATGGTCAGCTCCAGACCCCTCAGGACGCTGTTGAGCAGCTTGCGACAGGGTGCCTGAAAGCAGCAATGCAGAGGGCGACTTTAAAAGCTCCAGGGGAGGCAAAGACAGAACCTGGGTGGCATTATTTGCAAGCTGCTGTCTCCCCCTCAGGAATCCCCTTTGATGAACACACGTTGATGTGAGATTAGCTGTGTCGTTACAGGCAGGAGCAGAGAGCATATATATATATGTATATATATATACATATATATATACACATATATGTATCAGATGTCACATTATATAATGTTTTGTTATACAATGCTTCAGCTTTTCAGGTCACAGAAATGGCTGTGCATTTTTTTGTGCAAAATGCTACCGTGTCATCTTGTTCACGAGCACACAAATCATTTCTAAAACACACAGACTGGTCTTCTGTTTGAAATAAATCTGTAGCCGCCGCCGCAGCCGAGTCCAAACTTTCCCGATTCATACCATGCTCAATTAGTTCTGCCGCATAGCAGCACACACATCATGCACCATAATGCATGGCGTGTGAGCAGCGTGTGTACATGCCGCTGCAACACCAACGAACGGCAGTGGATCTGTGGGGAGAGCTGCCTGAAACAAACGGCACTGCAAAATGCATCCTTTTTCTTCCCCTATGAATTCTTTTTTTTAATATATATATATTATACATACAACAGAAGAGCTTAAACTTACTTTTTCAAGGTCGCCAAAGTGTGAGGGATGTGGACCTGGTGAGGTGAAGGAAACGCCATCGTGAGAATGTGACATTAAAGCAGCAGAACCATTTATCCCAAAAATGATTTATTCACTCTTTTGTGACGGATCGCTGCATCTTTGTGTCAGACGAGTACACCGAAGACAGCCTAACTGTGACTGACCAAACGAGAGACCCGATTACCATCAGTACTTTTCCTTTTCATGCCGGTTAAATCGCAGTATCTCGGTTTGAACAGCAGATGGTGATCACTGCAATAAATAGCAGCCTGATCGGGATGTAGGTGACACTGTGATAGTTTCACATTCCATCTAAATTCCCTACGGAGAGGATGACTCGTAGGAAAAATCACTGGCATGAGCCCTGGCATGGCAATGGAAGATACATGTGGATGTGTTACAGCAAAAAGAAGAAGAAAAAAAACAACAACATTCAAATAAATGCAAGAATTTACATTTTCCCCGGCAGACTGATGCTGAAACTGAACCAAGAGTGTGATCCTGACCCACAATTTCTGCAAAGCAGCAGAATTATGAAGGCATCTCTGTCTAAGGGGATTCCAGAGATGCTTTGGCGCAGTACTGAACGCCAGAGGTTCGCAGATTCACTTGTGGTGCACAAATGTCTGCCCGGGCTTAAATGTCAGACACTAACTGGCGACACAGCATCACATACATGCAATAAAGAGCAAAGAGTGACATTGGGGCGCACAGTCTGCAGCAATATATGCGCTGTCTATCACAATACAACCCTATATTGTCAGGCTTACCGGCTGCTTTCCTTCATATGGCTGCATGCATCCTTATGTGTGATTTCAAGCACTTGTGTCTTACCTGTGGGGTGAGGCCTCTCAGTGGGGCTAGTCCTGATGTGCTTGGCGCAAACGCCTCGTCCCTGCAACAGAGCCTGCAGGGGGCTGTGCTCCCTGGGTGGGGGCACGCAGCGGAGCCCCTTGGCACAGCTCAGGGTGTACACGCCGCACGGCTCCCCCTGGGCCAAAACTGTCGTGCTGCCGGCAACGTTGGGGTCCCTCGGGGGCCGACCCGCCCCCAGCGGATCCTTGCAGGAGGCACAGACCTTGAAGGGACCCCAGCGGCTTCCCCCGGCCCAAGATCCGCAGTGGGCAATCAGCAGCAACACAACGGCCGTTAAGTTAGAAAGGAGAGGCATCTTCTGTCCAGGTCTCAGGTTCTGCACACTGTCACACTCCCTGTCAGTTAAATGTGGCCGATGCTATTTCTGGATGTATATCACTCTGTCTTTCCTGCGTCGTCCTCTTCCTGCTCCTAAAACAGTAGATTTCCTTGGTGCTTTTGCCGGCTGAGTCCCCCTGCAGTGCCAGAGGACACAAATGGAGATTGAGAGAGACACAGCAAAGCGCCAGCTTTTAAAGATCTGAAAGGCGGTGGGAGATCGGGAGTGAGTGAGAGAGGGAGAAGGAGAGAGAGAGTGAGAGAGAGAGAGAGAGAGAGAGAGAGAGAGAGAGAGAGAGAGAAGGAGGTGGCAGGGAGGGGGAGAGCAATGGGGGTGGATTATATTCCTTTTAGAAATTATCAGAATCTCTCCACCCTAATCTGCTCCTTCAACTCGTGCAGGAACACTTGTGACCACGATCAGTTAGGTGCACTTTCATTCCCGTGTCAAAGATCTTTCTTGAAGGTTCGCCATGGTAACAAATACAAACGTTCTGCATATGGGCTTCCCACTGCAATGCTTCTCCCCACTGCAAAACGAATGGCCAAGTCTAAGTCTCTGGAATCCTCTGCAAGGTCGGGAGACAATGTTTCCTGTTCAAACACGCAACTGAGCTCCACACGTCTAATAATCCTTAACGATCTTTATGTTTAGGACGGCTACTGGCGTAAAGGCTCAGATACTGATGTATAAGTTAGCTCTAAAACTGGAATCAAGAAGATTAAACCCTTCCTGCCACTAACTGTAGCTTCAGAGTTTTACTCCAGCTGCTACCCGTCCTTAAAGAGCCGCTTGAATGGAGAAACTAAGCAGCATTTGGATCAGTATTAAGAGCATTCAGTTCAGTTTTACTGATATCCTGTCAAATTACATCAGTTTTGATCTCAAAGCACCTTGCAAGACAAACCGATCTGACTCGTATCCAGTTAAAGCTCCAAATTTAAAATAAAAGCAAAGCAAAGGGCTGAGTCACGTCTGCAAAAACCGTACGTGAACGAATTCAAGGAAACTAACGTGTAAAGCGATCATTTGCTGCACTTAATCAGTTTGGATCGTTGTCTCCGCTTTTAACGCAGCTTCGTAACCTGACTGATCCTGACCGTCTCATCTGCACGGCCCTGTAGTTACAGACAACTACACGGTTTTCGATTCATCGCCTCAAAATGACATACAGGAGAAAGGATTCTTATCAGACGCAAGGAGAAACAAACTACTCTAGCTTTAACCTCTGATTCACAATAAAACTGGAATTCAGCTGTGATTCTGAGACAGATTTCACAGTAGGGACTGCTTAGAGATGTTTTATTGCTGCAGCAAAACGTTGAGGCCGAATTTCTATCCCTGTCGAGATGTTTCCATCACAAATGTCCTTGTTACACGGTAAACATTCAGAAACCTTGACGTTTTGATGCTGTAGAAGGAAAAGCCGACAGAGTGGATCCTTGGGCCGCATTATGCAGCTTTTCCTGATATGAAGCATGAAAATGAACTTCGTACGAGTTTAAATCTGGCTTAGGTTCAATGGCAGGCACTGGTGCTATGGATCCAGCAGAGCACAGTGACTGACCCGGTTCCGGATGAAACTCCGGGCTCTGTGGGGATGAAATCTGCCTCGCCATCAGCTGCCTGGTGTCCCGGATTATTCTTGGCACGGAGGGCACGGATCACCTGCCGCCTTGTGTTCCCATCAGCTCTCAAGCTTCTGCAGCCCACATATCAGGGGAATGTTCCACGGTTCTTGCCAGACCAGCAAGGGGCCTTCTTTCCCACCCTGCCTTGAATCATTCATTTTCGCTCTACGCTCTCCTCCCTCAGTGTCTGTGTGGTTTCCAGTCTGATCCCATCTGGCTCAGAAAGTCTCTGTTTCCTCCTTCCTTACTCCAACCATCTGGTTTTAAAACACTCCCCAAGTTATTGTTGTAATTGCTTTAACTGTGTGTTTTTTTTGGTAAATAAGTGATCATAAAAGCCTGTTACTGAAAGAAACTGGCCCACACAGGGACGATAAGAAGCAAATAATTTACAATAGGGTGATATATGTGAAGATTTTTGTTGTCTCCATCAGATGAAATCAGGATGAACTTAAACGATCGACGCAAAACACATCCGGGAGTCGCGATTGGTCGAAAGCCTTTGCTGTGGCTTTGAACTCGCGCTCCCATTGGCTGCTGAAAAGAAGGAGACCGTGACGTCAGTGGGGAGCGCCGAACTCCAGTTTCCAAAGTTTATTGTGATGCTAAGGTTAGCCGATGGACGACAGTGAGCCTCTGTCGTCATTTACGGCCCACAGGTAAGCGACACACTCACCGTTACCTGGACGACTGACGTGAGGAGAGCCGCTTTCAAGTTCTGTGTGCTGTTGCCTGTGATTCTGCTTCCTTACTGGGGACCAAACCGCACCGTGCTAACCGCTAACGATGCTAACTTCGTGTTTAGCTCCACAGATTTGCCCTTCTTTCGCCGCCGAGGAGCGGTTACCTGTCTGTTTGAGATGTTATCCGTTTGGAAAAGGCTATTGAATGTCTGAATATAAATTAATATATATTTTTTATTTCTAGTGGTCAGCTGATAAGAGGACAGGGGCTGTTGGATGTAAACAGCGACACGCCCCCTTCTTATCGTCAAATTTCCCGTTTCGACTTTTAACGTTTGTCGAGGTTTTACTAAACTACGGAAGAGGATAAGGCCCTTGGGGGAAAAAAAACGAATTATGATATTTATCTCAGAATCTGATTTATTTTTTAAAAGTCGGAATTATGTGATTAAAGTGAGAATTCTAAGAAAATAAAGTCATAATTTCAAAGAAAAAAAGCCAGAATTTTAGAAAAAAGTAAAAATTCCGAAGAAATATGACGAGTTTTGACTTGAAAAATCTAATTTCTGAGAAAAATTGTCTGAATTTTGAGATCAAAGTTAGAATTCTGAGTAAAAATACTGAACTCTGACTTTTTTAAATCAGAATTTAGATTTTTTTAAGTCAGAATTTATTAAATTAAAGTGAGAATTCTGTGATTTAAATGAGAATTCTAAGAAAATAAGTCTGAATTTCAAGTACAAAAAGCCAGAATTTAGAGAAAAAAGTCCCAAATTCTAAAAAGATTCTGATGAATTTTCACTTGAAAAATCAGAATTCTGAGAAAAACTGTCTGAATTTTGAGATGAAAGTTGGAATTCTGAGTAAAAAGTCTGAACTCTGACTTTTTAAATCAGAATTTATATTTTTTCAAAATTAAAAAAAAAAGTTCTTAGGAATTTTCACTTGAAAAATCTGAATTCTGAGATGAAAGTTGGAATTCAGATTGAAATAGTCAGAAATGTGACTTTTTCAATCTGTGAGATTAATGTCAGATTTCTGTCGGGGTCCACTCTGGACAGGTTGCCAGGGCGGGGCGACACAGAAACACAAAGGACAATCAAACGATGGTTAGGGTAGAGAGTTTTTTCCACATCTAAGTGTAACTTGGAGAGACCAATTAACCTAACAGTCATGTTTTTAGACTGTGGACGGAAGCGGGAGTGCCAGGGGAGAACCCACACGTGCAAACTCCATGCAGAAAGACCCCAATCTGGGAATCGAACCAAAGACCTTTATGCTCCCAGCTCTGCCTCTCTGTGCAACCCGATTTCACTCTTGTATTTTGGGGTTTTTCCACTCACTGACTGACTACACGTTGATTCATAAATAAATAAAAATAAAATGTTTACATGTTTCATCTATTGCTAACTCAGTTTAGGCTGAACTGGACCTAAGTGTTAATCGACTGGGTAAAAAATGCCAAACAACACACTAAAACTGTGGTTTTTAACAATGTACACAGACAAAATGATGGTATAACAGTGTTCAAACTGCACTTTAGAGAAATAGCATTTTGTCTTGGATTATCTGTTCCTTATTTGAAATGTCTAACAGTCATAGGTTTTTAAATAAATCTGATTTAAGTTGGTCAAGATGCTACCAAAGCACCTACCTATACAACACTTAAAATAAAGAAGCCAGCCAGTTTCAGTATTTGTGAAACCTATAGATAATAAGACTCTGCTACTATTCAAGCATTTTTTAGGTTAATACTTTGTAATCGAAATGTTCATAATTTTAATAAAATGCTGGAAAACAAAACTAGAAATTTGTGTCTGGAAAATAATAGAATGATGATGAGAAATGTGTAGAAACGCTGTTGAAATCGTAAAGCTAGCTTCCTGATGGATTGTTTTGCTCTTCTTTCTTCCCCCTTTGGTCTTTATTCAGATGGACGACATCAACGTTCTACAGCAAAGATGCCTTCTCAATTTGAGGCGTAGAATTCAAGATAGGGGAGCTGGGCGCCCGGCGCAGGAGCGATGCATGAGATTGCAGAAGGATGGAGACACGCTCAGGTCAGCCTCCCTCCCATATTAAATTCATGGTCATTTGTACTCTCTTATCACTAAATATTAATGATAGTCAATTGCATAAAAGTCCAGGGCCATCATTTATCAAACGTTCGTAGAAATAGTCTATCCTACGAATTAAATTTAGAATATTCGTACGAACAGTCAAAAGCCGTATTTATCAAATGCTCGGTGGCCAGTTGTACGCATGTTCCTCCACAATTATCTGTTGAAAAATCCCACATGTGCGTACCAATTAACCATATTTGGTCACACCCCTTCCTCTGACACATGCATTAAATCCCTGCCTTCTTTCCAAAAATAACGGTCAAGAGAGCAAAAAAAGGAACTTCAGTGACACCGAGATCGAGGTGAAACATAAGTGGGGCAAAAAAAAAAGAAAATCATATGAACAGACTTTTTGAAAATTGTCATAGTTAATGCAAATTCATTTTAACACCGATAGTTTTTGACCTATGCAGCAGTTATATTCCTGCTGTAGACATAAAAAAATGTGACAAAGAATTGTTTCATTTGCTGTTATTCACTTCTGTGGAAACAATGATCTTCTTTGGACAAATTAAATTGGTAAAATTTGTCCCGAACATTGCTGTTTGGTTCTATCGGCTCAGGGGGGGAACCAATGAAAAAAAAAAAAAAGAAAGAACACTGTAACAGAGGCAGTAAATGCGGTTGGGACAGTGGAGAGGTTCCGGAAAGTTCCATCCCAATTCATCCATACCTTCTTGAGTTATTTTGCTAAAAGACGGACAGACACCAACATGAGCTCCTTGGCGGAGGCGATAAACTGATCAGATAAATATTCAGTCAAAGTAAATCTGTTTCATTCAATTCAAAATTCAAATTCAAAAATACTTGATTGATCCCAGAGGAAAATTAAGTAATTGTTGCAGTTCCCCCGTCCTACCACTAGATGCTGTGCGTACGCATGGTCAGAGCATCAGGAACATTTCTACTAACAAGTACAGCATGGTAAATACCACACTATGCGTAAAATTGTTCCTACGCATGATATGGGCACAGATCTCTGCGTAAGTACGGTTGATAAATGTGGGCCCAGGAGTTTGTGTTTTGATTATCAGAATTTGTTTCAAGATACATTTAAAAACGACGCTGACGTTATTTGACCAATCAAACGCCCACACCCGTGTCTGTCTCTCTGGTCATGTTTGAGTAATGATATTTTCTTAACATTGAAGCCCATATTTCTTTTCAACAAAACTGGAGGTCGTTGGCTGAAGCTATAATTTTTATATTTTCATTGCTTTTGCGTTGGTAAATAAAACTAAAACCCTCTTTGAAGGATTGTGTAGTCTTCCTCTGGGGTTTGAGCATGTTGAGACAAACAACTAAACAACAGAAATCAGAAACCGCCGCCTGCATATTTCCTTAGGTCCGTTTTTATTTCTCCTAGTTGCACTGCAATTGTTGTAAAATCAGAAACCTTAGAAGCTGCTGCTTTTTCGTTGTCGGCTGGACAGTGTCAGGGCTTTTCTTTGACAAACTGACATGTACTCAATGCATCAAAAAATAAAATAAAACCCAGCTTAAAACCTTCACAAGTTCAATCAAGTCTCCCAGCAACCAGCACAGCCAAGCTTTGGCGCAATCATGACAATTTCAGAAGAAACGGTGGTTGAGGATGAGAAATACCTCGGGTGTTTAACTGGACAACAGACTGGACTGGACACAGTGACAACAGTGAAGCCGTCTACCAGAAGGGACCGAGCAGACTGGACTTCTCGACGAAGCTTAAGTCTTTCAGTGTTTGCACGTCTGTTGTGGAGAGGGTAATCGCCTCCATCCATCATCTGTTGGGGTAGCAGCATCAGAGCCATGGACTTAACAAGGCTCAACAACCTGATAAAGAAAGGCTCTGGTTCTGTTCTGGGGGACGACTGTGGAACATCTGGAGATGATGATGCAAAGAAGGATTCTTCATAAAATAAATAAAATTATGGACAACACTGAGGATCCTCTTCATGAGTCTGTTATACAACAACAGAACCGTCTTCAGTCAGAAGCTCCATCAGAGTCGTTTCAAAACACACCGCTACAGGGAATCCTTCCTTCATCTACAAAAACTCTTTGAAGAACCTTGGACAATATGAGTTACAACATTTAATCTCCCTTTGGGATAAAAAAAAACAACTTTTAAATCGAGTTTGAATTTGGAGGTGTGCACTTTTCCACTGAGGTGGGGGGCCCGACTTAAGTGATATACATAATACAAACAGACTGCTCTGTGCAAGTGTGCTAAGCTTTGATCAATGGTTGCAGTGCTGCATATGAGGTACGGAAGTTTGAAACATTCGTCTGAGAACTATCATGTTTTATCACACATAATGGGAAAGCCGAGGCACCCGAGAAGACATTAGCAACACCCTAGAAAGTATAGCAAACAATGAAAAAAGACTTTCAAGTGAATGCAAACACAGCTTCTATGAATTTCTCTTACAAAAAAAAAGACCCCAGTTGTCGTAGGAGCCTCCAGAGGTTTCTGATATTCAGCGTTCGATGATCAAGCATGAAAACATTCTCAAGCTCGTTCAGTCTTCCAGCAACCAGCACAGCCAGGTTGTGGTGCAATTTGGAGGTGTGCACTTTTCCTTGCTCAAACAATAAACACAATGCAGACAGATTGCTCTGTGCAAGGGGCCTAAACAATAATATTACATTAAAGTGAATGAAAACTCCAAATATAGTCATCGTAATTCAGTTTTAAATCCTGGTAAAGAACACATTTAATGAATTGCTCTTAAAAACAACAACAACAAAAACAGCTGTCGTAGAAGCTACCAGAGGTTTCTGATTTTCAGTGTCTTAAGATCCTGCCAGTTTCTGGAAAAACTCAAGAAGCTCTGAAATAAAAATAAATAAATAAAAAAGTGGATGTTTTTATCTGTTAAGCCATAATTTAGTATTTTATTACAACTTAAAATACGTGACAGTGGGTACTGGGACCAGTAAACCCTAATATGCATAAAAAGCTGTTTGTAGTTCAGTTACAAAATACTTGGTTCCTAATTGTACAGAGAAGGTTATAGTCCTCCAAAATGGCCGTCATTTTAAATCAGCATCCTGATGAATAACGTCTGGATCCTTCTTGGGTGTTTATGTCACCGTGTTGGTGAAAATAATTCGATCCAGGGGAAGATTTTCAGCGAGCTTGATGTTGAGTTCAAACAGAAACTGTGCCTGTTGTTAACCTGTAATTTCCTCTCCGTAGTTACCAAGGGAACTCCGAGGAAGTGGGTTGCTATGTGGCCGGCCATCCTTTATCAAAGGGAAATTGCTACTTTGAGGTGAGGCTCTTTGACGTGTTGCAACTGATTTCTGACTGAGCTGCCAGGCATGAACTGATCACTTCAGTTGTGTTTTAATTCACAGAAACTGCAACCAAAGTATGGCGTGTTTAATCTCCCCTCCTACTAGGATGAGCCACATTCCCCCCCCCACGCACACCGGGAATGTGCAGGAATGCTTTCCCATCCAACTAGCAACATTTTTATTCATTGCAGTCCAATTTTGGGCATCCACCCCCCACCTCAGCTTCATATTAAATTTAAAATAACCCCCAGCAGTTTAGGCTCACCAGCTAAAAACCACTACCTCAAATTAGATGTGGGGTGTGGGTTAGGTGGTATATTTGAGTGGGAGATTTATGTTGTTGCTGTTTTTTTTAGCATGAAATAGTATTTTATTGTAATTTGCTAAACTGAAATTCCCCATGCAAACGCTCGGTGACCATTTTGTGGCTAACGAGGCATCTCATGTAATGTCTAAAATGTCTGGAAAACTAATTATTTTTGGACCTAAAGAGGAACGATCAACGAGGTTCAGCTATCACGGCTAGAAACTACAGATTGGGGATCTCATTCATAAAACGTTGCGTAGAATCCTTTTCAAAAGCTGTACTTATGCTCAGCAAAACATTTTTTTTGTACTTACACCAAGTAAGTTTCAGATCTATCAAACTTTGAGGACGCACAGTTGCATCCAATTTCCTCTTTATAAATCAAACTCTCCCTTGAAATGTGCGCAGGTGATTTTAGACCATATCCTGACCAATACACACCCACTTCCCGCCATAAACGGTCAATGCAAAGTGCCTAGTTAATATTCTGAATAGACTTAAGACGGCCGATATTGGGCGTTTCACGGGTAACCATGGGAACTGAGAGGCGGAGAAAGCGCAACATGGAGGCATGGACATTTTTTTTATTATTTCAATCAACGTTTCTCTATATAGAGCTTTACTCGGCCAAAAGACGACCAAAGTGCTTCACAATACGACAAAATTATAGTTAGCGATAAGAAAATGTGTAACAAGACAACAAGGGTAAAAAGATTAAAATAAAAAATAAATGAAAGCAGCAACACAAGCGATAAAACAAATAAGAACAATAAGTATAAAGTTTGAATTATATGATTACTTGTTGTAGCAACAATGAGATTGGAATAAAAGCAAATTAATACAAATATAAACTAAATTACAGCAGAACGTAATACGCGCTTCTGCAATCCTAGATATTTAAAGCCGGACGGGAAAGGTGCGTTTTTACATCTACTTTTAAAAAGCGTCATCCATGCAAAATATTAATTGGGGGTCAAAAATAAACGGAATAGCTACGAGTGACACAGCGTTGATGCTGCAGGCGTGCCTGACATAAAAAAGAAGGTGGACGCAAAGACGGCGTGCCACAGTCGGAATATGCTGCTGGGGGTGGCGGGATGCGCGGTTTCAGCGGGTCGGTAGATCTAACACCGGGCCCAGTTCAGCAAATACAGTGGCTTGCAAAATTATTCGGCCCCCTTGAATTTTTCCGCATTTTGTCACATTACAGCCACAAACATGAATCAATTTTATTGGAATTCCACGTGAAAGACCAAAACAAAGTGGTGTACACGTGAGAAGTGGAACGAAAATCATACATGATTCCGAACATTTTTTACAAATAAATAACTGAAAAGTGGGGTGTGTGTAATTATTCAGCCCCCTGAGTCAATACTTTGTAGAACCACCTTTTGCTGCACTTATAGCTGCCAGTCTTTTAGGGTATGTCTCTACCAGCTTTGCACATCTAGAGACTGAAATTCTTGCCCATTCTTCTTTGCAAAACAGCTCCAGCTCAGTCAGATTAGATGGACAGCGTTTGTGAACAGCAGTTTTCAGATCTTGCCACAGATTCTTGATTGGATTTAGATCTGGACTTTGACTGGGCCATTCTAACACATGGATATGTTTTGTTTTAAACCATTCCATTGTTACCCTGGCTTTATGTTTAGGGTCGTTGTCCTGCTGGAAGGTGAACCTCCGCCCCAGTCTCAAGTCTTTTGCAGACTCCAAGAGGTTTTCTTCCAAGATTGCCATGTATTTGGCTCCATCCATCTTCCCATCAACTCTGACCAGCTTCCCTGTCCCTGCTGAAGAGAAGCACCCCCAGAGCATGATGCTGCCACCACCATATTTGACAGTGGGGATGGTGTGTTCAGAGTGATGTGCAGTGTTAGTTTTCCGCCACACATAGCGTTTTGCATTTTGGTCTCATCTGACCAGAGCACCTTCTTCCACATGTTTGCTGTGTCCCCCACATGGCTTGTGGCAAACTGCAAACGGGACTTCTTATGATTTTCCTTTAACAATGGCTTTCTTCTTGCCACTCTTCCATAAAGGCCAACTTTGTGCAGTGCACCAGTAATAGTTGTCCTATGGACAGATTCCCCCACCTGAGCTGTAGATCTCTGCAGCTCCTCCAGAGTCACCTTGGGCCTCTTGGCTGCATTTCTGATCAGCGCTCTCCTTGTTCGGCCTGTGAGTTTAGGTGGACGGCCTTGTCTTGGTAGGTTTACAGTTGTGCCATACTCCTTCCATTTCTGAATGATCGCTTGAACAGCGCTCCGTGGGATGTTCAAGGCTTGGGAAATCTTTTTGTAGCCTAAGCCTGCTTTAAATTTCTCAATAACTTTATCCCTGACCTGTCTGGTGTGTTCTTTGGACTTCATGGTGTTGTTGCTCCAAACATTCTCTTAGACAACCTCTGAGGCCGTCACAGGGCAGCTTTATTTGTACTGACATTAGATTACACACAGGTGCGCTCTATTTAGTCATTAGCACTCATCAGGCAATGTCTATGGGCAACTGACTGCACTCAGACCAAAAGGGCTGAATAATTACGCACACCCCACTTTTCAGTTATTTATTTGTAAAAAATGTTTGGAATCATGTATGATTTTCGTTCCACTTCTCACGTGTACACCACTTTGTTTTGGTCTTTCACATGGAATTCCAATGAAATTTATTCATGTTTGTGGCTGTAATGTGACAAAATGTGGAAATGTTCAATGGGGCCGAATACTTTTGCAAGCCACCGTAGATCTAATAGGACGGTTTTAGGGAATCTGCTTTGCCCCCCCCCCCCCCCCATCCAGATGTTGCCAATGCTCTTCTATAATGATTGCCAGAGCATCCATTGTGCAGCATTATGCAGGAACGTCCCTGCAGTATTTATATTTGTACTTTACACAATTAATGGACCAATAAGTGCAATTGCTGTGTAATCGGAAGACATACGTATGATATAATTCTTAAATGCAACATATTTTCATTCAGATTCTCGTATTTATTCTCAGCTAAGGGAGGGGGGTGGGGGCTGACTGTTGGTTGTGTGTTCGTGTGTCTGCGAAGCTCTACAAGTCTGAAATGTGGCTAAAATTAATAATTTCTTCATCTCACCGGCTGCGCTGCCGGTGTCCTCTGTGTCCAAAACGTGCGTAAGCAGCGAGTTCCTTAGTGTGCTTAAAGCTGCGCACTTTTTTCCGCCACATGTTTTTTACTATGAATCCCAAACTTGGCGTAGAAAAGTGACTTACGCCGTTTTCAGACCCCGTTTTGTGCGTAAGCAAGCATTATAAACGAGACCCCAGACCCACAATCTGGATGATGAGCTCAGACCTGAACCTCTAGAGAGACATGAAGACAGTTACAAAGTCGGCCTTCTATCAACTGGAGAACATTTCCAGGATTGAAGGACCGATGTCCCAACAAGAGAAACTACCTCTAGAAAAACTCATCCATGCGGTTATCTTTAGTCGAAAGATTACTGCAACAGTGTCTTCACAGGTCTTACCTTAAGAACAGAAAATTCTTTGTGTCAATAAGCAACTTTTCATCAGAAGAGAAAGAAATCACATGTGGGGTGCCCCAGGGCTCCATCCTGGGGCCCCTCTTATTTAATATCTACAAGCTCCCACTAGCCCAGATTACAACAATCAATAAGATTAGCTACCATAACTATGCAGATTATACTCAGCTCTACATTACGATGTCACCAGGTGACTCTGAACCCATCCCAAACGCTAAGCAAAAGCATCGAGCAAATCAATGGATGGATGTGCCATAACTTTCTCCAGCTGAACAGAAACAAAACAGAAGTAAATACTTTTAGACCTAGAGAGGAACGATCAACAGTCAGCACACAGCTTCGGTTAATACAGATAGAAACTACTGATCAGGCCTGAAATCTAGGGGTAGTAATGGACTCAGACCTGAACCTTCAGGGTCACATAAAGGCAATAACAAGGTCAGCCTTCTATCACCTGAAGAACATTTCTAGGATTAAAGGACTGATGTCCTTCATAAGGCAACAATTGCAACTTAATAAACCCGTTTAGAAATCTTTTGGATGGTTAAATAACCTGTTCCGGTGAAAATGATGACATTCCCCGCTACCTGTAGTGTCCCCAGGCAGAAAACCAACCTTGCAACTTTGGGAGCACGTCCCCGAAAGTTAGAAACAGGAAGTATCGTGTGAGGCGAGAACCAGGGTGAGAACAAGCGAGAAACACAAACTGCTTTACGGCACATAAACGCACACGGCACACGCCCCCCTCAATACCGGTTAGATGTAGATGTCAATGTTCTAGAATACTGTGTATAATATATTACTCACCTCGGTAGACATTTCTCCACACGAAAAAGTTGCCCGACAAAACCATACAAATGCACATCAGCTTCGATAAGAAGGGGGAGGGTGCCTTAAGTGAGTTTTTTACGACGGTGTTTTGGAATATACGTCCCAGAGCTGTAGGGGGAGCTCGTTGAAAAAACATACGACGTCAAAAGTGAAAACCAGCGAAGAAATGGCCAGAGTTGCCAAATTACCCTTTAACGGGATCTCGAAAAACTCATCCATGCGTTTATCTTTAGTCGGATTGATTACTGCAACAGCGTCTTCACAGGTCTGCCTAAAAAGTCAATCAGACAGCTGCAGCTGATCCAGAACGCTGCTGCTCGTGTTCCTCACTAGAACCAGGAAAGTAGAGCACATCACCCCAGTTCTAAAGTCCTTACACTGGCTCCCTGTAGCTCAGAGAATATACTTCTAAATACTCCTACTAGTTTATAAATCATTGAATGGCTTAGCACCAAAATATGTGGAAGATCTGTTGTCGTATCAATCTTTCAGAACCCTCAGGTCTTGTGGTTTGGCCCTACTCTGCATCTAAAGTCAGAACAAAACATGGAGAAGCAGGATTCAGTTTTAATCCTCGTCTAATCTGGAACAAACCT
This sequence comes from Valencia hispanica, assembly GCA_963556495.2. Classification (NCBI taxonomy): domain Eukaryota; kingdom Metazoa; phylum Chordata; class Actinopteri; order Cyprinodontiformes; family Valenciidae; genus Valencia; species Valencia hispanica. The sequence goes on along the minus strand of OY747709.1, from coordinate 49,793,275 downwards.
GCAGACGACTGCAAAAAGGCTGAAACACTGAGTTTCTGGAAATCAAGGCTAAAAACCTATTTTTTTAGAGCTGTCTATGATTGTTACCAAATACAACGTCATAAGGTGTAGTCCATTTTTCAACTTGTCATTGTTTCCCCTTCCTTTGATGCTGCAATGTAACGTTGCTTGCTTTTTGTCTTATTTTCCTTCTTTTCATGTAAAGCACTTGGGATTGCCTCGCCAGTACGGATCGACCTACATTAACCCCTTATTTGAAAGTTGAGTCAAGTCTAAGCGCGGTTTAGCCCTGAAGCTGAAATCGGGTCTGTTGCAGGTCCTGTAATGTCTGGGCAAGAGACAGAAAAACGAAGCAGCATTTTCGGTTTACAAAGGGAAAAAAACCCATTTAGTGAGCTGAAAACGGCTCCTCGTGAACACTTTAGAACCCAGTAGCTAGCTGGGACAGGATGTTTCTTTTTTTATGACAGAGGAAGCATCGTTCCTGGCCTCCTTAATCTAAAAAAAAAATAATAATAATCAGGATCATTTTTAGGTTCATTATGACTGGACATTGTGCATCGCCTCAACAGACTGCTCTTATTATGTCACATTTACCCTTTTTGTAGATCAAATATCTGTCAGATCTCCCCACAATAAGGCTGATGCCATACGACGGTCTCATCTTGAGCCTGGTGAATCTCCCTGACATTTTAGAACAACTAGATTTCACCTGGGTCACAACCCAGAGGTCGCGCTACATTATTCTCCGTTCTGTGACGCACTTGCTGTCAGTTTCCCAGATATCTCTGAAATTTGTGAGCGTTTATTTTGCTAAAGGTCAGACTTCTGTCGACATATGCGTCACTGCTTCCCTCATTTCTCCTTGTTTTGCTTTCACAAGGAATCCATTTCACCCCGGTTGTCAGTACTCCCCCGGTGTTTTTTTCTTCAGGTTTTCAGCCTCCCTACTTTTTTTATTCCTGGTTAACAGCTGCTCCATTTCGCTTTTATTTTGATTTAATGTTTTTTTTTTTTACTTTTGTTTAAATCAAACAGACAAAGGAAATGTTTTGACAGCGGGTGCAGAATGTTTTCCTTCAAGTGCCACACTGAAAATAAAGAGGTGAAGACAGAAGATATTCCAAATGTGAGAGGCAGAGTCCTAGCAGTACAAATAGGAAACGGCAGAGATGATCAGTTGACATGTAGATGTCGTCCTAATGATTTAAAGGAGACTTTATGAACCCGAGATGCTATTTACACTACTCACAATAAGTTAGGAATATTGTGAGAGACTCAGTGGATGTCATACGTATGATGTTTGTTTCACTTCAGAGATTTTTGGGATAGAGAGGCAATTGTATTGGGGTGATAGACACACCTCATTTTGTGCCTTACATATATGGGCCAACACCAAAAAATACTAAAGACAACCCTTTTCAATGTGACATCAATTTCAACATTCTGGGGGTTTAAAAAAGCTGGTATTGTCAGTAAGTCGTTCCAACTTCATCCTTCCAACAGCCATGAACGCACGGCATCACTTAACGGACGAGCAGCGCCACCTGGTCATAGCTAGGGGTGCACCGATCCCACTTTTTCAGTCCCGATACGATACCTGGGCTTTGTGTATCTGTCGATACCCGATACCGATATGATACTATTGTTGAATTAATAATAAACTGTATACCCTCCACCTTATACCTTACTTGAAGAGACTAAAGGTACCAGACTTTATTAACTAAACATAACTAAGACTTCTTTTTTCCTTTTTGACCGCGCTCCTTTTGTTTTACTGAGCTGCAGGAATTCAGCGTGCTCCTTAGCATAGTGTTTCTGGATGTGCTTGATTAGAGGGGTAATATTGTACTTTGCAATAATACCACTTCCCCTCGAAACATTTACTTTGCAGACATTGCAAACAGCCGACGAACTAGTTGGAGTGGCAAGGATGAAATATCTCCACACAGCCGACCCTCTGGCTCGCTCCATGTTGCTTCTAGCATGCGACACACGTAAAAACAAAAAAACCTGGATCAGCCAGTGGATCTGTTCATTTTTCCGATCTCCGATCCAGCTATTTTGTCAGTATCGCGGCCGATATCCGATCCTAGTATCGGATCGGTGCAGCCCTGGCCATAGCGCGCCTTCTGGTCGGTGGCAGGCAGTCAAACGTTGCATGTGAACTTGGTGTCTCTCAAAGTGTCCTCAGCAGACATGCATTAAGACACAGAACCACTGGCAGAGTTCATGAGTGGAGCCCCACGAGTGACAGACCACAACGATGACCAGTACCTAAGGACCTATGCACTCAGACAAAGTCATGCAACTGCCATACAGCTGCCGGCCCGTTTCAGGATGTGAGGGGTACTAGGGTTTCCAGACAAACCATTCGCAACCGACTCCACCGCTTTGGTCAACATGGTCCCCCCTGGGTTAGCTTTGGTGGAGGAGGTGTAACAGCCTGGGCAGGCATCACCAGTCAGAGCAAAACTTGTTTGGTTATTGTAGATGGCTCAGTCACTGCACGTTCCTACCACAAAGACATCATAGCACCCATCATCATCCCCCAATTCTGCCAGCACACCCCCACCTTTCTGTTCATGAATGATAATGCTCCATATCGTGCCAGAATTGTCACAGCTCGACTTCAGGAAGTCGGAGTGCCTCATATGGTTTGGCCACCATGTCCCCTGACCTGAGGCACCCAATACAGCACGTTTGGGACCACCTGAAGCAGAGACTGGGTGATTGTACCCCACCCCCACGTGACCTGGCAGAACTGCGTGTTGCACTTGTGGAAGAGTGGAACGCATCGCCTCAGGACAACATCATGAGGCTAGTGAGGAACATGAGACGTCGCCGTCAAGCTGTCATTGCGGCAAATCGTGGAAACACCCGCTACTGACATTGTCAATTTGAGTTATTTGGGGCTACGCTTGTTACTGTCCACATTATTTGGGTAATAAATATTACACTAATGAAAATGGTGTTTCTTCTCATTCATTATTAGTAATATCAAAGGATACTTGTACTTATTTCTTTAAAATTCAAACCAAATAGGAATAGCACTCATGTAAATAACAAAATCCCTAACTTATTGTGAGTAGTGTATTTTTTTTTGGCTACAGTTCTCAGTGTTTAGCTTATTTTAGGGGGGTTTTAACCAGGGGTGAAAGTAGTTGTAAATTCTTGCCGGTACTATTACCAAAACCTTCATCTCTCTCTCACTTCATGCATTTTAAAATAGCAAATAGTCAAAACCCAAACAAAAACATTTCAATATTTTTCTGTAGACCTAGGGTTAGGGGTTAGTTGACAAGAATTAAAAACGATTGACGATATTGTAAAATGATAAAATGACGTGTTGGTATATATTTACCTTGGATTATGACCATTTAATTCTGTGGATTTGAAGAAGTTTGACCAAGGATTAAAAAAGTTACCTGGGGGATACAGATTCTGGCGGACAGAATTATCGTGCCTAAAGTCATTTGTATCCCCCGCCTAAAAAGGGCTGTGAGTATCCCATCTTCAAGTGGTTTAATATATTTCTATCTTGGATTATGACCATTTAATTCTGTGGATTTGAAGAGGTTTGGCCAAGGAATAAAAAAGTTACCAGGGGGATACAGATTCTGGCGGACTGAATTATAATCCCTGATTTAATTTATACCTTGTAATTTTGACAAGGAGGACTTCCAGCCTGAATTATTTCTCTTCACCCACCAAAGAGAAATATCAAAAACTGTTGGAACATGCAAAAAATAGTAAGCAGAAAAAGGTTGGAAGGCTTTTACATCACTAAAACGTTTTCTATTAATGTTTGAGAATATAAATGATGTACTACAAGCCATTTTTCTTTTCAACCGCAGCAATTTCCTAATGTTGTGAATCTGTTCACATATTTGGCAATAAAACCTTCCCGATTCTGATTCTCTTGTACTTTGTTATAATTATTTATTATAACACTAAAATAAACAGCGTTTTTCAGTGTTGAACTCAGGAAGGTGGATTTTTGTTTCTAGCAGACAGAACTTTGGGCAACGTAAAACAATGAAAGAAAATAGTATTTTTATAGGAGATTGTGAAAGAGTCGTTTACTTGCCGAGAACAATTTATATTGAGTGTCATTTTTATATGAATCGAGTTTACACAGACGTGGCCGTATTCTTATTAAGCCGACCGTGCGACACCACGTTAGAAAAATAAATCTATTTATTTCTGTGGTAACCAACAAACAGAGCGATGGGACACTTGGTTTTCACTTATTCAGAGACAAAACGTCACTAGTTCAACGTGTTCTTGGTTGTGATTGTGGCGGAGTCGAGTGTTGCCAACTGTCTCAGACAGAAAGTAGCTGAAGTTGCCCCAGAAAGTCGCTAGATGTCGCCCGATGACGTCATACGCTAATTTGCATAATGATTACGTCATCACGTGATGAGAATGAAACAGAAAGGAGGAAATAATTATATTTAGATTAGGATTTTGTCATACAGGGTTAAACGATATATTATTTAAACGGGAAACATGCTACAGGTAAATGTGACTTCTGTCCTCAAGAGGAGACGGTGGAACATGTTACATTATTTTGTATAATGTTGAGAAAACTGGTACAAAATTTGCAAGATATCAAATTGCAACTGGGCATCAAAGACCTTTTAAACAAGATTTAAAGTTCTGGAAAAACATTTTTTGCTGAGATATCTCAAGAAGACGAAATTAATAGAAAGTAATATAGTTGTTTGTTTTTTAGTATTTTGTAAAAATAAGTAGGGCATATTTAGCATGCATCAAATGTTTATTGCCAACCGCCATTAAACAGAAGTTTATTGCTTATGGTATTATTTTCAGTGGGGGTTTTATGTCATAAGTTTTAAATGTCCTACGTTTTTGAACTCACCATAGGTCACAGGTGTGAGATGCCGATGCAGTACACACAAGCTTCTGCCTTAATTCCCGTTGAAAGATCGGTCTTATGTACATGCAGATTTATTTTTTACTTTTGAATTAACATTAACTACTAAACAACTTCGTTTGTGAGTGGATGAAATGAACCGAAAAAGGTTTATGATTGGTCCGTCGACATAGTCTGATCATGCACCATACACATGCGCAGATCATTCCCTTTGCGAAGGAGCAAGCTGGGTCTCTAAACTGCAGGAAATATCGGCGACAAAGTTTCACAGAAAGTAGCTGAGGGTGGTTAGAAATGTCGCTAGGCGCTTTTTGGAAAAAAAAATTCGTTAAGGGGGTCTGAAAAGTCGTTAGAAATAGTGAAAATGTCGCTAAGTTGGCAACACTGAGTGGAACAGCGCTTCCTTCTACGTGCGCGCTCCCGACTCGGGGATACAATTTCTGACGGGGATAACTACCTTTGCACGACGCCGGCATTAGCTCATAAGAAGTTTCTTTTCTGAGCTGTTCTGTATGGTTAAACAACAAAATAACAATTCAGAAACAATTCGGTATGAGTTAAACGGAATTTTTAAGTAGACTGGTTCCGGACCGTACCGGCTTACTTTCACCACTGGTTTTTAACTTACTTTTTAAGATTTAAAGTTGCAACAGAAAATTGCTGTTTGTTATTTTTAAAGTGGATTAAGGACAACAGAGTCAGTGTTCTGGTGTGGCCATAACAAAGCCCTGATATCAGTCCGATTGAAAGGTGGTTCCTAAACTTTATTCAGGTACAAAAGATCTCTTAGGGATGGCCAAAAATTCCAGCAAATTATAGTGAGAAATTTGTGGAGGGAGAGCCATTATGTAGAAATGTCTGTAAACTTCTGGCTTTGAATAAAGTTGTATACAAATGCTTTAAAAAAAAAAGTGTCTCTCTTTTTGTTCTGACATTTTACAAAAATAAATTATTTGATTCAAACGGACCTTAAAGCCATACTCCGCAACTTTCATGATATTTGCTCTCTGTCGCCCTCTTCAGGCTTGCCGCGCAACATCACTGTCGTAAAATCAAATCTGTCGTTCATAAGAGGCATGTTTCAGTGGCTGCTTTCCAAACAACAAACAAGCGCCGTTTCAGTTCGCAATTTAACTATAACAATCGGGGTAATTTAGAGTAAAGATGTCACAGCTAGGTATTCAGTTTGTGGAGGAGGTCGGGGTAATTGGAAGAACAGTGAGATTAGATACAGAGATCGTCTTAGCGCCACATAGCAAACACCTCCCGACACAAGAATCAGCCTACATCTTTAGGAAAAAATCAAACAACAAAAATATAAATCACTGGCTTGACAAAACCAAAAGGAAAAAAGTTTGACTTCTATACTGAAATACAGCGACTACGCCGGAGTTTGCAGCTTTATCCACAGAACCGAGTCTTACACGTTAGCATCACATTAGCCTCTAGATGGCTAACGGAGATCGACTCGGTTGTGTAATTCACATTATTACTGTAGGGCATACCGTGCAAACTATGTTCATCCGCCTCCACACATTGAATAAATAGATTTCTCAGGACTGTATAACAACATCATGTCAGACCAAACCCTATAACCACGGTGAAATCATTGATTACTTACCTATCCATTAGCAGCACGGCTAACTCGGCGTCTGTAGTACATGACGTTAGTCCCAAAAGAACTCTCCAACAAGGAAAAGCCGGCCCAATATTTACTCTGCTCTTTGCTCTCTCTCTCTATCACGTTCTCTTTTTCTAGCTTCCTCTGATATGGGATTTATCGGTATCTTTGGTGGATCAGCATCTCTACAGTCTAAACAGCGAGGCCGTATGACTCTGCCGTAAAGCAGAACTCAGTCGGTACTTTCGGCGGTGGGTCGCCGCTCAAAAGTTCTATAGTGCAGATAAAAGCCATGGACCCCTGTAAGGTGGTGATAACTCAAAAAATGAACTTAATAGATGATAAAATTCCAACATAACTTTTGAAAAAAACATTGTATTAAGGTGTAAAAGTTGCGGAGTATGCCTTTAAATGTAGTCGAGAAATCAGAATGGTGTCTGTAATTAAATGAACTCTGATTGGTGCCAACGTTGAGGTAACTTGTTATGCTTCTCTAGGTAACAATAACGGACACAGGAGTAAGGGGAACCATTGCTGTGGGCCTGGTGCCTAAATTCTACAGGCTGGACCACCAGCCCGGCTGGCTGCCATACTCTGTAGCGTACCACGCTGACAACGGCAAGTAAGTCCACCACAGATCCCTCTACCCAACGGTGAAGCGTTTGGTTCCTGCATCAGTGGAGAAGAACATATTATCTTGCTGCACAATCACAAAAATTTACCAGTTACTAGTAGTGTAATTGGCGGTACATGTATTTAGTACTCACGTGTACCGAACGAATAGAGCTGTTTTCTACTTGAACACATGCAAAATGTTTATGTGCGGAACTCAGAGCGCAGTGCAACGTTTCCGCAGCGCAACTTTAAAAAGTGACACCAAAACAAAACCGAAAGGACTCCCAGGTATCACTAAACTTGGCTATTTGGGAAAATTTATGGTTTCTCTTGCAGCTACAGTAGAAAAAGAAAGATGAACCGAACCAGATTTTTGTCAGGGAACGCATCTTTCAACAGCAATAAGGTCCATAACACGCTCTGCCCTGAACTGAATGACTCACCTGAAACAACGTCAAGCTGAATGGAAACATCACTGATACTAGAGAAAAACCAGCTGACGTCCACATGGCTACCAGTAGCATCCAATCAGCCCAAATTCCTTATTTTGGATAAAAAGTTTTTATGAGAAGGATTTTTTTTTTACAACTGGGAAACTAGGCTGTTGAAATATCAAAAGAACTCCAAAGTGATTTAGGCATGTTTCATTCTCAAATATGGGCTAAGTAGTATTTAAACATTATTTAAACCTGAACACTGACTGTTTTTAAGGGGCTCTACTCTGGCTATGTCTGCTTGTACTATTTTTAAATTATTTTTAAATCAAATCAAATCTCCAGGCAGTTCTATACTTTCAACTTTTTAAAATTTTGGAACATAATAAAATCAAATTAATTTTAGAAATTGAAAGGAAGGAATTCAGGAAAAAAAAGATTCTTTGTTTATTGCTGATCAAAGTTTTAAAATAAGTCATATGGACAATGGTATTTAATTTTCTTGATTAAAGTATACTGAAAATGTACCGAACCGTGAATCTTTTTGTGTACCGTTCCACTCCTACCTGTAACCCTTTATGACTTTTCGAAAACTTGTAGTCCTCATTAAGCACACTGGATATAAAGGTGAATATGGCGAATTGGGCCAGTTTAAAGTAGTACAAAAACCTTTATCCGCTGCCGATTAGTTGCGCTAGACTTCCTCTGTGATCCACCAGCTGTTTCCAGACTGATGTGGTTCACAGTTTATTAGCTTAGTCAGATACGTCTTGGTGTAGAACTGAAAGCTAAGCTTGTTTTTCCCAGCTGTAGGGTTAAAACCAGCTCCTTGTCATGATTTATGAGCAGTCTGTCCAGACGAGCTCGGAGGATATTGACTCATGATGGATCCTCCACATGCGAAGGAAGATTATAGGAATACAGATGACAGAGTACCCAACTTTAGACCTAATTATTTTAAAAACTCCTTATCAGTCTGGCTCTGAACCCTCAATTTTTCGCCCGTCCTTGCTTTAAAAGTACAAATTTAAAACGTTAACGACCGATAAAATGAGAACAGGATTTGCCTGTCAACGATGTAATCAACCCGATGTGGTTATGAATATGTTTGTCTTACAGGTTGTATAACGGTAACCCTGTCGGAAAGCAGTTTGGTCCTAAATGTGCTCGTGGTGACCGCATTGGCTGTGGCATACGCTCAGAAAACACAAAGGCCGGTCTCACTACTGTCTTCTTCACCAAAAATGGCAGAGAGGTGAGTGTTTCTACAAGCAAATCAACATCAACAGTTTAACTATTATAATATTATACCAGCTTGGTGTGAGTAAAAGCCTTTCTGTGTTAATTATTTCTCTCTTCATGTCATACCAGATAGATGCTTTTCTGGCTTTAGAGGATTTAAAACAGAATTTCTTTTTTTTTTTTTTTTACTTCATGAAGTTGGAGTTTAGCTAAATATCCTAATTATGAAGCCCGGCTGTGTTGATTAATATAGTTTGGTATTTTCCTGCTGTAATATTTGCTTCCCTTCAATAAGAGGACAGTAGATCTAGATGTTGGAAGTATACGCTGTTCCAAAGACTCGGAATTAATGTCCAAATCACGTTCTGTATGGCGCAAATCAACCCAAACTATCATTGGATCTGAAGAATTAAATGCTGGGTTGTAAAGACAACGGTTTGGTTTAGGCAACTCAATGGATCACATAGGTTCAAAAATAAAATGTTAAACATTTATTTTGTATCATAAAATCTGTTGTGAAATGTATTTTTTGCCAACATTCTTTTTTAAAAATTTTTTATAATGCAACAAAGAAATACAAACAATACAATTACATGTTTTGAACGAACATGTCAACCCTAACCCCCGGCACTTACAGGATTTCAAATTCTTGGTTGGGAATCAGGTTAGTGAGTTCATAAGAAAAAGTAAATAATCTTACAACAAAAAGATTTATGTGGTATTAATTACTGCAAAGAGCTACTGTTTATACGTCCCCAGGTTCCTCCATCACATGAGACAAATCTGTCCTCAATACATAGCAAATAAAGGGGTTCCAGATCTGGTGGAAATTGTGTTGTTGATGTTTCATTGTATATCTACAGTCGTGGCCAAAAGTTTTGAGATTGACACAAATATTGGTTTTCACAAAGTTTGCTGCAAAACTACTTTTAAATCTTTGTTTCAGTTGTTTCTGTGATGTACTGACATAATTCTAAGCACTTTATATGTTTCAAAGGCTTTTATTGAAAATTACATGACATTTATGCAAAGAGTCAGTATTTGCCGTGTTGGCCCTTCTTTTTCAGGACCTCTGCAGTTCGACTGGGCATGCTCTCAATCAACTTCTGGGCCAAATCCTGACTGATAGCAACCCATTCTTTCATAATCACTTCTTGGAGTTTGTCCGAATTAGTGGGTTTTTGTTTGTCCACCCGCCTCTTGAGGACTGACCACAAGTTCTCAATGGGATTAAGATCTGGGGAGTTTCCAGGCCATGGACCCAAAATTTCAACGTTTTGGTCCCCAAGCCACTTAGTTATCACTTTTGCCTTATGGCACGGTGCTCCATCGTGCTGGAAAATGCATTGTTCTTCACCAAACTGTTGTTGGATTGTTGGAAGAAGTTGCTGTTGGAGGGTGTTTTGGTACCATTCTTTATTCATGGCTGTGTTTTTGGGCAAAATTGTAAGTGAGCCTACTCCCTTGGATGAGAAGCAACCCCACACATGAATGGTCTCAGGATGCTTTACTGTTGGCATGACACAGGACTGATGGTAGCGCTCACCTTTTCTTCTCCTGACAAGCCTTTTTCCAGACGCCCCAAACAATCGGAAAGAGGCTTCATGGGAGAATATGACTTTGCCCCAGTCCTCAGCAGTCCATTCACCAGACTTTCTGCAGAAGATCAGTCTGTCCCTGATGTTTTTTTGGAGAGAAGTGGCTTCTTTGCTGCCCTTCTTGACACCAGGCCATCTTCCAAAAGTCTTGGCCTCACTGTGCGTCCAGATGCGCTCACACCTGCCTGCTGCCATTCCTGAGCAAGCTCTGCACTGGTGGCACTCCGATCCCGCAGCTGAATCCTCTTTAGGAGACGATCCTGGCGCTTGCTGGACTTTCTTGGACGCCCTGAAGCCTTCTTAACAAGAATTGAACCTCTTTCCTTGAAGTTCTTGATAATCCTACACATTTTTGATTTAGGTGCAATTTTAGTAGCCACAATATCCTTGCCTGTGAAGCCATTTTTATGCAACGCAATGATGGCTGCACGCGTTTCTTTGCAAGTCACCATGGTTAACAATGGAAAAACAATGATTTCAAGCATCACCCTCCTTTAAACATGTCAACTCTGCCATTCTAACCCAATCAGCCTGACATAATGATCTCCAGCCTTGTGCTCGTCAACATTCTCACCTGAGTTAAAAAACTTAAGCAGCAAATTTTCCAATTTCCAATATTTATGTAATTCTCAAAACTTTTGGCCACGACTGTAATTTACTCCAAAGGGAGAGTTGAAGACAGTTCAGACAGCCGCCTCTTTACACTCGGACTGCTGGTGTTTTTCCATGAGAGGGCCATTACTCTCATTGCAATTAGTACACTTAAGTCTACAAAAATTCGTTGATGCTTTTTAAACTTCAAATTATCTGGATATATAAACAAATGTGGGACTAGAGGTATTTGAATCTGCAAAATATTTTGAATACATTGTTTATTCCTTGCCAGAATTTTTGTATTTTTGTACATTGCCAGATACAGTGAAAAAAAGTACCTTTTTCTTTCTCACATTTAACACAAATATCAGGTATAGCGCTGTTATATTTGTGAACTTTTTCTGGAGTGATATATGTACGCATCAACCAGTTGTATTGTAGTACTTTCAGGCGACTGTTAGTAGTTCTTGATTGTGCTTGAGAGCAAGCCTCCCCCCATTTTTCTATTGGGATGTCCTCCTGTAGATATTCTCTCCATGCCCCCAGCTGTCCTGCTGATGTTCTGTACTTCCATCCATTAAACATTTAGAAATATTCATTAATTTTTCTACTGTAGATCTCTCAGGGATGCATAATGTTTGATTTTTGTGTGTTCTAATGAAGTTTCTCAATGGCAGGTATTTAAAAAAGTGATTAAGGGCTATATTGAATTTATCTGTGAAATGTATTTTTATAAATCTAATCAAATGATCAGCAGAGTTGAAAAAAGCTAAAGGACAGCATGGCAGGACATTAGCAATAAAAACAACAGGAATTCAAAATACGCATGTTGCAAAGAAGACTTTTTAGGATTGCTTTCATAAATAGAAAGTAAAAATTGACACTTTTTGTTGTTGCATCTGGTTGATAAAAATAAAATAAATAATTTCTCGTCCAGGTGGGTTCAGTAGAGGTTCCTGTGTCGTCGGAGGGCCTTTACCCCGCTGTAGGTATGCACTCCATGGGGGAGGAGGTGAAGGTCGACCTGGGGGCGGAGTGGCTCCTAGAGGAGGATGATACCATGATGATGGTTGACAGCCACGAAGACGACTGGGGACGGCTCAATGACGTACGAGTCAGCGGCATGGTAAGAAATAGAAAAAGCCCCTCGGTTACACGTCTTGAGAGCAGCACCAACAGAGCTGTGGCGGAAGAAACAGACGGGCTCTCTGGATCTCTGCTGTATTCTTGCAATATTGGGGTTTATGAACTTCAGATGCCTTCCAAGCCGCATAAATATGAGTGAATATTGTTTGTTGTCGAATGAAGATGCGATTTTCAACACGTGTCAATACACTGCAGCCCGTATTGTAATGAAACGTCAAACGGATGAATACTTATAAATGCATAATAATAACAATGATAACAATAATTGTCCCCAGCAAACGGATCGCTCCATAACATGGGGTTAAGCGCCTTGCCACGGGGTCACATCGGCATGTGGCATTAGGAGGCTGGAATCCAACCCACAGCTTTTTACTTTTGATAGACGACACTACCACTGAGCCACATATATACATCGTCTATACCCGCTTATCCTCGCAGGGTCGCCTCCTCAACTGTGTGACAACCTCAGAATTTCAGACGAGTTTCATTTTCTAGCGACGGTACTGTTTGCTGTTCAGCATGTAGTCGTGAGGTGTTGATCGCTTCTCTTTCCCCCCTGTAGCCATACGACACGATGCTTGGCACGCACATTTAGACTGAAAGTCAGCCCGATTGCAAAAATCGTCCTGCGCCATCTGTGCATACATGCATGGAGCAGGTGATGCTGCTTTTTTTTTTTTTTTTAGAATTCCTTGGATTAAAGAGATGCGATGTTAGTCACTCCCCTGTTGTTACCGCACCCACTTTTGAATGCTTGCACAAGGCTCGACTCATTCCCTGATGGCGTTTGCAGCGGACTGCGAGCCTTTATTAAACTTTGTGACATCGCCCATGAATGCTGCAGCATCCGCGCAGAAAAAACCCCATAAAGAGGAATGGAGTGATTTAAAATACCAGTCAGTTCAGATACCGATTATATGGAAATTGTGGAAACTGTCCATCATAAATATTGGTCCTACGTCCCTACGAAGGAAGCTCATTTCACCTGCTTGTGTCTGGGATTTTGTCCTTTTGGTCCTGATCCACATCTCGTAGACCATAGGTGATGTTTGGAATTGAAATAAACCAATAAAACCACAGCTGCACCTAACAATATTGGTCTTTCCTCAGTCCTGGATCTCCTCCACCTTAGAGTCCACCGCGTTTAAACTCCTCTGCTTGAAGCCAAGACTCACCGCCATCTTGGACACATTTCTCCTCCATCCAGAGTAAACCTATTTGAGAACCCTTAGCAGTTTGATATCACATTGGTTGGATTAAATCAGACGTTCTAAAGCGCTGTGAAAAACCTTGCTCACCGATTTCGGCTTCACTGGAAGATGCCATGCATTTCTTATATTCAAAAATTTTTTATCACTGTATAAAAACAGGGAAAAACGTAAACCATGTAGGGGCGCCAGAATCACCAAATCGAAAGCCAACTACAGGAAATAATGAAAACAGATGGAGGGACCTTTTGATTCCCATTTTGGCTTTACAGAACCCCCTTTCAGATCATAGTTCTACAATAAACACACAACCACAAACCCTGCCGATGGACAGTAGGTTTAGTCTTATGGTCTCACTACTACTGTCTTCCCTTTGGATAATGTCCCCACATCCCATTCCTTCTGCAGTCTGGTATTGGTGGGACCAAGTCATTGTTTTCTCTAATTTCTAATCCGTATGTCCAGAAAGTCCGGTTCGTTTGGGGAGTTGTGAATCCGCAATTGAACTTTGACACGGACCAAAAAAGTGAACTCTGGTCCGCCTAAAAAAACCTAGGTCTCGGCTCGATTGAAGTGAACCTTTGTGCGGTTCGATTGCATATCTGAATGCCAAGCGGGCCGGGGGACGCTCCAAAAGCAGAAGGCGACTATAGCAATATAGGAGACTATAGCGCAGGGCATTCTGGGTAAATAAAACCAAAACAACCGTTGTTGTTGCAAGAATTATCCCTATGTTACCCAACTGCAACAATGCAAACCTGCTTTTACATTATTACATCAGAAACATCAGATCGTTAAGATAATAAATGGTTAATGCAACTCTATAGAAACTTTGTGATTACATTTATTTTATTCAGGCATGATCAGGATGAATAATCTGAATATTGATTTTAGTAGTGTTTTATTTTATGTTAAATACCAAAAAAATGCTGATTGTATATAATTTGAAATATTTTCATGACATTTCATTCAGATCTTGGCTTTGGCCGTATTTTTTGTTTTATTGTCGTAACTGCGCACAGAGTTTGCTGTGAATATGTTAAGATAAAAAAATACCTCATATAAACTCAGCAAAAAAAGAAACTTCCCTTTTTCAGTGTGTATTGAAAACAATAATGTGTTAAAAATCCAAATAACTTTTACAGATCTTCATTGTAAAGGGTTTAAACAATCTTTTCCATACATGTTCAATTAACCATAATCAATAAATTAACATGCACCTGTGGAATGGTCGTTAAGACCTTAACAACTTACAGAAAGTAGGCATTTATGGTCACAGTTCTAAAAACGCAGGACACTAAAGAGACTTGTCTACCGACTGTGAAAAACACCCAAAGAAAGATGCCCAAGGTCCCTGCTCATCTGTGTGAACGTGCATTAGGCATGCTGCGGGGAGGCATGAGGACTGCTGATGTGGCTAATGTCCGCACTGTGAGACGCCTAAGACAGCGCCACAGGGAGACAGGAAGGACAGCTGATCATCCTCGCAGTGGTAGACCACGTGTAACAACACCTGCACAGGATCGGTACATCCGAATATCACACCTGCGTGACAGGTACAGGATGGCCACAACAACTGCCCGAGTCACACCAGGAACACACAAGCCCTCCATCAGTGCTCAGACTGTCCGCAATAGGCTGAGAGAGGCTGGACTGAGGGCTTGTAGGCCTGTTGTAAGGCAGGTCCTTACCAGACATCACCAGCAACAACGCCGCCTATGGGCACAAACCCACCTTCGCTGGACCAGACAGGAGTGGCAAAAAGTGCTCTTCACTGATGAGTCACGGTTTTGTCTCACCAGGGGTGATGGACAGATTCGTGTTTATCCTGGAAGGAATGAGTGTTACATCGAGGCCTGTATCCTGGAGCGGGATCGATTTGGAGGTGGGGGGTCCATCATTGTCTGGGGCGGTATATCACATCACCATCGGACTGAGCTTGTTGTCATTGCAGGCAATCTCAATGCCTTGCGGTACAGGGAAGACATCCTCCTCCCTCATGTGGTACCCTTTATGCATGCTCATCAGGACATGATCCTCCAGCAGGACAATGCCACCAGCCATACTGCTCGTTCTGTGCGTGAGTTTCTGCATGACAGCAATGTCAGTGTTCTGCCATGGCCAGCGAAGAGCCCGGATCTCAATCCCATTGAGCACGTCTGGTACCTGTTGGATCGCAGGGTGAGGGCTAGGGCCATTCCCCCCAGAAATGTCCAGGAACTTGCAAGTGCCTTGTTGGAAGAGTGGGGTAACATCTCACAGCAAGAACTGACAAATCTGGTCCTGTCCATGAGGAGGAGATGCACTGCAGTACTTCAAGCAGCTGGTGGCCACACCAGATACTGACTGGTACTTTTGATTTTGAGCCTCCTTTCATTCAAGGACACATTATTCTATTTCTGTTTGTCACATGTCTGTGAAAATTTTTTAGTTTATGTCTTATGGTGTTGACTCTTTTAGTGTTCATACAAATATTTACACACATTAAGTTTACTGAAAGTAAAAACAGTTGAAAGTCAGAGGACGTTTCTTTTTTTGCTGAGTTTATATTTGTTTTGTTCAATGTAAAAAAAGTTTAGCTTGACAAAATGTTAGTTTTGGCTTCAAATGTTCATTTTTGAAATGTAGGTGTACTTTTTCGATTTCAAACTCTTAACGGTGTCTTCAGATTTGCTAATTATCTATTTTTGGGCCAAATATGTAAATAAAGTAGATTAAAGTGAAAACAGTAAATTTCAGACTATATAGGTAAGGTTGTACTGGGGAAAAATAAATGAGGTAAATAATTGCAAAATTAAAATTATTCAAAATGGGATTAAACGTGCCGAGTCCCATCTCTGCTGCCTTTCCAGAGCAACAAATCTCCCATCAGATTTCATTAAGTCTTTTTGCTTTGTTGTGTTCTTAAGGAGCATGGAGACATTTCACCCATTTTGCTTCACGCGAGTGTGTGCAGCACTTTTTCAGCCAGTGTGGTTTCTGTCGAGTTGGCAATCTTGTCTTTTGGTTGTCGTAGATGCCGCGCACCTCTTAAGCTCCTCTTGTGATTTCACCCGCCGTGCCTCTTCAATGTTTGGTCAAAACCGTGGAAGAGTTTTTACACGTTCCTGTTTACATAATCGCTGTTCCGTATGTTGAACACCTTTACAAATTAAAAAAATGGGAGACACATCTACGGAAAGATAAATAGCACATCTGACTGGTATGCTTTTGATGAGGTATTACTGAGAAGTTAAACGACACAAAAAAAACTGAGAATTTAGTAGTGATGGTAGGGACTTGTGTGCAGCTATAAGTATTTGTTTTTGTGAACAGTTTATAGTACAGAGGTTGGACATTACTGTTTAGAGCCAAAACTTGTCTCCATTGTTGCCGAAAATCTCCCCCCTACGACGGAATAGCAGGGCCATTGTAGATGAAAGAAAATAAAAATTGGAGGAGTACATTTCGGTCAAAAAGCTTACATTTTCTTTAGATTAATTTCACATATTTTCAAAGTCGTACATTTGCGAGCTAACACTCAGAAATGTCCATGACTAAAAGCATTCATTTTCGACATTTAAACTAACCCCTTTCTGACATTGTAAAGTCAGAAATCTGCAAGACAAAAAAATCTTCTTTAGAATCAGAGAATGCCAGAAATGCAGCTGCTTCCTCACAGTCTCTCCTGTTCGAGGCGTTCATGCCAAGTCAGAACCCGGGAGAAGAGGTTCTGATCCGAGAAAAGAGCCGCATTTGTGCCTACCACTTGGGCTTTTGAAAACATCCAGATGCGCATCTTGTAAATTTAAACACTTGAATCTTATAGGACTGGCGTTTTCTGTTGGAAATACCGGATGTAAAATCTCAGCAAAAATCTTTTTTTCTTTTTTTGTGTGCAAATTTCTGACTGTCAGAAAATATCTTAGCTTGAATATAAAAAAATGTATTCTTTTGATCAAGTAAATTTATGAGTTTCTCTCATAAATGTACGACTTTGCGACATCAGAGCATTTCTAAGTTTTTTTTCTTGACAGTCTGTGAAATTAATCAAAAAATGTATGAGATTATTGGTGGAAATTTACTCCCAATTTCTCTTTTCCCATCTACAATGGTCCTAATACTCCGTCGTACTCCTAAATGCTTTGCTTCAACCACATTAAAGGCTCCAGGCTTACTTCATCACACAGTAACATATATCGCTCACATACTCTTAATATTCTGTCGGACCGCTTTTAGCTTCGAACACCGCAGAATGCTCTGTGGCATTGTTTTGATAAAAGTGTTCTGCAGTGTCACCAGATTTATTTCCATCCAATGTTGTAATCGCTTTTCCACCAATATCTTATATTGATGATGGGAGAGTCCGATCACTGTGCAAATTCTTCTCCAGCACATCTCAAAACCTTCTCAATGGGGTTAGGGTCCGGACTCTGGTGACGGCCGATCCATGTGTGAAAATTATGTCTCAAGTTCCCTGAATCGCTGAATCCCCTGAATATGGCTGTGCCATCAGATAAGAAAACTTCCATTGATGAATGCTCATTCAGTACATTCAGGTCGTCAGCTGTCCTCAGAATCCTGCTGAACCAACTGCAGCAACCCCAGATCATAGCACTTTCACCACAGGCTGGTACAGTGTAGGCACTAGGCATGATGGGTACTTCACTTCTTACCCTAATGTGCCCATCAGTCTGGAAGAGGGACTCATCAGACCACATGACCTTCTTCCATCGCTCCAGAATCCAATCTTTATGCTTCCTTTCAAGCTGAAGCCTTTTTCTCCGGCTAGCGTCACTGTTTAGTGGTGTTCTTACGGCTACACACCTGTTCAGTTCAGTAAGAAATCCTCCAATGTGGTTTTTCATCAATTTGATTTCACCAAACTTTTCAGTGATCGGCGATGGTAATCATTCTGGATTATTTTCCGGCCACATTTCTTCTGCGAAGGCGATGGTTTCCCGCTTTCCTTCCAGTGATGATAACGCATTGGGCAATTCTGAACTGGGGTTAGGAATCGAGAACTGGTTCTGAATTGGAACTGGTCTTAACGGACAAATTTCGTCTGATTTGTTAAATGTTATCAGTTGTTCTCAAAGAGGCTATATGCAACTTTTTCCCCAAAATAAACGTAACAACAGCCTTTTTATTTGACCATTTATGACTCAAACATCTCCTGATGAGCATACTGACACCTTGCCAGCTCACAGTGGGCGCACCTATAAGCCTGTATCCAATTTTTTCTATTTTCTATCGGGTCGCATTTTCCCGCGCTGTCTCGGGATGTGACGTCAAGCGCGTTCATCAAACCTTTCAGATCATTCTGCCACCACCGCTAGTCAGCAATTAGCCTACACTCGCAAGCAGTTAGTTAGCAAACTTAGTTTCTAAAACAATATATGTATTTGACTGTTCTTACCTTTGTAAACATAATGTTGACTTCTTTGCAGCGGATGACTTGTGAAGTGTGCACGTACGAGCGCGCGCTGCGAGAGTGAGCAGAAAGGAAGAGCAGTTCAGTTTCTGGCCACAGGTGTCAGTCGTGAGTTTAAATTTCAGAAAATTGCAGATAGCCTCTTTAACGATTCTCTTGATTCCAGTTTTCCCGACATTTTGCATTCGTCTTCATAGACTATTTATACAGTGGGGTAAAAAAGTATTTAGTCAACCACCAATTGTGCAAGTTCTCTCACTTAAAAAGATGAGAGAGGAGATATACCTCAACTATGAGACAAAATGAGAAGAAAAAAAATCCAGAAAATCACATGGTCTGATTTTTAAAGAATTTATTTGCAAATTATGGTGGGAAATAAGTATTTGGTCACCTACAAACAAGCAAGATTTCTGGCTCTCACATACCTGCAACTTCTTCTGTAAGAGGCACTGTCCTCCACTTGTTACCTGTATTAATTGCACCTGTTTGAACTCGTTATCACTATAAAAGACACCTGGCCACAACCTCAAACAATAACACTCCAAACTCCACTATGACCAAGACCAAAGAGCTGTCAAAGGACACCAGAAGCAAAATTGTAGACCTGCACCAGGCTGGGTAGAATGGATCTGCAAAACGTAAGAAGCTTGGTGTGAAGATCTCCCTCGATCTGGGGCTCCACGCATCTCCCCGTGGGTTCAATTGAAGACGAAACGTGGCTGGGTCTTTCAGCATGACAATGATCCCAAACACATCGCCCGGGTAACGAAGGAGTGGCTTCCTAAGAAGCATGTTAAGGTCCTGGAGTGACCTAGCCGGTCTCCAGATCTCAACCCCATAGAAAATCTTTGGAGGGAGTTGAAAGTCCGTGTTGCCCAGCGACAGCCCCAAAACATCACAACTCTAGAGGAGATCTGCATGGAGGAATGGGCCAAAATACCAGCAACAGTGTGTGAAAATGCTGTGAAGACTTACACAAAACGTTTGACATTGCCAACAAAGGGTATATAACAAAGCATTGAGATGAAATTTTGTTATTCAACAAATACTTATTTTCCACCATAATTTGCTAATAAATTCTTTAAAAATCAGACCATGTGATTTTCTGGAGTTTTTTTTTTCTCATTTTGTCTCTCATAGTTACCTATGTATACCAATGATGAAAAATACAGGCCTCTTTCATCTTTTTAAGTGTGAGAACTTGCACAATTGGTGGCTGACTAAATACTTTTTTGCCTCACTGTATAAGATGGACCCTCCGTGACGTCACCCGTAGGTTTCTGAAGAGCTGAATTGAAGCCCAAGGGGCGGTTCCCACCACCGCCATCTTGGCCGCGTCACGCGTCTCGTCACGCCCTGAAAATACAAAAAATGGGCAAAGAGGTGGAGCTGAGAGTGGCGCCTTGAAATGTGGGGGCGGATGATTGACATTCATCAAACTCTGAGCCGATGTAGCTACGAGCTAACTGAGCTAACCTTGAGCGAACCGAAGCAATTAAGCGACTCTGCGAAATCGGTCTAACCTCTGGGTCCATTTCACCAAACGAGATGAGAATTCTGCCGTGTGTGGTTCGTGCAATGCTGTAAAATCTTACAAATACCAGCAATATGCTAAAACATTTGTCTACCCAGCATGAAACTAAGTACCAAGAATGTCACATTCAGATGCCTGCACACAAGTGCTAACGTAGCTAACCAACAACATCCTCTGTGATCTCCGTTGACGATGGTTAAGTTCATACTATACATCCTGCGTTAACACAATGTCTCCTTGCAAGTTGTGTTCGACAAGCATAACTTTAAATAAGAAAACAACTTATATCACATACATGTGACACATAAACATTAGATTATTAATTAAGCAACAAAGCAGAACAGAACCAG
Source organism: Valencia hispanica (assembly GCA_963556495.2). NCBI lineage: Eukaryota > Metazoa > Chordata > Actinopteri > Cyprinodontiformes > Valenciidae > Valencia > Valencia hispanica. The sequence goes on along the minus strand of OY747709.1, from coordinate 49,772,620 downwards.
GGCTGTATCTAGACACCAGGACTAAACCCAAAACTGATCCGGGATTAAAACAGGACTGTAGCAGATCTAAATCAGGACTACTTCCGGACTGAACCAAGACAGAACCAGAATCAAAACTCGATGATAGTAGCACTGAAAATCAAAACCTCTTTATTGTGGCAGCATGAGACTGTATCTTCGAGGCTTGAGTTTTGTGAACCTATCAATGACATTTTCAGGGTCAATATTATTCAAGTATTCTTTTTCAGGTGTGTTTTGGTGTTTTCTGTCTTTCCTGATTTCCCCTGACCTATCTGAATGACCAGAAAGAGAGTCATTACTATTTAATACCTCTATACTCTGAGTTACTAGTTTGTACCATATTATTTTTTAATTCTCCCAAAGAACTACTTTAAACTCAGCAAAAAAAGAAACGTCCTCTGACTTTCAACTGTTTTTACTTTCAGTAAACTTAATGTGTGTAAATATTTGTATGAACACTAAAAAGTCAACACCATAAGACATAAACTAAAAATGTTTCACAGACATGTGACTAACAGAAATAGAATAATGTGTCCTTGAATGAAGGGAGGCTAAAAATCCAAAGTACCAGTCAGTATCTGGTGTGGCCACCAGCTGCTTGAAGTACTGCAGTGCATCTCCTCCTCATGGACAGGACCAGATTTGTCAGTTCTTGCTGTGAGATGTTACCCCACTCTTCCACCAAGGCACTTGCAAGTTCCTGGACATTTCTGGGGGGAATGGCCCTGGCCCTAGCCCTCACCCTGCGATCCAACAGGTCCCAGACGTGCTCAATGGGATTGAGATCCGGGCTCTTCGCTGGCCATGGCAGAACACTGACATTGCTGTCATGCAGAAACTCACGCACAGAACGAGCAGCCTGGCTGGTGGCATTGTCCTGCTGGAGGATCATGTCCTGATGAGCATGCATAAAGGGTACCACATGAGGGAGGAGGATGTCTTCCCTGTACCGCAAGGCATTGAGATTGCCTGCGATGACAACAAGCTCAGTCCGATGGTGATGTGATATACCGCCCCAGACCATGACGGACCCCCCACCTCCAAATCAATCCCGCTCCAGGGTACAGGCCTCGGTGTAACGCTCATTCCTTCCACGATAAACACGAATCTGTCCATCACCCCTGGTGAGACAAAACCGTGACTCATCAGTGAAGAGCACTTTTTGCCACTCCTGTCTGGTCCAGCGAAGGTGGGTTTGTGCCCATAGGCAGCGTTGTTGCTGGTGATGTCTGGTAAGGACCTGCCTTACAACAGGCCTACAAGCCCTCAGTCCAGCCTCTCTCAGCCTATTGCGGACAGTCTGTGCACTGATGGAGGGATTGTGTGTTCCTGGTGACTCGGGCAGTTGTTGTGGCCATCCTGTATCTGTCACGCAGGTGTGATATTCGGATGTACCGATCCTGTGCAGGTGTTACACGTGGTCTTCCACTGCGAGGATGATCAGCTGTCCTTCCTGTCTCCCTGTAGCGCTGTCTTAGCCGTCTCACAGTGCGGACATTAGCCACATCAGCAGTCCTCATGCCTCCCTGCAGCATGCCTAATGCACGTTCACGCAGAAGAGCAGGGACCCTGGGCATCTTTCTTTGGGTGTTTTTCACAGTCGGTAGACAAGTCTCTTTAGTGTCCTGCGTTTTTAGAACTGTGACCTTAAATGCCTACTTTCTGTAAGCTGTTAAGGTCTTAACGACCATTCCACAGGTGCATGTTAATTAATTTATTATGGTTAATTGAACATGCATGGAAAACATTGTTTAAACCCTTTACAATGAAGATCTTAAAGGTTATTTGGATTTTTACAACATTATTGTTGAAATACACAGTCCTGAAAAAGGGACGTTTCTTTTTTTGCTGAGTTTATTTATATAACTATTTAGCCTAGCTGTGCAAAGAAGCCTGCATGACTTATTAAATATAGAATTAGAAAAATTACAAACTTAATAAGATACACTTGTGAACATGTTCTAGAGAGTTTTGGCAAACAACTGTCTGTGGCTAATAGGTCTTTCCCACCTGGATCTTGTTCCATCTCTGTTCTGTCCTCTTTCTCCTCTCCATCTCTCTGTTCCTCTCTCTCCCTCTTTGTGCTAGCAATCAAGTCAAACGTCAAGAACATCAAATATACAGTTGAAACCAGATATTTACAGACACTTCAGATAAAAACACTTTTTTACTGTCAAACATAAAATCAGACTAAACGTTTATTTTTTTAGATGAATAAATATAAATAAATTTTATTTGTTAAATGTAAGTATAAAGATATCATTTTTATGTCTTTTTTAATGGCAAATTGTACCCAAATTGTATTTCAAATTGAGCCACACAGTGTGGAGGTCCACAATTCTTTTCCTGATGTCTTGGTTGATTACTCTTGATTTTCACATGTCAAAGAAAGAGGCTCTGTGTTTTGGGGGTGCCTTAATATGCATCCACAGGTGTGCCACCAATTAACTCAAATGGGCCCCATTAACCAATCAGAAGCTTTTTAAGTTCAGAATGGAATCCTCTGGAGTTTCCCCTTTGATTAAAAATGCAATAAACTTAGCGTAGGCCTACAGTATATATATTCCTGACTTTGATTAAGGTGCTAAAAAAGAAATACATAATTCTCTCTCTTTTTATTCTGACATTTAACTAATTCAAAACATATGTCAATATTTAGCTAAAACAAAAAAAAAAGTTTACTCCAATTTGTGGTTTGATAGTAAAAAAAAAAGTTTTTTGTTTTTTTCCTGAAGTAGCCTATATGTAAATCTGGTTTAAAATGTGAATATACTGCTGTATTGAAATTCCTCTTGTTTTGCATAGAAATATAATGAACGGCATATAAAGTATAATGTAATAAAATTTACCTGAGATTTTTCTTTGAAAGAAGCCCCTTATGTTCATTGTTTTGTACATCAGTACATAACTGTAACCAGTTTAGAGAGTGCTTTATTTAACCATGGGGGATAGCAACTGAAAATATGAAATAAACACATTTAAGCTAAAAACAAAAAGAAGAAAAACAGCATTCTTGTTCGGCTTTTCATTTCGCTATTGGTTGATTAGTCCTGACAGAGCTAGTAAAATATGAAGAGCAAGTAACGTATCATGCGCCAGGTGAGCAGTGCGACATCAGTCTTTGTGGTAAATCGTCATATTTACATTATCATACAGTATGAGTGATTTGCTTTGGTACCTGGTCAAACTTGAGCTCTCCTCTGTCTTCCTGCACTTCTACTACAGATAATTCGTGGGCAGCGTGTCTCCCCCTCTCCCTCACATAACTAATAAGCAAATAATAAGCTACCATAACTACGTGGATGACACTCAGCTATACATTACAATGTCACCAGGTGACTCTGAACCCATTCAAACCCTAAATCAATGCATTGACCAAATAAATGGATGGAGGTGCCATAACTTTCTCCAGCTGAATAGAAACAAAACTGAAGTGATTATTTTTGGACCCAAAGAGGAACGATCAAGAGTCAGCACACAGCTTCAGTTAATACAGCTAGAAACTCCTGATCAGGCCAGAAATCTAGGTGTAGTAATGGACTCAGACCTGAACCTCCAGGGTCACATAAAGGCAATAACAAGGTCAGCCTTCTATCACCTGAAGAACATTTCTAGGATTAAACGACTGATTTTGCAACACGACCTAGAAAAACTCATCCGTTTGTTTATCTTTAGTTGGATTGATTACTGCAACAGCGTCTTCACAGGTCTGCCTAAAAAGTCAATCAGACAGCTGCAGCTGATCCAGAACGCTGCTGCTCGTGTTCCTCACTAGAACCAGGAAAGTAGAGCACATCACCCCAGTTCTAAAGTCCTTACACTGGCTCCCTGTAGCTCAGAGAATAGACTTCTAAATACTCCTACTAGTTTATAAATCATTGAATGGCTTAGCACCAAAATATGTTGAAGACCTGTTGTCATGGTACCAACCACCAAGACCACTCAGGTCCTCCAACTCTAGCCTACTAAACATCCCTAGACTCAGAACTAAAAATGGAGAAGCAGCTTTCAGTTTCTATGCTCCTCTAATCTGGAACAGACTTCCTGACGAGTGTAGAGCTGCTGAAACTCTGAACTGCTTTAAATCGAGATCTAAATCTAATATTGTGTGTAGCTTTTGTTTTATACAGTTGTCAGTCAGACATCTTACTATGGGAAAAAACCCACGCTCCTAAAGACCTGGGGCTTCTGAAAACACAACCTGAGCTTAAGCCCAATAAGCCACCACCCCCGCTCCGCCGATGGATTTATTATTTATTAAAAACAGAGATGCTTCGAAATATTCTACGGTCTGGTGCATTTTAGGTGATGACAGACATAGACAGCCCCGCGACATCATCTCCAGATACCCCTTTCACGCTAGGTGGAATGAGAACATGAAGGAACGTCATCGGGCAGCGACCATGTTCGTGATGAAGGGCTTACGTCGATTCTCCGCTGCAGAGCGACCCTATTTTCAGTAGGGTGGTCTAGCTAAAGCGAAAATGTTTACAGCCCATTTCATGGGGAACTTTCAAAAGTAAAGTCACAGCATGTGTTTTTGTGGTGGCTAATACATCGTCAGAATTATATGTTGAATTATGTTTTGGTGATTATATCCTCACGCCTGTAAATATTTTCTAGAAATGATTTTAGGGAGATGGTGAGGGTCTTTAATTCCAGATATAACCCCCCCCCGTCAGTTTCATATGTTCATGCTCACGGTCTTGTACAGATATACTTTTGTAAAAAAAATAAATGCGTAGAATACATTTATTGCCACTCATTGAACTACCGGTACTCAGGAGTTGGTAAGGAATTTGATTGACGGACAGAATCGATCATGGCATCGATATTGATGAAGACTTATCAATTTCCACCCCTATTCGGAACCCGATTTTAATTGTTTCTGCTTCTCCTTACATGTTTTCTCCCCCTGATGCCAATGATTTGACCCTTCCTAAACAGACCAACTTCTTCTCCACTATAATGGGACGTGTCTTTCAGCATGGCTGTTTAAGAAATGGGAAGCTGATTACATTGATTCAACACCAACTGATGCACTCATTGCTGTTACTAATCCTTTAGTGACAGTAGCCCCAGAACTAAACTCTACCAGGGCCTGCAGTGAATTTGCCAGCTTTTTCACTGAAAAGATTCTAACAATTAGACGGTCAATCTGTGCCTCAATATCGAACCCATAACCAGTGCCATCCCCAATCAACAACAATGTAGAGAAAATGTCTGAATTCCACGAATTAAACCAGAACAGCCTTGAAAAAATCAGTATCCAATTAAGCTCCTCCTCCTGCTGTCTTGATATCCTACCCACAGCTTTTCTAAAGAAAGTTCTTCCTGTTGTTGTGTTTTATCTTGTTCAAATAGTGAACTCATCCCTGCTATCAGGTGTCTTCCCTCAGGCTTTAAAAACAGCAGTTATTAAACCACTACTAAAGAAGAAGAATCTGGACAACACGTTAATGCAGAACTACAGGCCGATCTCTAATCTTCCATTCATCAGTAAAATTATTGAAAAAGCTGTTTCAGCAGTTAAATAGCTTCTTAACAACGACAAACCGTTTTGATGTTTTTCAGTCTGGTTTCCGTGCTCACCACAGCACAGAGACTGCCCTCGTCAAAGTATTTAATGACATCCGCATAAATACAGACTGTGGAAGAACCACAGTGCTGGTTCTGTTGGACCTCAGTGTTGATCATGATATATTATTGGAACGACTGGAGAGCTGGGTCGGACTCTCTGGTACAGTACTTGGCTGGTTCGAGTCTTACCTAAAGAACAGGGACTTCTATGTTTCAATAGGAAACTTTTCATCAGAACGAACAGAAATCACATGTGGGGTGCCCCAGGGCTCCATCCTGGGGCCCCTCTTATTTAATATCTACATGCTCCCACTAGGCAAGATTATAGCAACCAATAACATTAGCTACCATGACTACGCGGATGACACTCAGCTTTACATTACAATGTCACCAGGTGACTCTGAACCTGTTCAAACCCTAAATAAATGCATTGACCAAATAAATGGATGGATGTGCCATAACTTTCTCCAGCTGAATAGAAACAAAACTGAAGTAATTTTTTTGGGACCTAAAGAGGAACGATCAAGAGTCAGCACACAGCTTCAATTAATACAACTAGAAACTACTGATCAGACACAAAACCTAGGTGTAGTAATGGACTCAGACCTGAACCTCCAGGGTCACATAAAGGCAATAACAAGGTCAGCCTTCTATCACCTGAAGAACATCTCTAGGATTAAAGGACTGATTTTGCAACACGACCTAGAAAAACTCATCCGTTTGTTTATCTTTAGTTGGATTGATTACTGCAACAGCGTCTTCACAGGTCTGCCTAAAAAGTCAATCAGACAGCTGCAGCTGATCCAGAACGCTGCTGCTCGTGTTCCTCACTAGAACCAGGAAAGTAGAGCACATCACCCCAGTTCTAAGGTCCTTACACTGGCTCCCTGTAGCTCAGAGAATAGACTTCTAAATACTCCTACTAGTTTATAAATCATTGAATGGCTTAGCACCAAAATATGTGGAAGATCTAATGTTACTATACCAACCACCAAGACCACTCAGGTCCTCCAACTCTAGCCAACTAAACATCCCTAGACTCAGAACTAAACATGGAGAAGCAGCTTTCAGTTTCTATGCTTCTCTAATCTGGAACAGACTTCCTGACGAGTGTAGAGCTGCTGAAACTCTGAACTGCTTTAAATCGAGACTAAAAACCCATTTGTTTAGAATTGCCTTCGATTAAATGATTGATGTCATATGTATGAAATGTGTTCATGCTCTCTTGCTTTATTGATCTTTCTCTTACTTTATTGTGTATCATGTGTAATGTTTGTTTCTTTTACTTTTAATTTCCATAGTTTTTGTTTTGTTTTTTAAATCACCAAATCATGTAAAGCACCTTGAATTACCCTGCTGTTGAAAGTATGCTATACAAATAAAATTGCCTTGCCTTGCCTTGCCTTGCCTTGGCTTGCCTTGCCTTGCCTTGCCTTGCCTTGCCTTGCCTTGCCTTGCCTTGCCTTGCCTTGCCATTGCATCAGTTGGGGTTAAATACAGCCTCCTGTCTTCCCCTCTGCTGTTGGACTCATGAACAATAACCCTAAAACTGTTCCCACCACCTGCTCAGTTACATGACCCATATTGTGGTTTTTTGCACCTGTCTGATTTGCACCGATCGTTACCTGCACTCATGTATATAACAATCTGTTTAGCATATTATATTTTAATTTAAGTGTTTGTCTGTTTGTTCTTGTATGTTTGCACAAAGTACCGCAGCAATTTCCTAATGTTGTAAACCTACCCAACATTTGGCAATAAAACCCTTTCTTATTCTGATTCTGAAAGATGAGCAGTAATTATCCAATAGTAGTCTTGTACCTTTTTGCTTGGTTTCATCCGGTTGGACAGGTAGTGCATTTACTTTTAGTTTGACAGAGTAACTCCGCTCTTCTCCCAAATAATTTTCGATTTGATGCAGATGATGCGACCTCATAAACTGTCCTGGTCCTGCACTCCCACACTTCTGAGTTTCGTTTTGTTGCTTCTTAAAAATCGGTCGCGATTCAGCATTAAGATGATCGAGTTTGGACGCCGTCAGTCGAGTCAGAATCGTCCACGTTCGAATCTCGATGCGTCAAAAAGTAGATTTTATCTCTCGTCTGCTCTATTGTTTTCATGTGCGCCATTACAACCTCAATGTTTATTTTTTTTTTGTACGTCTTGGCTGTTTTGGCAGGTTTTCCTTAAATTTTACATGGCTGTGTAGATTGATCCGATGGAATCCAATTCCTGTAATACTAAAGTTAATGAAAGTTGATTGAAAATTAATTCGATCTCAAAAACGTAATTTGCACTGTGCTTTTTAGCCCTGCCACAAAATGACCTTTCAGTAATCTTATTGCGAGCTGAGTGGGCAGACGTTAACGAGGACAAGGCAGCTGGTTTCGCTCTGTCATTCTGACTGAATTAGATGAGCTGAACGGCTGCTTTAGAGAGCGGGGTCCTTAAAATCACGGTTCGTCATCACCGCTTTGCATCAAAAGGGTCTTATAGGCATTTTTTTAAAGGAGTCTACTGTAATAATGCTTAACAAAGGTGGAAGATTATATTGATTTATATTTAAATATATGCTTATTATTTTTAATTTGCCACATCACAAATTTCACTGCCTTTCTGGACTCAAAACAACTTTAAATTCAGGTTAAACTGGACCTGTGGTTCCTGAAATGAATCTGGTTACAATGCCAAAGAAGGCATTGAAGCTGCTTTTTGGGGGACTGTTTTACAAACTGAATTAAGGTATCTATGTTTACTGGGGTTCAAAGAATCTATATTTAGTTGGGGTATAACAGTACAAAAACAAATCATGGTTTAGTACATTTTTAGGGTTTTAAAGTCACGGTTCGGTACATTTACGATACACTTTAATCAAGGAAAAATAAATACGAATGTGGATACGACTTTTTTGGTTTTGTTTTTTACTTTGATCAGCATTAAACAAAGAACCTTTTTTCCTGATGTTCTCTCATTTGACTTAAAATTGAAAGTATAGATCTGACTGGAGATTTGATTGGATTTTTTTTTTTATGAATAAAATTGTACAAGCAGTAAGGAAGGAATTCAGAAAAAAAGAAAAATCTGACAAACCTGTCATATGCACATTTGTATTTATTTTTCTTGATTATACCGAAAATGTACTAAACTTGGACTTTTGTGTACCATTACACCACTACTTTTAAAACACTTAAAGGTTAATATTTTGGACTTGGATGTTCAGAATGTTATTTTAAAAAGCCTGACTAAAGCACAGAGATTTAGGTTTTGATAAATATAAGTGCAATTTGTCAGAGCCTGGGTCAGTGATTTGATGTAATGTGCTGGATTTTTTTTTTTTTTTTCGATAGAAAAACTTTTTACCAATTTAGATAATAAACTGAACTAGGATTGAATTGGAATGTATATAGTTGACTGTATATTTGGATTGAAAAGACCTTTAACCAGGTAAGGCATGTGCACGAAGCAGCTCTAGTTGTCATAAATGACATGCAGTCTTACTTGTGGTCATAATTGCATCTACTGTCTATAAAAACCTCTCACCTGACCCCGTGCATCAAAAGACTTAGTAAATAAATTAAAAAGGCTCCGTTATTCGACTATTTTTCTAACAATGAAGGCCTCTCCCACATCTCAATCCTCTAACTGATGTGTTTGGTTTAGGTTTTAAAGGTGCTTAGAAGTTGCGACCGATCAATTAAATGTAACCTTGAAAGTGATCTGACTCCTTGGTTGACTCCTTGATCCGACTCCTTAAGTTGACTCCTGCGCACATGGATGCATTTATTTGTGTTCTACCTTTATCATGACTGTCAAGGCAAAGGTCTGTTATGAACACACACCCTGCCTCCTGCTTGACTGTTTCTCTTGAGAGGAGATATTTGGCCGGCGTTGCGCTGCGTACGTGCGGCTCACTGCGAACACGAACCTGCAGTCCCTCCGCCTCCTCTTGTCACAGCAGGCTCCCTGCCCACCGACTTAATCCCCTCAGCTGCGGACGAGCGGGCCGAGGAGTAAGTGGACAGCACCTGAGTCTGCAGTTGTCTGTTTCCCCCAGTGTCCAGTTGGTTCCTTTTTGAGCATACGTTCCTCTCTGCGACTCCCTTTACGGCTGGGAATAATAAAAAAGCTTGGCGTTGCATTTATCTCGCTGTCTGCCTGGTAGATCCTCACGAGTGAGGAAAATATATTAATAACACGACGGTGTCATCACCAGAACATCACCTCGTCTGCATTTATAAAGGTTGCAAATATCTACCACTCCATCATCTGTCCTTGGGGGACCTTTTCTAGACTCCAAACCCTACCTACCTTCCTTTCTTCCTTCCTCCCCCCTCCCATCAAGTGTATGTCTTTGCTGAAATTGATCCCACCCATGACACCATTTTTGTTGTGTCCAATTCTCTGAAATTAGCAACATTAGAAAAGATGACAAATAGCTTAGAGAAGATTGACAGTCTACCCAAATGTGACAATGTGGGGATGTAAGAAAATATCGATACACCGATATATCGCAATATTTTATTTCCCGAAATTGTATCGATATTTTGAAAACAAAAATATCGTGTTTTTTTGTTGTTTTTCTTTATTTTTATTTTGGGATTTGAATGGAACCATTAATGATGACAGTAATTTTTGTAGTAAAATCAAAAGCATGACTGGTAGTTAGTGGCTGTTGTCACCTTCTTTGTTCCATCAACTAGATCTACTAATAAAACTTGATGTGTTAAAGTTTGAAACAGGTTGGAGTGTTTAGAATGCTGTAACAGTTTTCCTACTGTTAAATGGAGTTTTAAAAATCACAATATATCGTCCTACTCATAGAATCGCAATATATCGTATCGTCTTCCCTGTATCGCGATACATATCGTATCGTCAGATTTTTGCCAATACATATCCCTATTACAGAGTTGTTCTTAAGTCTTTGAGGGCCAAGCCAGGTGTCCATTCCTGAGATTAACATTCTCACGTCCAGGGCCGTCGCGAGAAGGCAAGCAAACCAAGCAATTGCCTGGGGCCCCAAGACAACGACTGGTTAATAATAAAATGCAACGACAAACTGTGTGAGCGCCCCTTTGATAGTTAATGCAGTAAAGTGCAATGACACCGTTATCGGGATCCCCCTCAAAGGGGGCCCCTCTCAGTCGTCGCTGACAGCAGCCAGCCAGCCAGTGATCTCCGCTGCCGGCAAAATACAAAACCTCGGGAGTCAGAATGAAGCGGAATTATCCATCAGGAAGCCAGAAGAGAAAGAAGAGAAAGGAAGAGGATGATAAGAAAAAACAAGATAGTGGTAAGTATTAAATTACACTGGATAAAATAGCTCTACTTGTCTTGTACAAATGGTGTAATTTAGCAGCAGGTAGGCTAGCAAATTTTTTTTAATGTTAGCTACCTGCCTGATGCTGCTTGTAACAAACTAGAACAGTCAGTGCAACTTTTTTTATTTTCGAACAGATGGAATATGGTTACTGTAATATGTTTATTAACGGGACGCAGACGCAGATCTGTTCCATAATCACTGTTTATCATATTTAATGACATGACATTGCTATAGCTTTGTAATAGGTCTTAATGAAAGTGGGATAGCTTCTCTGCTATACTAACTATTCCACCGTGATAATCTATTTACCAAACGGGGGTATTAGGAAAACCACACTATAAATTCCGTGCATCAAAGCAGACTGGAACATTAATGATGGTGTTTTATTCTCTCACTTTGTGAGAACTGACAAATGTTAACGTGAGTGGATGTATGTATTAGGGTTACCAACCGCGCCGTAAAAAACGGAATCGTCCCGTATTCAGAGAAAATATTACGCGTTCCGTATTGAGGTGAGAAGGAACGCGGTTTGTCCCGTACTTCAGCTACGATGGAAAAAAAGACACAAAGGTGGAGTTATTCTGTGTCTTTAAGCTGTGCAGCTGCCTTGTATTCTCTCCTCCTCCCTCTCCTGTTGCTCCTTCAATCATGAATCTGATCAATGATCAGCTGATCGGCTTTCTGTCGGAAGTCCCGTCTCTCTCTCTCTCTCTCTAGTTAGTTTATCGCCCACTTTGCGCAGAACGAGGAAACCAGCGGATGTTGCGCTAAACAACAGCAGCATGTTTAATAACCTGTTAGAACTGATTTAATATGACTTTCTAGTATCAGCTGATGTTTGCTGGAGCCACAGCCGTAAAAGCTGCTGGTCATGATATCAGTTTGGATATCAGGTGAGATGGAAACATGAAGATGAAACCAGGAGATGTTCTTACTGAATTATCAGAGCTGAACAGGTGATGGAGAAAGAGGTTTACCTTTTAGGTGACATGAATGAGTTGAAGGGAACTTATGAACTGTTTCTGAGAGACAAATAACACCAGGGTCATTTTCTACATAGCTGAAAGCTGGTAACTGTGCAGGGGCGGCTCTAGAAAAGTTTTGGGAGGGGGCCAGGTAGGGCATTAACAGGGAAAGGGGGGCACAAATACATACTTTTCTTTCTTATTTTCATTTAAAATGTCTAGCTTTTAATAAAAAAATATCTAAATCTTACAACTAAAGTGGTCATCTGTTAAATGTGTAGAAATCCATTATCTTATATAGTAAATATTATTGAGTCTAATATATACCCTACTAAGCTATAGTACTTTGTCTTTTGGGAAGGTACCATCTGTGCAGTCTGCAATTCTGTCGAAGAAAGTTGTGTAATCTATTTAATTATTGTAGAAAAATAATTGATTTCTGTGTGTTTGTTTTACACATCCAAGTCGACAATAGTTCACTGCTCTGTAAAGCCTTGTAATTCAGCACACAGTATTTTTCTATAATATTACCAATTCAGTGCAAGTAAGGGTTAATTCCTTCCCAATGTTGATTTTTTTTCAACATGATCTTCATCATTGTTGTTTACAACACACCCATATGAACAATTTCAGAATCTATATTCAGAGCTGCTGCCTCTGTAATCAGTCCCGGAGTAGACTCTGCTCTCCCTTTGGCACTTCCTCCAGTTTCCCCAGACTGGCCTGCACCTGTATCACGATAAAAAAAAACAACATCTGTACAGATTTAGCGCAAATCAAATTTTTTTTGTAGAGCACTTTTCATGGTAAAATCAGCACAAAGTGCTTTACATGATAAAAACAGAAAAATAAACAAAGAAAACACATTTAAAGCAAAATCGATCATACACAATTTGGTTAAACTCTCAGCACACACAAGACACGTACACACCCTGTCCCCCACCCCTTCACTGCAAAAACACTGCTCAATCCGTTCCTATTTTATTTAAGTGAACATACAATAAGAAGAAACATCTAGAAAGATGTTACTGAGAGGAAACAATATCTTAGCAATCCAGTCACACTGGAAGCCCCACAGCCACAGAAAAGTCACCACAGGGTACGATCAGGGTAGGCAGGTCTCCACGGCACAGCCGTAAAAGGCTGCAGTGCAGAACCACACCCACCACGACAGAAGAGATCCCAACGGCAGCGACATCCATGGCTAAACTGGCAGGGCTCCCAGCACCAAGGATCCCCATGAAGGAAACAATGGAGTTAGTCTGTATAAAACAATTCGTAAAAATGGTTTCAAACAATCCTAGAGCACTTCTGTATCAGCAGTGACGCATTTATTTCTTCCAACCACAGGTTCCAATGTTTACACAATTTGATCTGAATAAAGCGATTCTCTTACTGTCACAGACTTATGCAAAATTACGTGATGCGCGGTCAACAGAAAATATAACCACCACCGAGCTCACCCCACTTCCTCATCCATTCATTTTTTTTTTTGCCATGTGAGTTGGTACGTGCACATTTCAAAACTTTGTGACACACGCCCACAGCAACACACCCACCACCCAGGTAATGATGTTGCATGTCACCTGTGCCACCATATGAATATTCATTCATGCAAAGCGTGGCTCCTACAAGACTTAACCAATGAAATATTTTCAATGGCAACATATGCAGGCTTATTGCATATTACATTCATCCTATTCCCTTTCGATTCTGGGCTTTGTGTATTTACTACTTTTAATCATTTGGGCTTAGAAAGTGGTTACATTGGATCTAATGCTTGCTTGTTCACGCCAGGTCCTTCCATGCTGATTGGAGTAATCCCCTCATCATTGCTGGCTCCTGGCTCTGCTTCTGACACAAAATCACATGATCATTTTTCTCAGCATAAATCTCCCCTTTTTCCAAAGCCGTCTGATCAATTGAGGTCAGTTTCATTAATGTAGAGCTGAATCAGCTAGCAACACAGGACACTTTTCATGAAGAACAGATTTACATTTTGCTGCCCACTTTGGACTTGTGGGCTCATGGTTGGTGAGCTGGTGGCACTGGATCTTACTTGTAACTCTTATGCGTTTATTTAAAACGCTCGAAAGCATAAACACTCATTAAAAGTACCTGGAATAGGGAGATGTAAATAACCATATGTTCCAGCCTCCTCAGCACGAGCTGACCGATGAATCTAACACACCCAGAGAGGCGGGACTTAAGGCAGAACAGTCAATCATCAGCCGCCAGTCACACTCTAAGCCAGTGTCATGTTTGAGAGGGAAGGGACGGGAGAGGAGGCAGCCGCATCGAGCGTAGACAGAGCGGCCAGAGAAACGGAGGAGCGACTGCTGTAGGGCGTTTGTGCAAAACTGCAGAAAAAGTGTGGGTGTTGAACCTCCTCACCGGCAAAAGTGTGGGTGTTAAAACACCCCCCCCACACACACAGGTGTGACACCCCTGCCCTTGTGGCCCAAACATCAGACCGGCCCACCAGGAATTGTCCCGGTCATCCCGATTAGCCACTCCGGAGTTGGCTTGCGCCCTAACAAAAAAAAAAAAAAAAAGAGCACATCGCCCCAGTTGTAATGTCCTTTCATCAGCTCCTTATAGCCCAGACAATAGACTTAAAAATGATTTTATTAGTTTATAAAGCACTGAATCGCTTCGCACTAAAATACATTAAATATATATTGTTGTATCAACCTTCCTTACCACCCAGGTCTTCTGGTTCAAGTCTACTCTGCACCTCCAGAGTCAGACCCAAATATTGAGACGTCGCATTCAGTTTTTATGCTCCTCTAATCTAGAACAAATATCCAGAAAAATGCAAAACTGCTGAAACACTGAGTTCCTTTAAATCATCTGTTTAGAGTTGCCTTAGATCAATAAACCCTGGAACATTGTTGATTCTAGTCTGGATTGCAGCTTTACACTACTTCTCTTTATTTTGCCACAGTAATCTCCTTTTTTTTGCTTATTCTGTTTTGTTTTTATCATGTAAAGCACTTTGAACTGCCTGGTTGCTTAAATGTGCTATACAAATAAACTTGACTTGACTTATATGATCTGAAGATTATTCAAGTCCCAAACCAGAGGTTTGAGGTGAGCCTCGAGTTTTTAAGTCCGAGTCAAGTGAGATGTTTTGGTTTTTGGTTCAAGTCCGACCTGATACAAAGTTTCAAAATTGAGTTGCTTTTGCTGGATCAAAATAAAGCTAGATTTTTTTTGGCATCATGCTATGAGACAGGATTTGATTAATAGCTGATTGTTTTGTATTGAGTTCTGCTGGATCCAAAACTATCAGTTAACCTGCAACAGTTTTTTAAGGTCAGTGTTTGTTTCATTTCAAAAACTGGTTGCAAAATTGTTTTTTCAGATAAGTTAGTACGTGTTACAGTAGCTAAAGTGAAAATAAATGGGTCAGACCAGCATTTTGAACATGGACCAGGAAAAACCTCATTACTGAATGTCGTCAAGCTATAAGTACTCGGCAGTGTTTTGCTGTTTCCCACAGGAACTGTATTTGCAGTATATGTATTATGTCAATGCTTTGTTGTGGCTTCAACCTGCACCTCACCATCAGTCACAACATGAAAGCTATCAGCATAATTTTGACATGGCAGCTGTCATTCTAACGTAATAGTTGTAATGTGTCGAGACATGAACACGGGACCTCTATGTATG
Source organism: Valencia hispanica (assembly GCA_963556495.2). NCBI lineage: Eukaryota > Metazoa > Chordata > Actinopteri > Cyprinodontiformes > Valenciidae > Valencia > Valencia hispanica. The sequence goes on along the minus strand of OY747709.1, from coordinate 49,757,059 downwards.
TCCTGCGGTGTTTGGCACTGGGACTGGCAGCGGTTCTGTGGGTTAAGGCGTGGTTCTTGTGTGGCGTGTTCCAGCGCATCCTGGAGATTATTTATTGTATTGAGATGTGGTTAGCTTAGGGGTGGATTCGGTGCATTTTGCATGTTTGTCATGTTCTTCTAACTTGTCTTGAATAGTTTTTCAGTTGCAACCTATTAGAGGAAATTTCCACCTTGTTTCCACTGTTTTGTGTCAATTCATGTTGTGATTAAGTTGTCTAAGGTTTTATTACACCTACTTTCTTTCCCTGTAGAGTGAGTTCAAGTAGATAGTATCTGACTTGCATCATTTTATGAGACCCTGGTACATATCCCATTAAATTTTCTTGGTGCCTCTGATTATTTACTTAAGCTGCCCCTGGAAGGTTTAATTTTGCTCAGCATGGCAGTAATGTTTGATTTATGAAAAACTCACCTCTGCAGCTTGCTGGGTACCCACTGTTTAGCTTCTCTGGACACAGGAAGTCCACAAGATGATGAAATGTCATACTCTAGTAGAAAGAACATTTTTGCTATATTGCTACATTTTGTTATATTGTAATCTAAATTATGTCAATGGTCCAGAACAACTGAGGCTCAGCAAAAACCTTGTGATGTTTCAACTTGGATTTGAGAATGACGTTGAACCAAACTTAACCATGTTCCAGTTCCAAGTTTAAACAACCAGTGGGATTTGCTAATTGATTTCTTCTGTTGCCAGGGTGACTGGTTTTGACAATACAAGATGAACAGGCTAAGCACTGTTAGCGATACAAGATGACGAAGCCAACTGGTTTTAACTACAAGATGATCAGTCTAAATGCTAGTTACGACACAAGGTGACCAAGCTAACTGATATTGACGATACATGATGACCAAGCTAACTACTATTAAATATACAAGATGACCAGTTTAAATGCTAGTTACGACACAAGGTGACCAAGCTAACTGATATTGACTATATAAGATGACCAAGCTATCTCCTGTTGACGAAACAAGGTGACCGAGCTAACTGCTAATAACTACACAAGATGACCAAGCTAACTACTAATAACTATGCAAAATGACCAAGCTTACTGCTAATAACTATACAAGATGACCAAGCTAACTGCTAATGTCGATACAAGGTGACCAACCTAACTGCTGTTGACGAAACAAGGTGACCAAGCTAACTGCTAATAACTATACGAGATGACCAAGCACCCTGTGGCATTTCACAGATATCAAGGAAACAGATGTAATTGAACTCAGCTGAACCTAATCCAGAGGCTTCACCTGCTACTCTATATAAAGGTGTTGCCAAAGTCCACATGTTAGAAACCATGGCTGCAATACAGCACATTCTCGCTGCTAATCAACAGCGTCGCTGAGCGCGGAGCCAGACGGTTTATATAAATGTTTATGTGCGTCAGCACTTCTTCCCACTCAACGTACTGTCAGACTGGGCTGTCCAGGAAAAGTACCCGCTGCCCCGTGCGACGATCCGACGGCTGATCACTCTGGTGTCTCCACATATCCAGAGAGCAACCTGCCGCAATTTTGCCCTCAGTCCGGAGGTGCAGCTCTGCGGTTTTATGCAGTGGGGAGCTTCCTGGAGGTGGTAGGGGACGGCACAGGCCTCAGCAAAGCATCTGTGTCCCGGAGTGTGGCAGTTGTGACACCAATTCTCCTGCGCCATGCCCGTACCCACATTAAGATGCCCACCACACGGGACGAGGTCCGCCAGGTCCATCAGGGGTTCCACGCAGTGGCTGGGATCCCCCGGGTGATCGGTGTGGTGGACGGCACCCTTATTCCCATCCTCAAACCTTCCTTGGTGGATCCGTGCTGGATCAGCAGGAAGCATTACACGGCCATCAACACCCAGGTTGTGGTAGACCACAATGGCCTCATCATAAACATCGTCGCCAGGTGGCCAGGGGGCACACATGACGGCTTCATGTGGGCCAACTCCGCTGTGGGGCAGAAGGCTGGTAGAGGAGAGTTTGGTCGGAGTTTCCTCCTTGGGGACAGTGGCTACCCTCTCCGGAGTTACCTCGTGATGCCGGTGACCAATCCAGCAACACCTCAGGGGGAGAGGTTTAATGAGGACCACACATGCACCAGGACAACGGTTGAACGGGTGTTTGGCAGGTGGAAGTCCCGTTACAGGTGCATTCATCGTTCGTCGGGGGGGGGCTGCGCTTGTCACCACGCAAGTGTTGCCGGGTGATTGTTGTCACCGCCATGCTGCACAACATCGCAGTGTGCGTTGGCGCAGATGAGCTGCCTCCTGTGGATGACGAAGAGGACCATTCAGAGGACAAAGCCCCGAACCCCGCCCCCCAGGATGTGCGAGCAGTGCTCCATCTGGCCGGTGCCCAGACCAGACAGGAACTCCTCAACAACCCCAGGCCCTACCCCTTCACCACCAGTCACCAAGCACTGATCAGCAAAACAATAAACCCACAACCAGCACACCACCCATATCAACTGTCAGGCCTGAAGGCTGAAATAAATAAACAGAACCGGCTCTGGATATATATATATATATATATATATATATATATATATATATATATATATATATATATATATATATATATATATATATATATATATATATATATATAATATTAAATTACCAGCAAAACATGCTGTGCTGTAGTGAATAGTAGTGAGAAGCACGTGCATCAGGGGGCACATTACGCACACGTCATGAACCTACGCTTAGATAAATTACTTAAAATTACAAATTGCCTCGGACTTTTTGTTGCTAGGTTTAATACTCATTTCAATGCAAAATGATACACACAATACATGGTTAAAAAGGAAACTAAAGTTTATTGAAAGCATAACGGGGGAGGAGGGGTGGCGTCTCCGGCTTCTCTGGGCCGTCTGGGCGTCTGCATCTGATGGGATACATCGCGTAATGCTAATAAAACAAAATAGAACTGTCCCATACCTGAATCCTGGGAAAGGATGATTGGAACGGAGATGGAGGGACGGTTGAACTGTGCCTCGGACAGCGCCAGCTATCTCCGATGCAGCTCCAACCTCTCCTGCTTCATCCGGACCATCTCTTCCTGGAGAGCAGTTTGTCTCAGGAGCTGGTCCTCTATCCCCTGCAGCACCACCAGCTTCTCCCTCTCCAGGTGCACCAGCGTCTCGCTGCACGTGCAGGTGGTTATTGCAGGACGCCTGGTTAAGCCTCCCCGCATGCGGACACTGGGCCGTGCTGGTTGGCGCACGGGGACAGGGCACGCCTGTGTGGGGTCGTCCTCTCCTGTGGGCGTGTACGCCCCTATTGCGCTCCCGGATGGCTCCTCTTCCTCACTTTCTGAGAGGCCCTCGTCCCCCTCAACGTCGATGCCCCCTGTGATGCCTTCAGAGGCCGTCTTCCCTATGATGGAGAGGACTTTCTCTTCATTGGGAGTGAGGGTCGTCCCACCCAGTGCTCCACCACCTGTGCCCATGGCTTCCCTTCTCACCTTGGCATTCTTCTTTTTGGTCAGGCTCTGAAACTCCTGCCACTTCTTTCTGACAGCACCCCAGTCACGCAGGCCACATGAGCTGGAGGGGGACATCTTCTCCGCTATAGCCTGCCATACACGGTTCTTCACCGTGATGTTTTAATTCCCTTTTGTTCCTCCAAATAAAGCCTCACAGTGCTGCCACACCTCGTCCACTAGGACGCCCATCTCCTCCGCGGTAAACGACGGTGACCGCTTGCTCCTTTTGCTGCCAGTTTCATCCATTATCACATGTGTGTGCCGTTATTCATGGGGGTATATATGCGCTAATGGGCTTGATTACTACTTGGATACACCTGATAGCACACACACACTTAAAACAAAAATTAACTTAATGCTATATCCACGTGCAAACACTTTGTCTGAGCAGGAGAGACGCGCGTAGGCGCGCAACTAGGCTACTTGTTGTTTTCTTTTTATTGTTTTTTCTTTTCTTTTTCTTTTATCTATATATGGTTATCAGCACACAATGTGAAGCTAATTCACTAACTCTGTACTCATCATGAATATCGCAAGTTCTTATAAACAACGCTGTGTTGTGCTCAGCGCTGATAAAGGAGTGGTTGATCGATTAGTCTGGCATCGATTGATTCAGTTTCAGCACCACTGTGGTTGATAGCTCCCGTTAAGAGCTTCTTAAGAAGCTTCTTAGGCTTGATCTTAAGGTTCTCCTAAGAAGGCAGTTAAGAACGCTTCTGGGAAACACCCGTATCTTGGCGCTCCTTCTTAGCTGAACCCTTCTTAGGAGCCTTCTTAAGTCCTTAAGAACGATCGCATTTGGGAAACGCGGCCATTGACTATACAAGATGATCAAGCTAACTTCTAATGTTGATACAAGGTGACCAAGCTAACTGCTAATAACTATGCAAGATGACCAAGCTAACTGCTAATGTCGATACAAGGTGACCAAGCTAACTGCTGATAACTATACAATATGAGCAAGCTAACTGCTAATGTCGATACAAGGTGACCAAGCTAACTGCTAATGTCATTACATGGTGACTAGCCTAACTGCTAATAACTCTACAAGATGACCAAGCTATCTGCTAATAACTATACAAGATGACCAAGCTATCTGCTGTTAACGAAAGAAGATGACCAAGCTAACTGCTAATCTCGATACAAGGTGACCACGCTAATTGCTATTGACTATACAAGATGACCAAGCTAACTGCTAATGTTGATACAAGGTGACCAAGCTAACAGCTAATAACTATACAAGATGACCAAGCTGACTGCTATTAACTATACAAGCTGACCAAGCTAACTGCTGTTGACGAAACAAGATGACCAAGCTAACTGCTAATGTCGATACAAGGTGACCAGGCTATCTGCTATTGACTATACAAGATGACCAAGATAACTTCTAATGTTGATATAAGGTGACCAAGCTAACTGCTAGTAACTATGCAAGATGACCAAGCTAACTGCTAATGTTGATACAAGGTGACCAAGCTAACTGCTAATAACTAAACAAGATGACCAAGCTAACTGCTAATAACTATACAAGATGACCAAGCTAACTGCTAATGTCGATACAAGATGACCAAGCTAACTGGTAATGTCGATACAAGGTGACCAGGCTAACTGGTAATAACTATACAAGATGACCAGTCTAATTGCTAATGTCGATACAAGATGACCAAGCTAACTGCTAATAACTATACAAGAAGACCAAGCTAACTGCTAATGTCGATACAAGATGACCAAGCTAACTGCTAATGTCGATACAAGATGACCAAGCTAACTGCTAATGTCGATACAAGATGACCAAGCTAACTTCTAATGTTGATATAAGGTGACCAAGCTAACTGCTAGTAACTATGCAAGATGACCAAGCTAACTCCGAATAACTATACAAGATGGTCAAACTAACTGCTAATGTCGATACAAGGTGACTAGTCTAACTGCTAATGTCGATACAAGGTGACTAGGCTATCTGCTATTGACTATACAAGATGACCAAGATAACTTCTAATGTTGATATAAGGTGACCAAGCTAACTGCTAGTAACTATGCAAGATGACCAAGCTAACTCCGAATAACTATACAAGATGGTCAAACTAACTGCTAATGTCGATACAAGGTGACCAGGCTATCTGCTATTGACTATACAAGATGACCAAGATAACTTCTAATGTTGATATAAGGTGACCAAGCTAACTGCTAGTAACTATGCAAGATGACCAAGCTAACTCCGAATAACTATACAAGATGACCAAGCTAACTGCTAATGTTGATACAAGGTGACCAGGCTATCTGCTATTGACTATACAAGATGACCAAGATAACTTCTAATGTTGATATAAGGTGACCAAGCTAACTGCTAGTAACTATGCAAGATGACCAAGCTAACTCCGAATAACTATACAAGATGGTCAAACTAACTGCTAATGTCAATACAAGGTGACTAGTCTAACTGCTATTGACGATACAAGATGGTCAAACTAACTCCTAATGTTGATACAAGGTGACCAGGCTATACTGCTATTAGCAATGCGAAATGACCAGTAGGCTATTTATCTTAGACTTATCGCCTGCATGCTTTTGGCCATACTCTTTGGCATGGATATCACAGGGAGAGCACACCCCTAGTTTGATTCGTACCTCACTGGTTGGTCATTCAACATCTCCTGGCTTGGTCACACTTCTTCAGCGTACCATCTCGCCACAGGGGTCCCCCAAAGCTTGGTACTGGGACCTCTTCTCTTTGCCATGTACACAAAGTTTCTGGGCCATATCATCCGATCACACCGCTTCTCATACCACTGCTATGGTGACGCTACCTAGGTTAGGGTGACCATATTCTGAGAATCCAAAAAGAGGACACCCTCCCCAGCATGGGCGTGACTACCCCCCGAATCAAATCTATAAATTAATCTGGATTAAGGTTAGAAAATGATCAAATATAAGTCAGATGTCATTTCCATCACTCACATGAATTTGAAGGATTGTTTGAAAAACCAGCATAATAAATCAAATAGACTAAAGAATGTTTATTCATATTTGCAGAAAAATATCATTATTAATGATTGTTGGAAATGTGTTACAGCAAATATGTTTTTTAAAATGATGTAGGAATTTATTCTCCAGTAAATCACTGAGTCATGTTTAGTGTTTTACCTGCTGTCGGACAGAGAACTTCTTCTGTGTCTTATAACATGCAGGCTGGATGTGTGCGACTTGAAAACTTTATTTTCTAGTTGATGCATTAGATTAAATAATTAATCATTATTACATTATCACCATTAAAAACTATAGCAAGTTTTCAAGATAATATAGTTTTTTAAAACATTAAATCTGACTCATATGCATCAATCTAGATCACAATAATCAGATTCTGGCTTCCATCATTCATTATGCTTTAAAATTGGAATATTCTCCTTTTTATTTTATCTATTTTTACCCAAGATCACTTGATGTTAAGATTGCAGTTTTCTAGATCTGTTGCGTTCAGTTTTTCAGATAGAGCGATGACAGTAGCATATTTATAATCCCGAGATCCCGAGCAATCCACTGATACTAAATATGTCCAGATTGATTACTGGGAAAGGGATGAAATATTGATCCAAAGTAGAACTGTTTTTTACCGCGACGTCTCAGAGTCAAATGATTGTCGGTGATAACTTTGGACTTCGGGTAATAATTAATCGGTGTCATCGCGAAATGAATCCTAAACTGCTGTAGCAGCTCAGATTGTGTTAGCTCAGGTGTGCTGCTCACCTGAGCTCCACTGCCCCGGTAAAAACGGGTCTGAATACCATGAGTGAACATTGGGTATTTTTTCTACAAGTCGTCTGTGAAACTACACTTCCGTTTCAGCATTTTAGTGGCACATTAAAAGCATGCAGTGCAGCTCCTCATTTGTTTTGTGGGCAGTGGTTGCTTTTAAAGTGAGGTAAACCAGGTGCAATATGGGGGTAAACCCGGACATTTTATATTTAAAAAAAATCCCCCCGGATATAAGTTTATGGCCAAAAATGAGGACATGTCCGGGCAAAAGAGGACGTATGGTCACCCTACTAGCTCTACCTGTCATTCCCACCTGACAAACACAGAATCTTTGCTCAAATCTCTGATTTTAAGCAGCCGGAGGAACCTCCAGTCTTTGGGACGCTTTTTCTGGTACACATTAAAGTACTTTAAACCATAGGGGTGGTTTGATGTTTGCCTTTCAGAAACCATAACTTGTTTGGTCCTTGCTATACCTTGAGGTAGAGCTAGGTATCGATAACCTGCCATGCCTAGCTGTATAATCTGACACTAACCGCTTAGGAACGGTACTACTAGCTAAGGAAAACATTTACCTAAATGGGAGGCAAAGGTCCTTCTGTTAATGATTCCCTTTGAATGTATTAAGAAATTACCCTACTGCAATGCTGTTCTGCCTACACTTGTCTTTCTTTATCCCCATTGCACAGTCTGTCATCTGGAGGTATTCCCTTGTATTCATAGTAAACACAATGCTGGAAGTTCCAGTTTCAAACCTGCAGTTAGTTTGATTTCCACTCTCTCATCCACAGGAAATTGTGAGCCATGTTTCCACAGAGATGTGTGGAGGTTAATCCTGTTTTATAACGGTCTTTGCACTGATCACCTAAAAACTCACTAGCTATGCTGCATAGTCAAAGAGGTAGCAGAAGAAAAACCCACTTGTGACATTTATATATAGTCATTTCCACTGTTTTTAACATTTATAATATTTATAACCTAAAGATCCGTTTTTCTTCTTTTTTATTTTCAGGAAAAAATCTACTCTTTTGATCGCTCTTCACAAAGAGATGCAAGATAAAAACTTTCACTATCTCAGTATCTTGTATCTCTTGTATTGATATTTATCATGTATTAATTTTTGTAACAAAAACTTTGTATCTTCAAATACAGAATCTTTGAAGAATACTGCTTTGTCAGCCAGCAACGTATTATTGATGTTAAATTATTTGTTGTAGCTACTTAAACAACGTTAAAAAAGTTGCTACATGAAATACATTTTGTTTCTAATATCAAATGACTTTGGATAATTTCAGAACAAAATAACCTTGCCTCCAACGTTTTCTCGCTGCTAAGGTAGCTGCGACTTTACGCGGACACAGCCTGTTGCATTCAATCAGAAGTTTAACACTCATTTATTTACTTATTAAACTTTGTCTCAATGCAAATTCAATATTAATATGTTTAATATCTTTCAATTCCCCCCCAACATGAATGCCTATTTATAATTCTAATGGTGTAAATAATAGACTTGATACATTTTCTAAATACAGTGGGCCTGCTGTATTCTTGGAGGTTAGAGACCACAGCTGCCCATAAATAGCTAAAATCCGCTAATACATGAGACTGACTCTAAAAACACTTAAAACTGCCTACTTTAATAGATCCAGCAACAGATATGCTTCAGTATGCATTAGTACGCACAATGGAAACTGTCTCAGCACTACCGCAGAAGTTAATATCTACAGTCTTTCTTATCTCTGCTCTGTCGGGAACAGCCAATCAACGTCAAGGAAAATGAACGGTGCTCATGGATTGGGTGCATATCAAACGCCAGTGTGTCAAGTAGCATTGTGTCTAGATTTTTCAGCTTCATAAGCTGTTCTTTCTTTAGATTATTTTAGATAAGCTTGACAAAAAAGTCCAGGAATAGGCAGAAATAATCTGGAGTCACGTCCCGCAGAAAAATCTGAATACTGAACCATGAAAATGCAGGGGTCCATTGTAGCACAAAACAGCCTTAATTTGTATTTTGAATGCCTTGTAGAATGTCAGATAAATGAGAAATAATTATGGAATTTTTAAGGGTTGAATGATGGTTAATAAATGTTAGTGTAATAATTTAGGCCTGAAGATAAGCCATACAGTTTTACAATTGTAACCTACAGAGATGGGGGGGTTAGAGGGGACCTGGATGTTTGGGATTTGATTAAATATTTTTTCAGTTGTTTGACACTTTACTTGGACTTGGAATGACTTAAGAGCATCTCTTTAAGTTCAAAATTAGAAAACAAATTAACTTTCAGTACTCTGGGGCGTAGCGGTAGAGCAGGTGACCCATATGCAGCGGCTATGGGGGGTTCGATTCCCGACACCGGAACCTGTGCCCCATGTCTTCCCTCCTCTCTCTCGTCCTCTTTCCTGTCAACTAAATGTCAAATAAAGCCCACTAGAAATCCTTCAAAATAAATTCTGTACTCTGTTCAGCCCTCCCGTTTCCTACGAAAGTCCAACTTCTTATTTAAAAGTTGCAGTCTGAATGAACAGCCAACATGCCTGCATAGAAACAAGTTTTCTTTCTTTCAGCTTCTTAAAGCTTTTGTGCTTCATCTGGGTTCATTTTTAACACCTTGCTGTTGTTGAAAAATACTTTTCTGAGTCTTCTCGTCTCATTATTGTGGAGAATTGTTGCCTGAGCGAACGATTACCTTTTCTGTAACACATTCACAAACCAGAGATAACATCAGTGTTCTTTCGGTTTTTTTTTTTCTCCGTATACACAGGTCAAGCTGTCATCTTTTGGTTTAATTTTAGAGTGTCCCTGAAACTACATTGCAGTAATTACTTGCATCTGGTAATGTTTCTGTTAGCATTTATGAATCCTTGTTTGTTGTCATAATGGTTGTGTCCTGCATGACCTGTAAGTGACCATATCTTTTTAGGATTTACTCACTTTTTTGCCGTGACTTTTCTTTATCAACAAAACATTTAGGCCTCTTGCAGAACCATGTAAATGCAACAACAGCAGACAGCAGTGGTTGCTTAGAATAGAAAAATACCCCTTGTTGCTTAATAAAAAGTGGTAGGTTTTGTTTTATTTAAGTGAAATATGTGAAAAGGAGAATACGACTCCTAATTTTATTTAGCCTTTCTTTAAGACCTCTGTTTAGCTGCGAGAGGGAACAAGCAGGGCCGCTCTCTTGGTGTTACATCTGTTTCCCAGGTAGCAGCTCAACAAAACAAGGCCTTGCACATTGCCATCACGATTCTCACCCGTCAAAATTATAAGGAGCGAGACAGCAATAGAAAAAGAGAGGGAGCGAGATTGTTAGCTATATCAGCGAAGCATGCTTCGCTCAAGGCCACGTCTCTCTCTCTCTCTCTCTCTCTCTCTCTCTCTCTCTCTCTCTCTCTCTCTCTCTCTCTCTCTCTCTCTCTCTCTCTCTCTCTCTCTGTCTCTCTCCTCCTTCTGTTACTCAGCAGCAATAAGTAAAACAGAAAGGTGTGACTTAGAGCTCACCACACTGAAACTCTTTGCTCCTCTCCCTAAAGAAAAACAGTTGTCCAGGCATGAAAGTACAGCGGGTTAAGGAGACAGAAGGGTACACACGAAAGGGCAGTCTGCAACAAAAAAGGCAGAGGATAATGTTGAAACCTGTTTTGGCTCTGGGGAATGTGAAAAGATTTAATTTATGTGCAAAGAAAATTGTAAAAACATAATATTGTGAGACGTAGTTAGTTGGTCCTTGGTCAATCTTCTATTAGATCTGTAAAAAAAAAAAAAAACGAGATGGAATAAAGCTCCACTAAAAACCTTTTTTGGTCAAAAATGAATGCATTTATGCATGACTTCATGTTGGCCTTTTTTTTTTTACCTTGTTGACATTTTGTCTGTATCTTTTTGCGAGAGAGGGAGACAAGTTGTGGCCAATAGAGTTATGCAACGGCAGCCGAAGGCATTATTATCATCATTAAAAGGTGTAATTATCCTGTAAGGCCAAGTCACTTACTGTATATGTATTTTCTGCATAAGGTGTGATCATTTAAATGTCAAGGTTCCCTAACTGGTTTCCTCCTCCAGGGCACAAATCACGTCAGTATAGAAAGCTTGTATGGGCGCTTAGGTTTAAGGCACTTTTTAAGGGTTTAAAGAGTTTGGATAAAGTGTTTGAAACTACAACACATTTTTCAATAAATAAAAATAAACTGTTGAAAATTTCCTTAAAAAACTAATTTCTTAATTAATGCTTCTCGTACAAGGTGTCTGCATTACCTGTAGGAAAACTTTACTGGGATTGTTATTTATGTAGACATAGAAAGTATTGGGTTTGTGATTTTTACCCACTCACTTTTATTCTGTCCATCATTTTGCTGATTAAATATGAAATGACCACATATGTTACAATGCTATGATTTTCTAGTAGTGGGGCAAGGCATGGTAAGGCAAGGCAAGGCAATTTTATGTGTATAGCACACTTACAACAACAAGGTGATTCAAGGTGCTTTACATGATTAAGAGTTAATATAAAAATAGCAGTAAAACACAGACAAAGCATATAAAGTAAAAACAGCAATAAAGCAAGAAGCTAACACAGATACATCAAGGCATTACAAAGCATATCATGTAAAAACAGCAAGATGCATAAACAAAACATAATACATGAAAACATTACTCAAAGGCAGCTCTAAACATTTTTAGTTGTGATTTAAAAGAACTCAGTGTTTCAGCAGCTTTGCAGTTTTCTGGAAGTTTGTTCCAGATTAGAGGAGCTTCATGTTTGGTTCTAATTCTAGGGATGTTGAGTAGACTGGAGTTAAAGGGGGACACTGCTCAAGAAACGCTGTGATAACGGAGAAGAAGTTGATTCTTTTTCAGCTTCACCAACTGACCTGCCCTGAGCTTTTGGCAAGAACGCATTGTGAAGTCCTAAAGATGGAGGAAGCCAAACAGTAGTAGGAGTAGTGAAAGAAAGAGTAGAGTAAGGCTGCACCAAAACGTTACAAATTGGGCAGAATGTGGAAGTTCTTGGCCGTGCCTTGCAGAGGTCTTCAGGGGTGCATGAAGAATGCAGTGCGGTTCCTATTACGCGCAATGGAGAAAGAGTTCTTCAGCGTGCACATAAGCTTTCCGGTGAGGTTGTAACGTCAGCATATCTGGGTCGATTGGCCATCAGAGTATTTGAAAAAGGAGGCCAAAGTTGGTCCGTGCTGAGGTCGCTTCAGGCAACTTGTTTTATTGCTCTTAGTGGTGCAGCTGCATTCCGTATCCCATCCTGCTGTGGACATATTTAAAGGGATCTTGCCAAGCAGCTGAAATTAGCCATCCGTGGTCTCTACAACAATAAAAACAATGCCACGATCAGGCCCTTTGCCAATAAAAATACATATGTGCTGGGGTTATTGCTGGGAAAAAAAGCATGCACACCTCTAATTTGTTCATGTAGGCTGGTTGCTGGGAGACTGAGGCAAGTTGTGAGTTTTTTTATGTAAAGTTTAAATGCAATATGTATTTTGTATCGTATTCAGTGGTGAGAAGTAGATCTGGGTATTGATTCAAATGTCAAGAATCGATTCCCATTCTGAAGATTAAGAATCTATTATAACTGGTTCATGTTTTGGATGACAGATGGACGTTTCCGAGGCACCTTAACAAAACGCCCATATTCTTTTGTTTTCAACAGAATAACACACCTGATATTTTTGCAAGCTAGTCGAGGAAATTAAAAGTGCCGGGTGTGGATGTAGCCAGAAGTTGCTCCAGACATTTTTGATTTCCGTCATTTTGACCGATGGGATAAAAAAGAAAAATCCGGTCATGGTCTATTTTTACCAGTCAATTTTTTAAATTGTAACATATTCAATAGTATTTTTTAAAAAATTCATTTTAAGAACTACATATAAAAACTGAAATTAAATGCACTTAAAATACTTATAGTTTCCCTGCTGTGGCCTGAACTCACGGTGTCATAACTTCCTCCCGCTCCGCACGGAACTGAAATGATAACCTGCTCGAGCGTAATCAAACAGTGAGATTGCTGCAGAGGTTATTGTCACGAGGCTTTGGATTTTTGCCTCAAACAGATGACTTGGGGATTTAGATGTTGTTCTGGAGGCTGAATCCGCTCTCCGCTGCCACACTGGAGACTGGAATTAAATGAGGGAACATTTCTCCCATCTAAATTATCAGAACATGGAAAGACTCTGAAACGAGATGCTGAACGAGCAGTTTCCTGACTCGCAAGCTATCGCTTCAGCGGGAGGAAATACCATGCCATGCACTGGTGGTTGTTCCTACACCAGCACGCTCAAAAGCCTCAGTTACTCTTCAATGCGCTATCTTCCGGTTAGCGAGATACATCGACTACGATATCCAGGTCTGAGATGATGCTCAGATGCTCTCATGGGAATCCTTTTTTAATTGATTTAGTTACCTGTAATCAGTGCGTTAAGTTGAAAATGTCTGCGCATTTGCACCAAGTGGTCAGAGTTGTGAATACGAATCATCTGTATTGGTCGGATTGTTTTTAGAACGGTGCCGTCCGTCATATCGACAGATTATATTCTGTTAACGCGACCCCTGGATGTAGCTTTCAAATGTCTGTCCCAGAGAACATTGAGTGATTTTAATCTAGTGTGAATGGGACGAAAGACTTAAAAAACGGTCACTGTAGGTGAAGAATGAAAACGCCGCAAGAGCACGAATAGTTATGATATGCTGAACAATAATACCAGAGTCAAATATGTTAAAAAATTTGAAGATTTATACAAGATTTCTACCAGAGGACACACGTGTGTGCAGTTTTGTATAGACCAGCCATGTAATTTGATGGTTAGAAAAAGGCTGAGTTTGTCCTTTTTAGGATCAGATGGTTTGAGTGATACTGCGTCAAAGGAGCTCATGATTACAATCGGAACATTTTAATTTCTCAATTATGAACAAAGATTGCTCAAAAGAAGGAAGATGGTTTTCTAAGTAAAGGTTTTGCCAAACATGGGACTTTTTAACCCGGATGATTAAACTCTTCCCTCCAGGTGTGTCCATTAAATGTCTGGCTTGTGACAAGCACACCCAGGTGGGGTTGCACACTCGGGAGGATAAAGGTGTAATATACGGCGCGTTTTGTCCACCCCCACCTCATCTGTCATCTCAGCCTTTCAACCGGGGTGTGTTTTAATTTCTGGGTACTTAGTCTCAAATACCAATGTTGAATGGAAACACTACTCAGCCTAAAGGCTTTGTGGTTGCTCAGCTGCCCTCCTGCTCATCCGAATCCAGCCGTCTATAAGCTTAAGACCAAAATAGCCCTGGAAAGTATTGTGGTCACGTGATATACATCCCTGTCCGTACTTGTAGGTAAGTCCCTGTGGGCGGCTTTGGTGGGGATTTTACTGGGTTTGGCCGTTTCAATTTATCACAGTGCCCACTCATTTAGGAAACACCTGCAAAAAGCTAGCTGCGTCAGTCTGGTTCCCTTGGAGGAGGCAAGTGATCCCGTCCAAGTTTGATTAGGTGAAAACCTTCGGGATAGTCCTGTGTTAATAAAAAATAAAATAAAGGGAAAACAAGATTTTTATTGATATCACCACCTGGCTGCTTTACCCTCTGATTCCCAGTGTAGGCTGTGCCTGCCTTTTGTTTCACTTGACACAATGCCATTGGAAAATAACACAAAGATGCTTTTGACACTGTAGCATACACAGCTTGATCACCAGATAGGCCAAATTTCCAGCTTTTTTAATGTAATCAATTGCTTTATTGCTGTTTTTTGTGCTTTGTTCTGTATCATGTGTTGTGTGTGTTTCATGGTAAATTGCTGCTTTTGATTTCCAATTGTTATATTCTATGTTTTTCTTCATCACCAAATCATGTAAAATTGCTGTAAAATTTCCCCGTATTTCCACCACAGCTCCAAGATGCATCATAATGGCTTCTGAAATTTGGAGCGACACCATTGTCACTGGTCTGATCCCGGATAATGATGGGTGTAACCCCATTGTTGGTCAAGTTATGAAATTAGGTGCGTTTCCACTATCGGAACTTCAGGGATTAATTGACCGGACCTTCCCGGTATGTGCGTATCTCCGGGCCGACGGGGCCGTGCTTCGGGGGCCATTTCAGGAACCAACAGAGTACCTGTACGGGGGCATGTACTCTGAATGGGCCGGTAGAGTCGCTCAGCGGGAGCCGTGGTTACGTCGCAGTGATTGGTTGTAACTCAGAGGGAAATGAGCAGACGTCGCCAAACAACCGGCTTTGTGAAAATGAGAAGAGCTGCTGGCGAAGCGGCTTATAAAAGCAAACAGAAACACGGCAATAATCCCTGCTTCTTCCATGTCGATCTCTTATTTCTGCTGCTCTGGGAGCCTTCTTGTGCTGATCAGTGACCCTACTCGCTGATGAAACAGTCGTGATAAGCGGACGTCTTGAAATGGTATGGAGACACGGCGACTGAGAGGAGCGGGCCGACATGCCTAATGTAACCAATTACTATTTAGTTATTACTTCTCCAAGAACGTAATCCAGCTACTGTGCTGATTACTTATTTTCAAAAGTAATTACTTACTTTAATAATTACTTCACTTAATTACTTTTCAAAAAACCTGATGCACAACTTGAAAACGCTATAAAGCAATCGTCCTTTCAGCCTAATCCTTAGTGTAATTTAATGTACATCACATCAAGCAAAAGTTTAATGAAATGCAACAGATTGCTTGTGTGCCCTCCAGGGAGCCAAAAGCAGACCTTTAAAAACCCGTAGCTGTAGTTTTTAGATCAAATACTTCGTAGTTGTGGGTGAACTTTGAATTTTACAGATGTATTCCCTTTTATTCTGTCTTTTTCAGTCACATTTGAAGGCCAAACCAACTTGGCCTAAAAAGTTGTTTGCAGAGATAGAGGACTCGAGTCACGTTTAAGTCTCTGATTTGAAGAATTTTGTTTAACATTTAACCCTATTATCTGGACAATCCACCATATTTTAAGAAAGTAAGGTATTTCTTCTGTTAACCTATGTTTCTGCACATTCTAGCATATAGAAAACCTTTTTTGTGTGTTTTTACTCCTCCATTCAGATAGATGTAAGTAAAATACAATAATCGAAATCAAAGTCTTCTGACCGTATTTCGAATTGTTAGCATTTATACCGTGGGGCAAAAAAGTACTTGGCAGTTGTCCCCCTTAAAAAGATGAGAGAGGTCTGTAGTCTTCATTAGAGGTACAATTCAACTGTGAGAGACGAAATGTAAAAAAAAATGGTCTGATTTTTAAAAAATCTGCCATTGTTGGACATTATTCCCTCTGTCTTGTGGTCGTCCATCACTGTGTGATTTGGCTCATCCACAAACCAGGACGGCGCTTCAGCAGGAGGAAATCCCGCAGCATGCACAGGTGGTTGGCCCGACCACCGGGCTTTTTAGAGCGGCACGCTCGAAAGCCTCAGTTGCTCTTCAACGCGCTGTTAGCTCCCGGTTAGCGAGATGCATTGGGTACGGTGTCCAGGTCTGAGACGATGCTCAAGGGATTTGAATTGTAATAACAGAGAACTGCCTTTTGTTTGCATTTAAATTTTTGCACCTGGCTGTGAAAAATGTAATAAAACCATGGTGTTTCTTTTCCTTCTCTTTTATGTGAATCTCTCCTTTAGCTTCTGGAATATGTTGGCCAAGGGAAGAGCATCATGGATGTTGGTTTGGCCCAAGCCCGCCAGCCGCTCACCACCCGCTGCCACTACTATGAAGTGGAGATAGTTGACGCCGGGGAGAAGTGCTACATCGCCTTGGGCTTGGCAAGAAGGGTGAGCTGTGAAAGTAAATGCTTAGATAACTTCAGACACACGTGCTCAGAGGGGCAGTGCTCTCTTTTTCTTTAACATTTGGCCACAACATGTTATTTCTACGTCGTGCAATAGAGGGAAATCAGTGTAGCTCAATGGATTTGGCTTAGCAAAAATCAGAATTTTGCGAAGTCTTCCTACGTTGTAAGAAATTGTTGGGCAGTGGAAAGAACGCAGCACCTAACATTTTTGCACCGCATGCCAGAATTGGCACGTCGAAAGCACTCGCGGGAGCGTAATTAAATATTTTCTGATTTAAAACCACAAAATAATTAGCAAAATTTCATAAACAAGAAATAAACAAATTATTGTGGGTCTGGAAAAAAAAGGTCTGTGGCATTTGCCTTAATCAAACAAATGTCTCCTAACTTTTTGGGTTGAATTTAGTCTGTTTTGTTGGTTTAGAAATGATCGACAACACTTTGATTTTAACCACATTCAATCAATAGATGTACCCAAAAAATACATGGCTAATAAAAGAAAATTACTTTGTGTTGTCCCAAACATTTTCCATTTTAGGCGATTATAAATTTATCTGCATCAGCTTCATCTGCTGGAGGACCAGATTTGTACCATCTTTGAAGTGCAGTCAGGGACCTCATTAGCCCAAGGGCCACGAATGGCCCCCGGGCCGCACTTTGGACACCCCTGACCTAAACTCTGTGGTCTACATTTAAAAAAATAGTAGAATACAAAACAAGAGGTGTGGGGGGGCCCAAAATGTATTGACCCTATATTCATTGACCCAGAATGCATTGTGCTCCTGAAACAAAAAAATTATAAACATTTAGGTTCTTTCATATAATAACAACTTTTAACCTGCTTTAAAAAGACATTTGATTTATTGAAGATATTTACAGCATATTAAGATGCAGTTGGTGCAGTGATCCTCCCTGGTTGTAGATGTATCTGCTCGTCTTGCTTTGATTGGATATAACTAGTGAGGGGAACCTGCCACTAACTTCCCTCGTTGATCAGCGAGTTAAAAAAAGAAATAAGTAACCTTTCATTAACTGCATCAAAGCTGAACATTAACACTTTTTTCCTGCTGATAAATAAGGTAAATCCTGATCTGGGATCAAGTTGTTTTTTATGGGTAGTTAAACTCCTTGCACTTGTTCATGTATTGCATAAGTTTAAGCCAGCTACAACCACAGAGGCATTTTATGTGACCAATTCTTAAAAATCCGGTTTGTTCATGTCCAAAATTATATTTTAGTTTGTGCATAATATCCTCGAAGAAGAGAAAGTATTGCGATAAATCTGGGTTTTCCGCTTTAAAAAAAAGCCCAAAACGATGTGACTTTTACAGTCTCTCATCTTTCTGTGCTATGAGACCTGCCTGACCAATGCGCTGTCCTCAGAAAGCAGCTGAAACGCTAATTATTAAACTTTAAGACATTAAAAACAAAGGGCAATTTTTTTTTAAAAGGAGGAAAACACCGATTTAATTTAAAAAATATATATATTTAATTTGCCACAGCAAAACTGATGTGTTTGTCCAACTCATTGATTGATTGGGTTTACAGGTCACTGAGGGAACACACAGACGAATATCAAGAGAGTCCATTCCACCGCTTTTGGCCTCTAGACCCCATTAAACAGGGTTTTAAACTGGGTTCTGGTTTTGATGCCAAACAATATTAACCATCTAAAATACACTTTGAATTAAGCAATTACTATTTATTGTTGAATATTCCAGTTTGGATTTTACAAATGTAAGCGGTTTAGATTTTAAAAACCAGCAGATCAATCTAAAAGCAGTGAAACAGCCCTTTACCACCACGCTAAATCAGAAGCAAACTTCAGCTTTGAGTTTTTTTCTTTTTTTCAGACTTTGTGGACCTTACATATTTAAAAAAAAAACCTCCACAAGGTCATTGTGTCTTATTAAATATCCAGAATGTTATAAAAATTGCAGAAATATCTAGAAATTTCAGTTTTGAGAAGTACGAAAAACTATAAATCTTGACTGAAAGTGAAGAATGATTTGAACCTGATGACTCAGGAAAACAAACTGCGCCAATAGCAAACAGTGATGTGGATAAGCAGCCACTTGAATTAAAGGAACAGTTCACTCTTTCTTAGAAGTTGGATCAGACGTCTTTGTGTCTGGTTCAAAGTCAAAGCCTTGTAGTTTCTGTGAAGTCATGCGATAAATCACAAGTTTCACTTTTTGTCATGTTAAGATTTCATTAATGTTCACAAACAACTTCTTTGTTCTTTAATAGGCAACACAGTCACTCTGTTTTTCATTTAGGTTAAAGTCCTTACTTGCAGTCATTTCTCACAGGTCAGCGCTATTTTACTTTATTAATTCTAGTTTTTGGTCCCTTTTCCTGCTGCATCTGGCTCCCATTATAAAGACATCAAGTTTTTAAGTCCAGGAGAACATATGTGAAAGTCGCAAATTGAAGAGTTTCCAGGTTTTTCATGTAGGGCATGCGAACAATACAGGCTGGAATATTAACACAAATCACTTACCATTTAACAAGGAACTCCCTGACTCTGTTTTTGTCTGACTTGTTGACACAAGGCTCAGCGTTGTAATTCATTCCCGTTTTTTTTTTTTTTTTTGATTTACTGCTTAACTCTATGAATAGAGTAGACGGCCAGTTCAGCAGTTGGTGCAACGGAAATATTGCAACAAAAGTTAACTGTTGAGCACTGACAGATGAATTCATGCTGGAGTCAGAGTAAGCTCCAGTGAACGGTGACCCAGACTTTCCAACCCATTTCCCCCCCTCGCACCATTATCTTGTCAAATTGACAAATACCTGCTAACATGAAGCCAGTTTCACTCATTAACTCAGACAATGCTTATCCCAGTCCTCCACCCTACAGCCTAATTACTCAACACTCATGGACTGACAGGACAGCTCCAATCATATGAGTTTGGCACAGTACAGTAAGGGAAGAAATGGACATAACCATGTTCTGCAGCTCAGAAAAACACCCCACCGTCTCTTGCATTTTATTCACATATCTCCAGTTGTGCAATGAACTACAGGTAGGCTTCCCAGGTGAATCCAACAGCAGAGCCCTGATGCTTTCTTTGATTTGGCCCTGAGCCCACACATTCGCAGCTCTGCGTTTGCAGAAGTTCAGATTTCATACTGATCCTGTATGAAGGTGTCGACGTAGGCCCCTCTCTCTGCTATAAATACCTCTCTGTTTTTTGACAGCTGTGTATAGAAAGGCGGCATATGAGGCAGAGCAGGAAGTCGAAGCGCCCTGTGGAAATTGTTTTTTTTTTTACGGCACGTCGAGCATTTCAAATGAGGCTGCAGACATGGCGCCGAGTTTCCACATGTACAATTCACCTGTGGTTCAGTCCTGCTCAACCATCTCTCCACTACGTTTGTAGAGATTCTTGGTAAGACAATGGTATTCCATAATCTAAGCAATCAGGTCATATAAGTTAATATCAAGCACATAAACCCTAGCGGTAATGAGCTAAGCTAGCCACCTAGCAGGCTATTGTGTTAACTGTAAACTGAATTAACACATTATACTGCTGTACATGAACAATGCTGGTCTTCGATGATGTTTTCAAAGACAATTGATACTAGATAAGGCTTCTCCGTCTTGCTACTAGATTTGAAGATCCCTACCTCTAATTTCAGCTATTTTTCATATAATTCCAGTTTGAAACCGTGTACATAGCACTCCATGGCATAATGGCGACCTTTCTGAAGGCTCCTCGAAGATATTAATTTTTGTTGCCGTGTCCTGTTTGGCAGTGTCGAGCTCAGAATTGATGTCTGAGTACCAAGTAGAAGCCCAACAGATTTACTTTCACAAGCGGAGCAGTACAGCTTTTGCTATAGTCCTCCACTTGATATATGTGTGAAAAATCTTTATTATGAATTGCTGGGGTTTTTTTTTCCGATGTTATGGACACGGAGACGGAAAATTAAGGGGAAGAAAGAAAGAAGATGAAGAAGAGAGGTAGGAAACAAAATGTCATGAGAGAGGGTGAGTTGAAAATACAAGAGAGGAAAGGGAACTAAGAAAAGGGGAAAAAAGAGAGAGGGGAAAAAACAAAACAACACACGAAAAAGGAACATTGACAAAACAAACCTAACATCGTGAACTAAGAACTACACAACCACATCACACAAGAATGGATATAAAAATACAACAACAATGTCACAGAAAAACTAATGGTACCGATTAATCAAACTCTAGTAATGATAACCTCAGCCCAAGAATATATCTGTAAACACCAGAGACCCCACATCTATGTGTGTGTGTTAGCATGCTGGTGCATATAAGGTTTCTCCATAAGAGTGTTCGATAGCTGGTGTGAGCAGGCATCAATCCGTCTCCCAGGAATCGATGCAGACATGAAGGAGATCGGAGCCAAGACGTCCAAAGGACCCCCAGAGCCCCAGGCGGACCCGGGCGGGGCCGATCGCATCCCCCAAGAGAGGAGCAAAGGAGAACCCCAGGGGAACGTCCAGGGGCTACAATGCAGGGGCCCGGGGGGCAGCAGTGACGAGCCCACGGGCCCCGCCGGCAACCGGCCGCGCCAGGGCGGGCCGGTCAATCGACCGGGAGAGCCGGGGCCCAGGGGCACCCCACCCCCCAGCAGAGACCCGACAAGGGACCGCCCAATGAGGGGCCCCCGGCCGCCACGCACCACCACCACCCTGGGCCAATCCCCACTGCCAACATCCCAGCGCCCCACCCTTGCCCCACGTCGGGGCGCCCCACCGGTAGCCGCAGCGGATGGATAGTATCTCCAGGCCAAGCTCAGCCAGCACCTGGACACCAAGTTGTACCAGCTCCCGAGTCCTGATCCCGCGCAACGCAGAGCGCCGAGACCAGGCATCCAACACCACCACCCAACAATCCCAAGCCTGGCAATAAAAGAGGTGCCCCAACCAACCAAAGGAAGATATCGGCCCAGGTCATCGGCCGACCGACACACCGGCCCCCCCAGGCCCGGCCAGGCACGCACCAGGTCCGAACCGGATTGACCACCGACGCACCAGTAGGCAGGGGCATCCGTCACCGGCGGGGAGTGACGGAGGGGAAATAGGCCCCCCATTAAATGTAAGGCGTGAGGTGCGCCAGGCGAGAGGGCAGCCCAAGACCCAACCTGACAGGCAGACAAAGACATACAGTCATACGTTCCCTCCCTCTTAAACACATACATTCTCACTAACTCACCAAGACACCCAAGAAATGATGCTGTACCCTCACTCATACACCCCATACACACTTCATGCTCCCAGGTCCAGGTACCGATGCCCCAGTAGAGCCACCAGCCCCCAGACCCAGGAGATGGACCCCCTACCTTCTAGGACGGAGACAAGCAGACTGCCAAGGGCCCCACAGTGGGTGCGAGGCAGCCCGACAGCCCAGGACCCTGACCAGACCACCTGTTTCTCCTCCGGACCCCAACCCCTGATGGCCGGTAGCGAACAGGGGTGTAAGAAGACCCCTAGCCTCTATCCTCCCGCTCGAGTATGGTGTTGATGCGTGGGCACTAACAGCTTTGATCATAAAACGTACAGTAAGCGGCACTGGGTTGTCCGAGTTAGCAACAGTACCTAAGGTAGGCGGGGCTTAGCGGGACTGAGCCACAGGACATTTGAAAGCAGAAGTTTACATACATTTCCTCTGTATTTGGTAGCATTGCCTTGGAACTGTATGACTTGGGTTGGGATAGCGTTCCCGGGCTTTTAGGTGTTGACGGATTTATATTCACACCTCTGACCATTTGGTGCAAATGCGCAGACGTTTTCAACTTTACACACAGAGTACAGGTAACTAAATCAATAAAAAAAAATACCATGAGTTCATCTGAGCATCATCTCAGACCTGTACACCGTACTCAATGCATCTCGTTAACCGGGAGCTGACAGCGCGTTGAAGAGTTACTGAGGCTCCCAAGAGCTCAGTGCTGTGCCAATCCCCGGTGCATGCTGTGGGATATCTTACCACCGAAGCGATAGCTTGTGGGTCAGGAAATAGTTTCGAGTCTTTTCGACTTCTGATCATTTATATTGGAGAAATGTTACCTCATTTCAAAACTTGGCCTAAAGTGGCGGTTCGTTCCACTCTTCAGTGTAGTGTGAAGTCATCTGTCCGAGGCAAAAATCTAAAACCTCATGACAAAAACCTTTGCAGCAATCCCACTATTTCCCTCACGGAGCAGGAGGAACATGTGAGAGTGTGCGTTTAGGCCACAGCAGGTGTTCGTGTTTTAGGTGCAATTGTTTAATTTCATTTATAATATGTAATTTTCCGCTCAGCTTGTTCGGATTGAATAATAGTTAAAATGAATTAAAAATATGGTAAAAATAGATTATGACCGGATTTCTTTGTCCCAGTCGGTTCAAAGTGACGGACAACAAAATATCTAGCGTGACCTCTGCTATTAAAATAGGCAGTTTCCGTATAAGCGTTTTTAGAGGGCTCTTAAGTATTTACAGTTTTTAGCTATTCTTCTAACGGGGATCCACTGTACTGCAAACCGGAGTTACAGGGGAACCCCTCATCCTCACTGGTACACTCTCATTTCAGTCTCATATTAATCATATTACCCAGTCTACGTGCTTCCACTTACGTAACATTAGCTTACTTTGTCCTTTCCTTACTCCCCATGTTGCTGCCTTCCTTGTCTACAGCCTCATCACCTCGCGGATCGTCTACTGCAACTCTTTTCTTTTTGGTCTCCCCAATAAGTCCCTTCATAAACTCCAACTCCAACAGAACTCTGTTGTTCCTTTTGCCCGGCTTGTCACCATGAGGAGCAGAGCTTTACAGTCGCTCTGCTCCTCGGCTGTTGAACTCACTTCATCACGGCATCAGAAATATTGCCTCTCTTCTTTTATTTAAATCACAGCTCAAAAAACATCTGTTCAAACGGGCTTATTCACTTTAGACACTGATTGTTTTGTTGATTGTTTGTCCATGTGTTATTTTTCCGTTTTTTCTTCTCTGTAAGGTGATCTTGGATTTTAGAAAGGCACCCTCAAATAAAATGTATTATTATTGTTATTATTATCCTGTTCACCTTGCTTACATAGAATTTTGCTAATGGCGCTTACATTTGGTCTCCACAAACATTTGTGCCAAAGTCGGGTTCTAAAAACCGGTGCTAAGCGAAAGCTGGAAGCAATTTGCAGCAAAAACATTGTTCAAAGTATTCCAACAAGGAGAAACACGGGTAGTATTCTTATTATTAAGTTCGTTTTTGTGCAGATTTCCTCAATGTAAACGAGAGAGTACTCTGCGTTTGGACATGATGTTGTGCTTGAGCAATAGTTTGGATAAAACTACACGGCTTGATCATTCCGCGATCCTTATATGCAGTCCTGTCAGCAGCGGAGCAAATTAAGTAAGTTGTCTGTTTTTCTTTTTCCGCCCTGCGTCCATAAAACATTAGGGAAACGCCAACTCAGATGCTTACAGATTAGAGAGTCATTGTTATGCTGCGGGGGCCTGGAGGTTTTAGCCCGATGACATGAGGCTAAACAAACAGACCTGCATTAGTTCTCCACATGGTCCCTTCCCATCCCCTATAAGTTTGGCACGTACAAACAGAACCCACTGCTTTACCCTCCCCATATAATGTTCCTTCAGCACACACACATTAACGTCTGTGGCAATACCTGGCTTGAGCTTTATTTTTAGACAGCTCTGTGATATGTCAGTGTGATAGCTGCAGTAGATGATGGGTATCTCCTTCCACATGGTTTTCCTCCCAGCCCGCACCTTCGCTGTCACACTGTTTTCCCCTCGACCTGTTTACTCTTTCACAGTGTGGAAAGCTCAGATTCCCACTTAGATGAATTGGCCTGATATTGCAGGTCCTGGTCCACCAAAATGTGGACACCACCCAGGACTGGCATTCCTTTGCTGTTCTGCCAGCAAACAGGTGTAACGTGTCGGAGTGGACCCACTCTCTCTAGAAACCTTCTGTTTACATCTCATGGCTATGTTTCAAGTAGAATGAAATGATAATCTTTTTTTTAACCTTTTTTACCCGGAAAAAGCCTCATAGAGAATAAAATTTGTTCCTACCCTAGACCGATTTATTTATGAATGTCTTCAAAAACATCGAAGTTTACATAGAGAATGATTACTGTCTCTTTAAATGATGAGGGAAAGCCCAATTGATGATGTCATGGGTAACCGAGATCATTTGAGATCATTGAAGGCTCACCTGTGGTTGTATTTTAAGGCCACACCTGGAATATACTGCTTTCTGGTTCGACACGATGGGAAAGTCAAAAGAAATCGGCCAAGATATAAGGCAGAGGACTGTGGCGCCGCACCAGTCTGGTTCACCCTAGGGAACAATTTCCAGATGCTTGAAGGTGCCGCGTTCATCTAATCAAACAATAATGAGTAGGTATAAACATGATGGCAATGTCCAACCATCATGCCACTCAGGAAGGAGACGGGTTCTAGTCCAAAATGTGCAAATCGACCCCAGAACAAAAGCCAAAGGTCTTGCAAAGATCCTAGCTGAAGGTGGTAAGACCGTGTCATTATACACAGTAAAACATGTCCCATACCGACATGGGCTGAAAGACAACTCATCGAGGAAGAAGCAATTAATCCAAAAGTAACATAAAAAAGCCAGATTCCAGTTTGAAAATGTCCTCAGGGACAAAGACCTTCATTTTCTGGTGATGTATCGTGTTGTGCTTTGAATCTAAAATGGGAGTTTTTCACAAACCTCTTTCTCTCAGGTAATCGGGTTGATAAACTCTTACTCAAACGTTTCAGATTATTCTATAAATTGGCTAAGATCTACAGTTCTTCCAATCAATTGTTCTGTCCAGAATCCAACTAATACACAACTGCAGTCAGGGAATATTACTTATTTAGGTATCAATGTCTCACCAAGACTGGCACATTTAATAAAGCTAAACTACATCCCACTTTAAAAAAAAGGGGAAGATGATCTTGCTAGATGGAAATCCCTACTCATATCACTTATGGGAAGGGTTGCTTCAATAAAAATGATGGTTTTGCCCAGAATCAACTACTTATTCTCAATGATCCCAAGTAAACCATCACTAGACTGGTTTAGATCTCTGGACTCCTCTATCTCTAAATTTCTTTGGAAAGATAAACCCCCGCGTATCAGCTTAAAAACACTGCAGAAGACCAAAGAAAAAAGAGGTCTAGGTCTACCAAACTTCCATCATTATTTCTTAGCCAACAGGCTCCAATACATCTCAAGATGGTTAAAACATAGCTACCTAGATGAGTCCTGGATAGACGTAGAACAGACACTATGTAATAAGATAAAACTTTCAGACCTACCATTTATTAGCTCAAATATAAAACAATATGAATGCTTTAAAAGCATAAATATCAGCTCCTCTCTGACAGCATGGTGGGAGTTTCTACAAATGACAGAGTCCACAATAATCCCATGCAGACGTACACCCATCTGGAATAACCCCGACATCTTGCAAAAACAATGTATGATATGTTTTCCAGACTGGAGGTGTAATGGAATTGAATACCCGGAACATATATTTGAAGGAACAGACTTTATCCCATTTAATACATTAATTACACAATATGGAATTGATAAAAACAAATTCTTAGAATATCAACAAATTAAATCTATTATTAAAGGTAAATTTTGGCTCAATACAGTTGAATTACAAATTCCAGCAAGAGTTTTAGATTTTCTTAATCTCAACCCCCCCAAATTGCTGTCTAAAATATACAAAACTTTATCTATATTAGATGAATCAATAGCCATCCCTATTTCAAAATGGGAGGTGGATTTATCAGCCAGCTTTGACCAAAACGTCTGGTCTCAGATATGTTTAAGAACCTTTAAAATAACAAAAAATCCTCATTTGCAATTAATACAATACAAAATCCTTCATTGAGTACACTATACAGGTCACCGGATGTTTAGGATGGGTTTTACGTTGTCTAATACCTGCTTACAATGCACAAGCAATATACCAGATACTTATGTTCATGCGCTTTGGTTCTGTCCACCTGTTAAGAAATCTTGGTGCCAGATATGTGAGGACTTATCAAAGTGTCTGAAATGTAACATCCCACCATCTCCCTCAGTTTGCTTGTTAGGAAATTTAAATGATGTCACCATGGACACAAAGTCAGTTCTAATGGTTCACATTGCCTTATGCATCGCTAAGAAAACTATCCTCCTGAACTGGAAAAATTAAAAGGCTCTTAATATTAATCAGTATAGAAATCTCTTGTTGGACCATATTGGTCTTGAGACGGCCTCTGGCTCCATATCTGATCAATCTCTCTGGGCTCCTTTGATCGGCTCCATCACCTAGTGGGGGTGGGGGGCACTTGGTTTTGTTGTTTGGGATACTGTGGCTGATGTGGGGGATTTTGGGGTTGGAGGCATCTGGGCGGGATACCTGGGGGTGGGATCAGTGGGCGGACGGGGTGCTGGACGTCGTGGCCCCAACCTGGGGTTGGGCTTTGGTGGCTTAAAAAAAAGAAAAAAAAGTGAGTTTTTGGCCATAATAACCGTTGTTACATTTGGAGGAAAAAGGGTGATGCTTGTAAGCCTGGCAATACCTATATTTTCAGTATTTGACCGGCCTTTTTAAAACTGGGCCGGAAACTCCTGAAGGCCTTCGGTCATTTTGACCGATTGCAGTTCACACCTCTGGCCACTTAGTGCAGACGTGCAGACATTTTCAACTTTACGCAAGGAGTTCAGGTAACTAAATCAATCAATAAAGATTCCCATGGTAGCATTTGAGCGTTTGAAGAGTTACGGAGGCTTTGGAGCGCATCTGTGACTGCAACGTACACAGACCGACGGTGACAAATCGCCGCACTGATTCAAAAAGAGCGTATGCGGGAGGATTTCCTCCTGCTGAAGTGATCTAAAAGGACCTCGTTCAGAGAGTCTTGTTGAATTCTGATCACTTCAATTGGAGAAATGTTCCCTCAATTCAAAACTTTGACTGAAGTAGTGCTCAAGTCCAGGTACCAGTGTGGCAACAGAGAGTGGACTCAGCTTCCATTACGCACAAGCAGGAAAGCAGTTCAGCTCCATGCGGGAGTGTTTAGGCCACAGCAGGTGAAATATTCATATTAATATATGTAGCCTATTAATCTGCTTGATGTGTGATGGCACGAAATTAAATACTTCTAAATATGTCATTATTATTATTTTAAAATTTGACAGTTAAAATAGATTATGATTATGATTTTTTTTACCCTGTCAGTCAAAATGACAGAAACCAAAAAACTGTAGCGCGACCTCTGAACCTAACTGTATTTAACTAAAGTATGGTGGTGGCAGCATCATGTTGCGGGGCTGTTTTAATGCAGGAGGAAGTGGTGCACTTCTTAAAATAGATGGCATCACGAGGAAAGAACATTATGTTGAAATATTGAGGCAACATCTAAAGACATCGACCATGAAGTTAAAGCTCGGGTCCAAATGCAGAATGACCCAGGACAACAAAGTCAGTGTTCTGGCGTGCCCATCCCAAAGTCCTATAGAGAATTTGTGGGAAGATTTGAAAAGGCGGCCTACAAACCTGACCCAGTTCCACCAGTTCTGTTAAGAGGAATGGGGCAGAACTCCAGCAAACTACTGCGAGAAGCTTCTTAGTTTCTAAAAACGTTTGACCCAAGTCAGACAGTTCAAAGGCAATGCTACCAAATGCTGAGGAAATGCATGTAAACTTCTGATATCAAAATAAATCTTTGACATATTCTTTCTCTCATTATTGTGACATTTATTGATAGAAATAACGTTTGTAATTATAACTGACCTGAAACAAGAGAAGTTGGGTGTAATTTAACTTCAGACACCGAGGAGAAAAAAAGCTGTATGTGTCTTTTTATTTGGTGTATGTAAACCTCTGGTTTCAACTGTATCTACGTTTTGGATTGTTTGGTTTCGTTGCACCTATAGAGAGTTCCTATTTAATGGTTAAAGCACACCAAGATTGTAAAAGTGATGGACACAACATTTACTACAAGGATGGCGATGAAAACAGACGTTTAATAGGTAGTTCCGAATCATTACCTGGAATATAAATCTTTTTTTTCCTGAGCCGTTTCTCCAAATTACAGATTATATCGGTGCCTCAATCAGGGAACAGACTCTTGAGACGTTCCTCTCCTCCACATGGAGATGCAGCCCACATGCCAGTGAGCCGGAGGAATCTTCAGGCTTGTGGTTGAGACGGAGCACCCTTGGTGGATGAAGGGGTTTCAGGCTTGGAGCTGCAGCTGCATTCCTTCATGTCTCCTTGTCTTCGTCTGCTGATGTCTTACTCTATCCTCTCTCTCCATTTCCATCTCTTTCCCTTTCCTGATTCCCAGCCGGATTGTCAGACAAGATCGTTGATGTTCCCTGAGATGTTGGTGGTCCAATCTTGCTTTTAATAAAAATGGCTTTTTCATTCACTCTTACATTCACACACTGGTGGAAGCAAGCTACGATTGTAACCACAGCTGCCCTGGGGCAGGCTGACAGAAGCGAGGCTGCCATTTTACACCGCCGGCCCTTCTGGCCAACACCAGTAGGCGAGGTAGGTGAAGTGTCTTGCCCAAGGACGCAACGGCATTTGGCAGGCGGAAGCAGGAATCGAACCCACTATTACAGGGTCACAGGCCGACAACTCTACCACAGCCGCTACCTTTTGTTCATTTTCCATCCCAACACTGGTACTAATAGTAAGAATTCACCTTGCCCTCTAATGTGTTGCCTTTTTCTGGTTGTTTGGTTAATCTTTTTTTTTCCTTCCGGCCATCCTCTGGATCTGACTTTGCATAATATAGAAATTAAATGTCTTTTGTACGCCCGCTGTTTCTGTTAACAATAAAATGAGTGCAGTAGAGGAGTTTTCTCTACTATGTGGAGAGAAGAAAAAAGGGATTTAGAAAGAATTTAGAAAATGGGGCCAAATGGAAGATGAAAGATCATGAAGTCATTGCCCCGGGAATCTTTCCTCTTGTTCAGTGGTATGTTTTTACAAAAATAGAGGTGCCGCCTAGAAAACAGATAAGAATCGCTGTAATTACCTCTGAGTCATCCTCTGATCTTATCCGTAGGTGGGCCCGATGGTTATTTCTGTTGGTGCAGAGGAAGCACTCATTCTCCACACGTTTGACGATGGAGAGAGAGGAAGACAATCTTGTGTATTTCATTGAGAATCGGAGCAGGCGCAGACCGATTTATTGAATCAGTGAGCAGATGGTGCCGGTGGTGTCCAATGTCAGTTATTAAGGGCCGGTATCCTTCAGGTTTTAGATGTTTTGATGGCTTCACAAACCTGAATCAAATGAATGGTTCATTAACAAACCTCTGCAGAACCTGATGAACACCTCACCAGGGAGGCGTGCAGGAGGCATCTTAACCAGATGCCCGAGCCACCTCAACTGGGTCCTCTTGATGTGGAGGAGCAGCGGCTCTACTCTGAGCCGCTCCCAGATGAACAAGCTTTTCACCCCAAATCTAAAGCCTGTTTCAAAAGGCATACCGCGCCGGCAATTTTACCCTAAGATACCGCCACGGTGTGTCCTTTGAATGCGCCGTGGCGGCATGGCAAGGTGCGAATGTTGCGGCATTTGTGCCGGCAAGCTTGATAGTGATATTACCGCAGTATTGCCACAACATTGGACCTATGAATGAAGATCACGCCTTGCCGCAACAGAGGGTGATGTCATGATGATGTGTGGAACGTGCGCTGAGCCCTGGCCAGCAACAGTACTTAAAATGCAAGCAAACATGGGAAGTTCATTTAGCATTTGTAAACTTAATGCGCTGAAATGGCAAACTGGAGTGACGCAGAGGTCCGGGAGCTTCTGGCCTTTAAATGCTGAAGAGCAGCTCAACAGATGCGGTGGACTCATTGGGACTGTCAAGGACAGCAACCTCTTGGAGCGTCTCGCAAAAAGACTTGAGGAGCGGGGGCTTCAATCCGGATAAAAAAACAAGTTACATCCAAGCTATTTTGTCTGTTTACTACGGACCCTTCCGTGAGACGGTTTATACGCAACCCTGCATGTCGTCAGCCCAGACACCACTCCCACACCCTCCTTTATCCAGCCATTGTGTAATCTTTTTGTGAAAAACACCTGACCGGGTACATTGCCACCACTGGCTGACCACTTATGAATGACCAAAAGGCTCTCTGGTGCCGGCATTGTTATTTGAAACGGGCTTTAGGGAGAGTCCAGACACCCTGCGGAGGAAACTCATTTCAGCCGCTTGTAACCGCGATCCCGTTCGGTCACTACCCAGAGCTTGTGACCATAGATGAGGGTAGGAATGTATATCATATGGTAAATCGACAGCTTCGCCGACAGCTCAGCTCTCTCTTCACCACGACAGGTCGGCACAGCGCTGGCATCACTGCAGACGCCGCACCAATCAGTCTACTGATCTCCTGTCCCGTTTTTTGTTTTTTTTACCTCATTCATGAACAAGACCTCGAGACAACACACTCTACCCTTTTCGCTCTCTGCTCCCAACTGCTCCAGTGAAAGCTGGAGATAACGATCTGATGAAGTAAAAAGAACTGCATCATCAGAGAGAGAAACTTTTACCAAAACCACAACCACTGTCTTTTAATCGTTCTTTACAAGTGAAGATTCTGGGCGTGATTTTGGACTCTGAGCTGACTTTTATCCCTCACACTAAAAACATAACTAAAATATGTTTTTATCAACTAAAGAACATTGCCAGAGTCCACCCCATTCTCCCTCGTGCCAACACGGAGACATTAATGCATGCTTTTTTCACCAGTAGAATTGATTACTGTAATGCCCTGCTTTCTGGTCTTCCCAAAAAGACACACATTACACCGGTCTTAAAATCACTGCATTGGCTCCCCGTATGTTTTAGGATCGATTTTTAAGATTCTTTTAATGGTTTTTAAGTGTCTTCATGGTCTTGGGCCTTCTTATCTTTCAGAACTGTTTTTACCTTATGAACCTTCGTGGTCTCTGCGCTCCTCTGGCAGCCGTCTCCTTGTCATCCCTAAAGTCACGACAGACACATGGTGAGGTGTCTTTCCATTTTTATGGCCCTCACCTCTGGAACAGCCTGCCAGAGGACCTCAGGGCCACAGAGAACGTTCATGTTTTTAAAAGTAGGCTCAAGACTCACCTTTTTAGCAGAGCTTTTAATTAATTGATTACTATTTACTGCCTCTCTTTTTGCTTTTCATGTTTTACTTGCTTTTATTGATCAGTGTTGTACTACTTGGTCTTGTATTTATCTCTTTAATTTAATTAATTTATTAATTAATTTACCTACCAATCTATCAATCTATTTATTTATTTGAGTATTTTAACATGTTAGCCTGTTGTTTTACACTGTTAATAAAAACATAGACACATCGTTCCAGTGTTTTCTCTGTAGGAGCCCTCTGCCTCGGGAGAAGGGGTCTGCTATGGCTGTCTGGGTGCTCTCCAAGTGGAGCTTGGGTGGAGGTCATGATCCTGGCCTCCTCTCCTCTGGACGCCCTGGGTCAGTGCCTCGGCTGCTGCTGTTGATTCGCTGCTGCCGGTGCAGACGGCTCCCTTGATGGCGTTTCCTTACCTAACCTGGCTCATCTGTACTTGGCCCAGTGTCCATCTTATTTTCTGTTTTAATGTCCTTTCAATGTTGCTCCTGAGTGTGTCCGCACATGGAAATAGGATTTGGGGGAAGGGAGTATAATTGTGTTCGTGCTTAAACCTGTGGGGGATAATTTTTATTCTGTAAAGCACTTTGAACTGCAATTTTTTGTATGAAAAGCGCTTTATAAATATTATTATATAATATTATTATCATTATTATTATTATTATTATCTGCAAAAAAGCAGAAACCCGATCCTAAGGCCACCTCCTCTCGACACCTTGGTTGTACCTAGAAACTCTGTCCGAAAAGGTTATGAACAAAATTGTTGACCGACTTCTTGCTGGCATTACGGACCGAGCTCTGACACCGGTTGTACGGGAGTTAGTTGACTCTTAATCAATATTAGTATAAAACCAGTAATCACTCTTAGTCACTCCTGATAGTTTTTTTTTTTTTATTAGAGTCATATAACCTCATTTTGTAACAGTAGATCATCAGTTGATTAGAATCAGAATCAGAAAGGGTTTTATTGCCAAATGTTGGGTAGGTTTACAATATTAGGAAAATGCTGCGGTACTTTGTGCAAACATACAAGAACTACCAAAGAAAGCGGGTATGAGATGTATTGATGCGTGTTTTCCATTAAACATCCCACTTACCATTGTTGGGGCATTTTCACTATCTGAACTTAAGGGTAATTTAACTGTATCTTTTTGTGACTGTATCAATTTATTGGCTGTTATATTTGATATGTGAACATCTTTGCAAATTCCTTATGGGCCAGTTTTTGCATGGAGACTCCATGCAAACAATGGCCCATAAGGAATTTGCTAAGACGTTCACATATGACGACCGTTTCGGCAGTGAGTAGCATCACTTATTAGTGCCAAAAGGCGCCAAGAGCAGCAGAAATAACAACAGAGATCAACAATGGAAGAAGCAGAGATTTTTGCTACATTTCCCTTTGCTATCCTGTTATAAACTGCTCTGCCAGCAACTCTTCTAGTTCCCGGTTGTTTGGCGACGTCTTCTGATAGAATTTCCCTCTGAGTTAGAACCAATCAGCATGAGTTAACCACAGCTCCCGCCCAGTGACTCTACTGGGCCATTTCCCAGTACACACCCCAAGAATGGTACTGGTTGTGTTCCTGAAATGGCCCTGAAAACAACCCTGTCTGGCTGGACCGGTGTAGCGCAGACACTAGCATACAGTGAAGGTCCGATAAAATTACCCTGAAGTTCCGATAGTGGAAAAACGTGCCTTTTGTACCAAGTAAACTCAGCTACGAAACTACCAAAACTCCAAAGGTATGAAATAGTGAAGGAACCAAATGATTGGTTATCTTTTCTCCTCTGAAGGTGCAGAATCCTATAGTGACCTTCGGTTTTATTCCTTTCAGGACTATCCCAAGAACAGACACCCCGGGTGGAGCCGAGGGTCCGTCGCCTATCATGCAGGTGAGACTTTTACTCCAGCTTCCCCTTTTCTGTCTCCTTTTTCATGATTTCTTTCCAGCTTGAGGGGTTTCTCTTTTATTCTGGTTTTAAGAGAAATGAATGAATCAGACTTCCCCTAATTATCTCAGGATGCGTTGGAAACCTATCGTGTACCACTTCACAGAAATGTTGAGGTCTCTAACACAAACAGCTGAATCACAGCAGTGGATAGGAGGGAGATAAAACAGAAAGGATATTGTCAGAATGAGAAGATAATCATATCTCCTTTTCTCTCCCTTGGATCGCGGCGCGATGGAGTAAATAAAACCTTGTGAGTCATTTCTATTGTCGGAGTAGTAGTGTTTGTTTCCTACAGATCTTTGAGAATTATCTCAGCAGGCATCCGAATTAGGCATGCACAGCTTTCATACCAGGCTTCAGCACCCTTCACTATCTATGCTGAGAGATTAGTTGCCCTGATATGGAGGCAGAAGCACCTCAATAGGTGGTTGTTATTATTATGAAAAAGCTACTCTTGGTTCCCAATCTTTATCTCACCATGCATTGTCACTGTCCACATCATGTTAGTCCTTAGACACCTGGGCTTTATCTGCTGAGGTGCTTTTCTTTGTTGATCTTTGGCAGTGTGGACTTTTGTTGTTTCTACTTTGTACAACTGATAAAAAACAGCATAAAAGCCACTTGCTGTTTGCCGGGGTTCTTCCTGCCGTTAATTTTTAGAGGTCGCATCTGTTGTCCAAATCAGCAAACGGGGCGCATTTTCCCGTCCACGCTGCGCATTCCAGTCGTGTCTTTAGTTCGAGCTTATGGTCTTAAATCCGCCGTATCCCATTGCAGATGGCAGTCATGGTTCGGATGCATTAGTAATAATAACAGTTTATCCTGGAGTCTGTGGATGATGCCGTCATGCTGAGTGACAGACAGGACCAGTCATTTAGAGGCTCGCCATGCCAGTGCCAGAGCTGCTGCATTGCAGTACGTCTGGCTTGGCTGTTGTGTACCGGACACCACAGATATGCGCAAGCCCCAGCAGAGCTGCAATTAATCTAATTTGTTAGTGACTGAAAATGATCCGAGCGGTTTTCCATACTGTGTGTAAGAGGTTTGTTTGTCTTCCAATGCTCGGGATAAGGTGAGAGCTCAGGTCCAGCAGCCCGTTCCAAACAGCCCAGGCTCCTTCCTCTCCTCCCTGCTTACCTCAGGAATCGTATGTCGGCTTTCTCTGGCAGAGGTGTAGGTGGGGGGTGGGTTGCCTAATGTAAATGCGGTATTATGCACACCGCAGCTCGTCCTATCTCCACATAGGAATGCTTCAATAAGAGTTTATTAAAACTTTAATTCCCTTATTTTCTCCCTGCTGCCACTAAAAAAAACACTGTGTTTGGATTTCACTTTAATTCTTTGCAGGCGTTGGGTTTATATTGACAGCAATAAATCTTTAAAGCGAAAGCAATCTTGAACTGAGGCAATATGTTTGCGCTCCCCTTTGCAAAAGTTTTCCAAATGTACCAGATTGTGAAGACATCTCTTGTCCAGAGTACTGTCCGGGTAAACCCCACAGATTTTCAATCGGATTTAGTTTTCTGTCCCTGCCTAGGCCTTTTTTAAAACTTAAAGGTCTCTTTCACAGAGAAACCGTGCAATACTTGTTCTTTGTGAAATACAATTGGCCCCTCTGAGCTGCATATATGCCTGCTGCACGTGAACATTTTCTCCTATCCCCATTACCTGTATTAGCCCCAGAAAGAAAACAAACGGCAAAACCAACAAGTTAGAAAAAGCCAGTCCCTTCTACGTCACACGGAAAATTGTATTCCTGGACTTGCCTACCTTGGCATTGCGACCGCCAACCCGGAAGGCCGATTATGCAGCCTGGAGAGAGCAGAGCACGTCTCTGCTAGCAGAAGCCGAAGCTAACTGTTACCAACGAAGCTAACTGTTAGCCACTCCACAGCATGTCAGAAAAGGGTCAGGCTTGGTTTATTTGTGGACGTAGCACATCAACGTTGCATTTCATTACCCAAGAAAGAGGAGCTGAGGAAGAAACTGTTGGAATGTGTCTTGGAACACCCTGCCAGCGAAGCAAGTTAAGTTAATTATTTGTTTGAAAGCAGCATAAGAGTTGCATTGCTGTTAGCCAATCAGAGGCGAGGCGTTTGCATATTGTGAATAATAAAGAGTTAGACTCGTGATCCTGACGTGGCCACTCCACACACTCCTCTGAGAAACTGCATCCTCCTGAAACAGGAGCAAGAGAGGATTTATTCCATGTAAAACGGCTCACAAGGCATTCATTCATACTAGAGACCACAGCAGATTTATTGAAAAAAATTAGTAAATGAGACCTTTAAATAAAAAATAAAAAAATGATTGTTTTGAGAGCTTACTTGGAATCTGCGTGAAGCTGATAAAGTAAATCCCCCAGTTCTTTCTGAATCAAACTAACCCCCAAACTAACCATGCTGTTGCCACAACTTTGTTTTAGTGTGGATATGGTGTTATTTTGGGGCGGCTGTAGTTCAGTGGTAGAGTTGTCAACCTGCGACCCAGAAATCGCTGGTTTTGATTCCTGCTTCCGCCTGCTACATGTCGTTGTGTCCTTGGGCAAGACACTTCACCTACGGGTGTTGGCCAGAGGCGCCAATGGCACGATTTAGCAGCCATGGTTTCTTTACACTATTGGAACTTCAGGGTAGTTTTTACCGGATCTTTTATCTGACGGGGTAAATTTGTTGGCCCGCTCCTCTAAGCTGTCCTGTCTCCATGCAAAACTGGCCCTTTAAGCTATTAGCAAAGACGTCAGCAACTTTCTCTGCAGTAAGTAGGGTCACGTATCGGCGCCAAAAGGCGCCCACAGCGGCAGAGATAACAAGAGATCAACATAGAAGAAGCAGGAATTGTTGCTGCGTTTCTGTTATAAACTTCACCAGCAACTCTTCAAATTTGACAAAGCCTGTGTCGTTTGGAGACGTCTCCTCATTTCCCTCTGAATTACAATAAGTCAGCATAACTTAGGTTGTTTCTACACTAACATGGCTAAGGTTATACAGGGTATATCCCACCTAACCTTATACCTGTCCACACACACACACACACACACACACACACACACACACACACACACACACACACACACACAAAGCATCGTTTACGAACCCCTTCTCCCCTCTGCCCACTGACGCAACTCCAACCTAGTAGGCATGCGCGAAAAAAAAAAAGGCAGACCCACATATATGACACGTCACTGTCTGAGATATGGTGTATCCGAAATTGCCGAGATGCTATTGACTAAATATTTATTTGTTTCAGCACTTAAACGGCCTGATGTAGATAGGGCCTTACATACCCCAAGACTGGTACTTCGTTGGTTCCTGAACTTGTCCTGAAAACGATTCTGTTGGGCCGGTGCGGTAAAATGTCCTTGAAGTTCCGATAGTGGAAACGCGCCTTTTGAAAGACTGCCTTAGTCCAGGCATATGGAGACGTTTAGAAAGCAACCAGTACTTATTGGAAATTCCTGCAGCTCCAACTTGACTGACGGTCTGATGAGTGATACAATACATGTGTAACTGTGCAATAATTGCCATGCTGCTGGTTATTATTGTGCACTATTGTGATTCTATCCATCCATCTATCGTCTTCCCTTTATCCGATATCGGGCCGCGGGGGCAACAGGTCCAGGAAGGGAACCTCAGACATCCCTCTCCCCAGCGACATCCTCCAGCTAATTCTGGGAAATCCTAAGGCGTCCCCAGGCCAGATGGGATCCATACACCCTCCAGCGAGTTCCCCTTAAAGTTAACTATAAAGTTTTGCAGGGGCAGCTACTGAAAATACGGCCCATTTGAAAATGTATGTTGTCAAGCCGCACCTCTTAATAAATAGCAGAACCTGGGCTACAACACCATATAAACATTTTTACCTGCTCTAAAAAAATCTAAAACAGCAGCTAAATGATAGATTACATGTCAACATTCATACAGCACCCCCGTGTGAACTAATTGACTATGGTTCACATTGTACACACACTACACCCGCTGAATTGAAGCTAGAGCCATGCTAATGCTATATCTTTGTCTCAGAAAACTCTACACTTCCGAGAGACCGAAAGCAAAGAACAACCATAGTAATCATTTTGCCTAACGGCACTCCTTTTTTTTTTTTTACCTGTGACGTCTCACCTTGAAAAGTTAAGTTTTATCCATACTTTCTTATTATTTACTGGTAGCACGTCCTGTTGTGTTACACTGAAATTCATTTGGATGGGAGAAAAGGTGGCATCATGACCAAGAGGATCCCGCAAGGCCTAGAGTTGCCAGATGACTTCGTTCTAGCCAGACTGTGTTTTGACAGGTCTCATCGGCTGACTGTGCTGTCAGTTTCATTTTTGTACGTATAGCTTCAATCTATCGGACCTGACGATTCCAAAGACGTCTCAAATGGCCGAATTGATCAGTTGCGGAGATACAAGCCTACGTAATAAAGCAGTCATGTTTGTCAGGGCAAAGCCCAGCTTCGTCAGTGTTATATAAATATGAAATAAATATGAAA
The DNA here is from genome assembly GCA_963556495.2 of Valencia hispanica. Lineage (NCBI taxonomy): Eukaryota > Metazoa > Chordata > Actinopteri > Cyprinodontiformes > Valenciidae > Valencia > Valencia hispanica. The sequence goes on along the minus strand of OY747709.1, from coordinate 49,718,405 downwards.
AAAAATTATAAAAACGGTTGGATTTGAATGTATTGAATCCATTTAGTCACGTAATAATTAAAAATATTGTATTCTACGTGAGAAAAGAGATCGTGCCACACTTTGCCATTTTGGAGACCTTGCCTGAAGTTTCTTTATTATTGTAGTTTTTCGGTTTATTAGAATCAATATATTTTTGAATTTATTGAGCCTTGAGTCAGCAGCTGGATTTTTCCAAGTAGGTATTCATCCTAAAAGTACTTTTTTTTTCAGGTGGACAAAAGAACCTGCAAAGTTTTTACAATGTGCCATGTTCATTTACATTTCAGCAATAACACATAAACTGATATTTACACATCCTAACAAATATCACAAGGTTTCCCTTTAATATTTGACCAAAAGCAATCAAAGAGACATTGTCGTTACAGAAATATACTAATTTCTTTACAGGAATGTCATTTTCGAGCAGATCTCTCAAAAAGAGGCCTAGGGCTTAGGCTGAGTCCAGCCACCCACAACAAGACTTTTTTTTAGCCGCTTGTGTCCAGTATCTCATTGTTTAGGTCATGATTCATATCTCATGATCATGGGTGAGGGTGAGGGTCAGAACCTAGGCGGACCAGTAAATCAAGAGGCTGCATTACTGCAAACTGAGCTCCAATACGTCTTTCCATCCTACCATCACACCATCACACCACCTCGTGAACAAGACACCAAGATACTTAAACTCGTCAGCGTCAGGCAGAGACTGACCTCTAACCCCAAAACGAACTCTAAAATTGATTTCCTCCCTCGGTCCGGACCTTTTGGGGCGGTGTGAAAACAATCCAGAGAACTCCAGGGCGCACCAAACAAGCGAACCGAGACCCAGCTGAAGAGGTTGTCTCTTGAACGGTTCCTAACAAACCCTGGTGCAGAGCAAATCAGGTGTGAAAGCGACCAAACTTTATCCTGCCCAGTAAACAAAAACCTACCTTTGTGGTCTCGGCGCATTATGGGAAGTAATTGTTTTGCTAGCTTAGCAACAAACAAAACCAGCTAGAAATTAGCCGTGGAAGAATATGGAGCTTGAAGAACACGCGCTGCCTCCTTGATATTTGGGCAAATGTCCATATATCTCAGCTGCTTGGAAAAAAAGTGTCAAAATGCTGATGTATACAACATTTCAAACATGTTGCATCCAACGGCCCTGACGGTCAAACATTTCTGTGGAGATCTGCAGCTGTATTAATCATAACGCCAAAAAGACGATAAGAGGAGCACGCAAAGTCTCCATTGTTTACGTTGACCTACGTTGACCTAGTGTGAATAGGAACCGCAGCAAAACAAAAAAATATATATATATTTGATCCGGGCCAAAGCAAGTGAAGCAATACACACCAAGTGGAGGTGATTCTTAATCCTGGCTGTTTTTATTGTTGGATTTTATCTAGGTAACATGCGAGAAATAATTTCATTAAGGGTCACTGCTATGACAATAAAGAATCCTTAATTTCTTAACTCTCCTTCAGCGTTGCTGTCTTCCAGTTGGTAGCTTCTCTGACCAGCTTCCATCTTGTCTTTTCGCCAATTCTGGACAAACTTCACGCAATTGAAACCTCACTCTTATCCCATGTTCTCCCTGGTTATTGATAACATGTCATACTGCTGTGTAACTTTTGGTTCCCCTTTCCTGAATAATGCCTTAGTACTAGAGGTGTTGGGTTTGTGAACTCTCTACAAACTGTGGTTTACGTTCAAGGATGCAGATGAGTAAATCCTTTCAGGAAAAACACATTTTCTGTTTGGTTTCAGGATGACCAGATGTGCTTCTCAGGGAGTGTCATTAACCCCCTCCTAATATCACCCCATCTTTGACTCATTTGTGCTATGACTCAACACCAGCAGCTGGAGGTTTTGCCTGACCACGATCGCCCCCATGCAACCTCAGATAAAGGGCTCAGTCTAACCTCGGTGCTCACTATCAGTGACATGCTCCAGGTCTTCAAAAACAGCTGTCCAATAGCAACATCTTATCTAAGAAGAATGATGGCTTCTTACCTAACAGGGCATTATGGGTTTGGATAACATAGTTCTATAACACTTGAAGGGGCAAAAAACTGATATTTCATCCCAGTTGACCCTCATCCTTCATAGAGCTCCCTGCCAAATGTGCAGAAAGAGGTTTGCATGGTTGTAAATAAACGTTTGCATTTGAAACAATAATATAAGTTCTTTTGCAAACATCCCGTTTAAAGATGCGCAGCATAAAACTGCGTGAGAGACTCTGAAGTTGCAGTCGCAAATTTTGGCACGGTCTTTGCACACTTCTCTGATTGGATGGTGACAGATCACACTGTCCAATCAGAGAGCAGACCACTTCAAATGCAAACCTTTATTTTCAACCATGCAAACCTTATTTTGCACATTTGCAAACTTGAAATTTTAGGGCAGATATTTTCCACGAGATTGGAAAAGTTGATTTATGAATTTGAACTCAAATTATGTGGAAACTGTATGACCTTATGTTAAGCCCATTCTTGGCTGCCCTCTTACGTTTCAGTTCACAAGCAAACCGGAAACCTGGTTCATGAATCAGTCACCTGGTACGGCCGGCTAGCAACTCCTCGAATGTCACTACTACATCCATAATCAACACAAGCCTCGATACACTCTTAGAAAAAAAATCCTTCTGGATTACTCGAAGCAGGCTTTGAAGCTGCGACACAAAGGATGCATCACTACTAATTAGCTTACAGGGGCGACCGTCCCTCTTCTTCGTCAGCCACAAAGGGGCTTCGTTTTAAGATGGTCTGGCATCAGGAGTGAGGCTTTTCAGTGGAGTACAAAGCATATAGCTTTTTGTGCCAAATAAATGGAATAAATCACAAAAAAAGCCCTTTTTACTCTGAAAAATTAAAACGCTATGCTAAAGCGGTTACCTTCAAACTTCAAGAGTGTTTAATGAAATGAATGCAGTTTAAAAAAAAATGTTATTTCTGTTGCTGCTCTCCTTAGTAAATAGACATCTGATCTCAGTGGGATTAACCTGGTTAAATAAAGGTTCTGCTTTTTATATTGTGGTGGTCTATAGTGGAGTTAACAGCCAACGAAACTGCTACAGAATTATTAAGGGAAAAACTATAGTATTAAACGCGGCAGATGATAAAAAAAATTTCAGCGTTTTATCAATTTGCAGTCTAAAGATTAAAGGTATATAGTAGGGGTGAAACGGTAAACATAAATCACGGTTCGGTACGTTTTCGGTACATTTTATTCAAGACAAATTGTCACAGTTCTGGGGTGTTTTTTTTATTTTATTGGATTTTTAGAGTCATTTAAGCTTTATAGTTTCTGCCATTCTTGTTATTTCCTTGTTTTATAGTTTCATAGTTTATTCTTGTTCCTCTTCGTGAATATTTGTGTTAGATTTTTCTCAGGTTCTAGTTTTTATTCCATTTAGTTGTGCCATATTTTTAGTCCCTGTATTATTGCTCAGAAGGTCTTGCCATATACTTTCTTTGTATTTGGTTTTTTAGTTTATTGAGGTTTTTGTGCTCTTTGTGTGTTTCTATTTTGCCTCCTTAGATTTGTTTACCTTTTCACAAGTTCATTAGGTCAAGTTTTATTCCTCCCATCTTAGTCTGCCCCCCGTTTCGTTGTAGTCGCCATTAATCTTTAGTGCTGCCTAATTATCCTCATGTGTTTCACCCGATCTGTGTCTTATATAAGTTATTTTTTGTGTGTGTGCACGGCCGGATTCTTTGTTTTCATTCCCTGTAGTTCTAGCCTGTTTCCATGCCAGTGTTTCAATGTTCCTCTGTTAAGTTTAATCAAACTCCTCACTATGCCTCTGAACAGCGGCTGTCTGCGTTTTGGCTCTGCACCATGAAATATGACAAAAATAAATACAAATCTGCACATGACTTTTTATGTCTTTACTTTGATCAGCATAAAACAAAGAAACTTTTTTCCTGAATTCCTTTATTTTCAATTCCTGAAATTAACTATATTTTGGTATATTCTGTAACTTAAAGTTGAAAGTATAAAACTGAGAGATTTGGATATTTGATAGGATTTAAAAAATATATTTAAAAAATAGTACTAGCAGACAAACAACAAGAAATAGCAACAAACAACAAAAAACATTATAAAATTGACTATATTGCACAAACAACAGTTTCACATATACTTTCTCCATTACCTTCACTAAATCTTCCCAAAAGGGTACAACCTTCGGACAAAACCAAAATACATTAGAAAGATTGCCACTCATAGTGTCATAAACCTTCCAGCAGTGTTGAGCAATTTTGAGAGGTTTACTTTTGACGATTTCAGTTGTAGTTCAGTTTCCCACTTTTGTTTTATATAGCATGAATCAATACTATTGCGGTTTTACAAACATTTATACAATCGGGTTACAATTTTTTATGGTCATTGTCTGTTTACCCACGACTCCATTTCTATTGGCTCGCTGCCCTGTTGTGAAAGCTAAGTTCTGATATCCAAGTTATAAAAGTGTCGTATTTGGAAGTACCTAAACAGGTCAGAGTTGTCCAGGCCAAAATTCCCGTTTAACTTCTACAAAAGATTTAAGCGCTGTTCCATTGGTTAGCGTACACACACCACTGTGATTCCCCTGCAAATCCACTTTATAAAAGTACTATCCAGCTGACCACTTATGAATCCTGAAAACTGAGAGGGCCAAAATCAGCAATTTGCAATTTGAATTTACCCACTGTATCCCACCAAATCTTTATGGTTGTTTCTACTATAGGGTTCCCCTTCATTTGGCTGTGTGTTGGTTTTCTGATCCACCCTTGACTGAGGTTTGGATGTGCAATAATTAATTTCTATTAATTTCCATTTAGAATAATACTTTTATAGTGACATTCTAATTTGTCAAATAAAGGAAACCTGGACCTTTTTTGAAGTACATTATTTATTCAAGTAGCTTTTGAACAGAAGATGACAGAACGAGTATCGGAAAGAGTTTTGCTTATTCTTCAAAACGTAAAAGTTTAATATTGTGAGACAGATGGAACCATGAAAATGTAATTAGGGGCTGCTTGCACACATTCAGATGTAAAGTCTGTCTTTAAAAGATTGTTTTTAGTGGCGTTCAAATAAACTCAGAATCATTCCTTTATTATCCAGTGATAATCGTCGATTTATATCCAGTTACACACGCATCGAATCTTTTGACTCATTTTTAACCGGTAGAAACCTCCAGCAGAACCAGAACCGGGCTCAGTTTTGAGCTGCGATCTGCTCTGACTGAATCGCAGTTGTGAAACAAGAAAGGAGACAGAAAACACAGAAGCACAAGGCTTGGAGTACTTTCTATGGGAAAGAAAAACACTGAACTAGTAAGAGGGATAACACTGTCAGTGATTTCATCCAGGAGACACGTTGTTCAGAATGCCTGGGTCACCTTCCGAGGAGACAAAACCTGGATCCAAAACATTTTAAATAGGATCAGTAAATGCAAATTCATCACGGACCAAGAGTAGATCTAAAAAAAGGGGCCAGGATAAGCATAAACATGTTCTTTAATAATTAGTATTATTAAAAAGGGACCCTGAACCAACAAAGAATAACATCAATAGAACAAAAAAAGTGTTTAAAATGGTAAATATTAATCTTTTCTGTGGTTTACAGTGAGGAACATAAGTATTTGAACACCGTGCGAAATTATGGAGGGGTCTGAAATTCACATTTTAGATGCATTTCTACTGTGAGAGACAGCATTTTTTTTTATTTATTCATTAAATCACATTGTCTGATTGATTTTTAAAGAATTTATTTTTATTTTATTGCTGCACGTATGTATTTGGACACCTGAGAAAATAAGTGTTAATATTTGGTACAGAAGCCTTTGTTTGCAATTACAGAGATCAAACATTTCCTGTAGTTCTTGACCAGGTTTTGCACACACTGCAACAGGGATTTCGGCCCACTCCTCCACACAGATCCTCTCTAGATCTGTCAGGTTTCTGTCGCTGAGCAACACAGAGTTTCAGCTCCCTCCAAAGATTTTCTATTGAATTTGGGTCTGCAGACTGGCTAGGCCACTCCAGAACCTTGATATGCTTCTTACAGAGCCACTCCTTGGTTATCCTGGCTGTGTGCTTTGGCTCATTGTCATGTTGGATGACCCAGCCACGACCCATCTTCAATGCTCTGACTGAGGGAAGGAGGTTGTTGCTCAAAATCTCACAATACACGGCCCCATTCATCCTCTCCTTAATATGGTGCAGGCGTCCTATCCCCTTCGCAGAAAAGCGGTCCCAAAGCATGATGTTTTCACCCCCATGCTTCACAGTAGGGATGGTGCTCTTTGAATGCAACTCTGCGAGTGAAGTTTAGACCAAAATGTTCTATTTTGGTCTCATCCGACCACATGACTTTCTCCCATGCCTCCTCTGGATCATCCAGATGGTCAATGGCAAATTTCAGACGGGCCTGGACATGTGATGACTTGAGCAGGGCAACCTTTCGTGCAATGCGTGATTTTAATCCGTGACGGCGTAGTGTTCTACCGACTCTAACCTGTGGTCCCGGCTCTCTTCATGTCAGTGACCAGCTGCTCCCGTTTAGTTCTGGGATGATTCCTCATCTTTCTTATCATCAGTGATACCCCACCAGGTGAGATCTTTCATTGAGCCCCAGTCTGAGGGAGACTGACAGTCATCTTCCATTTTCTAACAATTGCTCCAACAGTTTATCTGTTTTCACCAAGCTGCTTGGCAATTGTCCTGTAGCCCTTTCCAGCCTTGTGGAGGTCTACAATTGTGTCTCCGGTGTCTTTTGACAGCTCTTTGGTCTTGCCCATGGGGGGTGGACAGGTGTTCTTTAACGAGCTCAGACAGGTGCTACTAATTTAGATTAATAGGTGGACTTTTTAAAGGCAGAGTAACAGGTCTTTGAGAGCCAGAATTCTTGGTGATTGCCAGGTGTTCAAATACTTATGTGCAGCAATGAAATACAAATAAATTCTTTAAAAATCAATGACAATGTGATTTCCTGATTTTTTTTTTTTTATGCGGTCTCTCAGAGTGGAAATGCACCTACAATGTGAATTTTAGACCCCTGCATAATTTATAAGTGGGAGAACTTGCGAAATCACAGGGTGTTCAAATACTTATGTTCGTCACTGTATCTGTGTTTAGATTGGCTTGGATCTGATCACCTTCATCCAGGAGCAGACATTTTTAACCTGATCTGGGTGGTCTGATCCCAGAAAGCATCCATTTCAATCGTTCTTTTCTGATTCACCTCATTTAACGATCAATAAAGGTGCAATGAGACTAAATTCGTGTTTTTTATTTTATTTTTTACATTTGATCAGGTCTACCTGGCTTGTCCTACCTTTGCTGGCCCTTTCCTTCCTACCATCCAGACCCAAACCCGGATCTGTGGTTCCTTCCTTCCAGTTTTAGTCCTTGTCCCTCTCCAAAAAGACCTCCGCTCATATTTTTAGCCATGCTGGCCTATACCGGCGTGGCCCCTCTGTTTGCCTTGTGTGCGGTGTTGTTACAAGGGCCCGCATGGGAGCTGTAATGATACAGTGTCTGTCTGGCTCCCGGATGCTCCGATAGAGGCTGTTTAAACAGTATCCTGAGCTGGGGATGGATCCCATGACAACTCTATAAATATTTACAAGCAGAAGCCATCCCGCTTTGCTTGAGGAGCACTTGTCTGCAGGCTATCTCTGCAATGTTTTTCTTCTTTTTCTGCTCCTTTGTTGTCTCTCACAACTGTAGGATGAGTTGTTTTGATGATTTTCTTGTCGATGTCTTTTTATTTTGTTTGCACTGTTTTTACAAGCCCTGCATCTTCTGGCTTTGCTCATCATCATCTTAGTGGAATGTCAGGATGTCAGGTTCGCTGTATGTTACACAGCGGGTCCAGCTCTGCACATAATCTGATGTGGAAAATTGTAAAAGGCTGAACAAGATCGTGAAGGAGTAAAATATCAAATCGGTTCTCTTGTCCACCATGCACAGTACTTTCCTTCTAAAGGTGTTTTGCTTTTTGTTTCATGCACTGTAAAAAACAAACAAAAAAACGTCAATTTTTCGGCCTGACAAAATATTTTAAGTTTAGAAAACACAAAAATTGAAGTTTTATTCATTTGAGGCAATAACATAATTTAGTCCAAAAAACCAAGGAAGCTGTAAGCTTCAACACAATCTCTTGAGTCATTAGTACTTCAATCTGTAAGTTGGGCTTCATTGCCCCTAATGAAAGTTCAAACAGCAGAAATGCTTTTGTTATGCAATGCAGGTAAACCAAATTTAGCAATTGGCTTTTGAGTCGAAGCCTAAGTATGTTACTTTGACAAGGAGCCAGCAGACAGAGGTAGGTTTGCTATTATTTAATTACACTAAAATGGTTTTGCAATCACTTGTGAAAATAAATCGTTGAATATTGGGGTTAAAACGCTCAAAACAACATTTAAGTTTTGATTTGAGCTGGAAATCTTTTTACTAGAAGTGCTGCTCATAGAATACTCTAAAAACTCATGTAAACAAACAAAAACAGCTCTCTGTTTTGAAATTCGAAATCGCCAAAATACCATATTAGATAAACTGGCCTTGCAATATAAACCATCTAGTACCCAAAAGCTGCATTGACTACTGATTACATCGACTATAGAGCACCGTTCTGGTGAAGTGATCTGGGGCTGACCAATCACAGACGTGGTCACGAGGTCTGGGTGGTCACCGAAAGAACGAGACTGGAGATACGGGCGTCTGAAATTAGTTTCTCCTCAGGGTTGTCCAATTTCCCTTAGAGATGAGGCGAAGAGCTCAATCATCTGGGAGGGGTTCAGAGTAGAGCCACGGCTCCTCCACATTGAGAGGAGCCAGTTGAAATGGCTCGGGATTCTGGGTAGGATGCCTCCAGTGACCCAGGACATGCCTGGGAACGAGGGAGGAGCTCCTGCAAGTGGCTGGGGAGAGGGAAGTCTGGGCGCCTTTGCTTTAGGCCAACCGGATTAAGCGGAAGACGACGGATGGATGGATTCAACAAGAAAACTACAACTTTTTGGTGTTTAAAACAAGTGCAAGACACGTGCGGTTGAATATCATCTGCATGAAACTGATTAGAAATATAATTAAAAGATGGAAGGATGCCAGCTAACGATAGCATGTAAGAAGCAAAAAACATACAAAAAAACTAAGGGTTAACTAAGAACCGACCCTTGTGGAACCCCACAGTTTATAGAGGCGATCTTTGTGGTGAATTTGTCATAGCAGAAAAAGTTCTCAGATTAGAAGAAAATCAGTCTTGTGCAGAACCAGAGATAGGAGTTAAAACCCTCAGCCTATTCAGTAAAAATGTTATAGTTAATGATATGAAAGGCTGCAATGAGATGAAGATAAATTATCATGGAACAATTCCCTGCATCAGAAACCAATAAAAGATAATTATAAACCTTCAAAAGTGCCTTGTTACTAAATAGAGTCAATCTCTATTTAGGTGACTTCTGAAAGCAACTGTACCAGATTTTATTTTGGGTTGCCACAGTAAAAAGGAACGAGTACAACCATGCGGCAGTCTTATCTGGCTGTATCACTTTTCTCCCACTTCACAGTTATGTGCTGCTTTGTGTCGGTCGATCACATAAAATCCCAAAACATAACAGACTGATGCTTGTATTATCAATATAAAATATAGAATACAAGACGAGAAGAGTCTAACCACAGATGCTGATTGGTTCATCCTCCTGGAAACCCAGCAGATTGCGTCGTTGACTTCACGGCAATCCCTCATACTGAGAAAGCATGTAGCGACAGTGGAGAGGACAATTTTTGATGAATCATGATAAATGTGGGGTTAGGTGATCCTAAATTAATCGGATGCGTGTCTTTTTTTTTTTTTTTTTTTTTTTCAGATGATGGGAAGATCTTCCATGGCAGCGGAGTCGGTGATGCTTTTGGCCCCCGCTGCTTCAAAGGGGACATCATGGGCTGCGGCATCATGTTCCCACGGGATTACAGCCTGGATGGAGAAGGTTCAGGTATACCAACAATCCCTCTGTTTCACTTTTACTCTAAATCTGCTTCCGCCATTTGCTCCAGGGTGTAATGTACACTCATAATTAGCTTTTTCAAACTCTTCAGAGTTTCTTTATTTTTCCCCCCACTTTGCAGTTTGTTTGTTTTTTCTTCCTGATCTCTGGTTTTACCAGTAAGTGACTCTAGTGGCTCACCAAAAAACCTGGAGCGGAGTTCACGTTCGGTCAGTTAACTCCCTTTCTGTTTTGTGCCCAGCCGATGTAGAAGACTTGGCTCAGCTGGAGGGCCACCCGAGTCAAGACGGCGTCCGGAACGTTTTGTATCTTAACGGGGAAGATGAGGAAGAGGAGGAGGAGGAGGAGGAAGAGGTCGCTCAGGAACAGCAGGGAAGTAAGGTGACGGTGAGTTGCGGTTTCGAATAGGGCTGCACGATTTTAGGAAAAAGACGATAGATATTGGTAAATGTTGCAATAGCGACACGGCCTGCGATGAATGCACATTTAATTAAAGTGGAAATGACTTAGGTTTAGGGGTGTAATGGCACACAAAAAAGCTCGGTATGTTTTCAGTACACTTTAATCAAGAGAAATAAACTGACTTTTTTTATACTTTGTTCAGCATTGAGCAAATAACCTTTTTTTTTTTTCCCTGAATTCCTTCATTTATATTCATGAAATTGTTACAAAAACAAACTAAAGAAAAAAGGAACAAACCACAGATAAAGCTTAACAATATTTATTACACAAGTTAGGCCCAAATCTTTGCTTCCTGAGTCATTCCCCCGTCATGCTCTGAACCAGAACCGTAATCCGAATTATTCACAACAACCCCGACTGCGGACATCCGCTTGAATACACCTGTATTAACACTTCAAATCACAGCACGGCAAATCACTGCAAACAATCACCACAATTGATTTCACTCACAAGATTGGATACGGCCTTCCTTGAGCACGGCGGGAGGACATGAAAGCTAAACAAAAGGGGAGTTACTAAACAGGAAATAAACATACAAAACAAACAAATAAAAGTTTAAGTAGTTAGTCCGCTTACAACCGTCACACAGTAAAGAAAACCACTTGGAGCAGGAGCGGACTAACTAAAAATAAATCAAATGTCTAAAAAAGGACAGCAGGCAGCGGTGCATAAAAACTGTAAAAGAAAAAAATACAAAAACTACTACAAATTAAAAACACATTTTAATTTAACCTTTAAAAACAAGCAAACACCGCATACTTGCAACGTCGAATTCCCACACCCAGTCATTCACTCACAGGGAACGTCTCTGATCCCGACCCTGCAGAATACATTAAAAATCAGACCACCATGTTACCATGTCCGACATTATAAAAAACATATTTACCGGATCAGCAGATTCAACAACACCCAAAGCTAAGTGTGGGTCCAGCACACCTTGGCCACCCTACAGGAAACTTGCACGCCAAGTACACAGCCGCTTCCCCTTTTATAGGAGACGGCCAGGAGGCCAGAGCGACACCTCTCGGTGCCACCTGCTACAAAATTAATTTTATTTTGTTTGCTCTGGTACAGAACTGAATGGAGATACAATTAGATTATTTTAGATAAATAAAATAGTACAAGCAGACATAGCCAGAGTAGAAAACAATAAATACGAATATTAATGTGCCGTTACATTCTTACTTAGGTTCATAGCAAACAGACCCCATGATGTACATAGGAGTTTTTTGGGGTATTTTGGCAGTTCACTGGAGCATGCACGTATATGTCAAGGTCCTGGGTTTGAATCCCAATCTGGGTTTTTTTCTGCATGGAGTTTGCATGTTCTCCCTGTGCAGGTGTGGGTTCCCTCTGGGTACTCCGCCTCCCTCTCACAGGCCAAAAACATGACTAAGGTTAATTGGTCTCTCTAAATTGGCTTTAGTAATGAGTGTGCTTCCCTCAGTGCGTTTACGAGGAGTAAGAGAAAATCGAATTATTGCCTTAGTCCGACTGTTTTGAGATGCATGTATTCACCTTAATCCGGTTGGAGTCGAACTGAACTGGACTTCTCTTAATCGGACTAATACACCCAGATAATGCGGTTAGAAAATCGAATTCCTCTGCGTGTAAACTCCAGCCGAGCTAATCACAGAAAGTGACAAGACAGCGGAAGCGGGAATAACAACACCGGTTCACAACAACACTGCAGCAACAACAAGTTGTGGAGGAAAATAAGCAATTACAGATATGTTTAACTTTGTTTAACTTGTGAAAGAAACTTAATTTAAGGATGTTCTCTGGAATGGACATTTACAGGTCAGCAACCCTACAGGTCAGCTGCCAGGGTAATTTAGGCTCTGGAAGATGTCATGAGATACTGGTTTATGAGGGGGGAACAACTCCCTTTATACAATCTGTTTTCTACAACTGACTGGCAGGGTAATAAAACCCCCTGGACTTCTTAGAGTTTGGATTAAGTGGAAAATAACTGTTGGATGTGGGGTGTGACCTAACTATGTATATAACAGGGTTGTAAGTCTGATTTTGTCAGACACAGACTAGGAAGAAATGCTTGATCTGTCTCTCCTTGCATGCAAGAAATAAAACCAAAGAACTGTCTCAACCGTCTTTGTTTAAAACTTAACTCTGCCAGCACAGAGTGTAACACAATCAAACGGTACAATGTTCTCAAAATGTTCTGTGCTGCTGCATTGTTGTCGTCCATTTCTTTGCTCATTGTGCGTATCCTGCTTTCGTTCCATCTGCTTCACTGCTGCCAGCATTCGTTTACCATCTGTGTTACTCTCTAGACCAACCGGAAGAGTGTCAGCACGAAAGGGCGCACTTCATTTAACAATTCGATTTTCTGAGTCACATGTAAATTGGAACAAAGACTCCCTTTGTGGTTAAGCTATCAGTCCGATTATTGCCAAAATTCGATTTAGATGTGCGCGTAAACGTACTGACTGTGTGGCCCTGCGATGGAGTGGCGACCTGTCCGGGGTGTACCCCGCCACTCGTCCGATGATGGAGATGGGCACCAGGCCCCCCGCAACCCTGCAAAGGATAGGTGGTATAGATAATGGATGGACAGATGTTAAAGTTCATAACGAGATAATGAGAAGATGACTAAGCAAGTGTGACTTGTTTGCAAGACTTGAGAAAGAAAGCCTCCTTTCTCTAACAAGAACTTGGCAGCATGACTTAGTTTTGCAATCTGAATGTCCCTCATGTCCTTTGGGAACAAAGTCCTTCGGACAGATCAGACCACAGTAGACATGTTTGGCCCTAAAGAGCACCGCCATGTTTGGAGAAAACCAATCACAGCCAAGAACGGTGTGGCGTTGCGGACCAGAAACCCCTCTGGACACAAACGTATTCTTGAATCAAATGAGAAGCCATCCGTCTAGCCCAAACTGGGTCAAAACAACAGCAAATCCTCAACAGAATGGCTGAAAATAAGGGAATATGTTGCAATGGCCCAGTCAAAGTCCATGCCTAAGCCTGGTTGAAATGCTACGTTGGGACCTGGGAGAGCTGTGCAGAAGCAAATATTTGCCAACCTTAATGAACTGAAGCAATGTTATCTTCACAACAGTGTGGATGTTGTGGAGACAATATCAGCATCTGGTTGCTGGTTCAACAGGAAGGAACCCTGAAAAGTTGAGGCTGTTCCTGTCATTGTGGCGCTGATGATTCTGAGAAACTCAAGCAGCTATACGTTGTGAGAAGGAAATGTTCCTGTGCTGAGAACGGAGAACAATGAGTTTTTCCAAGTAATAAAGTCTGCTCTCTAAGGGTTTTATCCATAATAAAATAAAATAAAAGGTTTTATTTTACTTTAGTCGGCTTTCACTCCACAAATACAAACTCAGACTTGAAAATGTGAAAATATATAAAATTCCAAGATAGCTTTTCTAAAGTCACACTCATCAAACAAATTCTTGAGATTAGCATTTTCATCAGGCTTATTTGCTAAAACTATTTTGTCATTTTTAAGAACAAAAAAATATTCTTCTGCAAACAAAGAGATTTGTAATTGAACAGATACTTCAGATATGTGTTTATATAAATAAAAAGGTTCAGGTCCCAAAACTGAACCTTGTGGGGCTCCATAGTTACTGTATTTTAAAGTGGACTGTTGATTCTTTTTCTTTTTGTGCGTCTGTGAGTTTGTTTGCTTGTCAAATAATTGCTCAACCACTTAAAAGCAATGTCTATTATCCATTAAGCCTTTGATTTGAAAGTAATAAATCATGTTTATAGTCATGTAAGGTGGTTCATTGTTCACGAGTTTTTCTAAAGAACGAGACTATTGTCGCGGAAAATTAGCCAATTCGTGGATTTTCTTTGTAACGCATATCTAAAATATTAAAGAAAATGCAGCTTGGGAAGCTGGAATAACTCAGTGCTAGTTGAATCGCTATTGGCTGGCGTTTGTAAAGCGGCACAGTGACCTTATGAGAAGCCATAATAAGGCTGAAGTCTTTTTGTTTTCCAACTTGATACCAGTTTAATTTTTCCCTATATGGCATTTCTTTGGCGCCACCTGTTGACCATTTGTTGCATAGTTCCGGGAAGCGTTTTCCCATCCAAGAACAGAGCCTGTACTCCTCAGCACAGCTTAAAAAAAAAAAAAAACATTCACAAGGCACCTTTAACCTGTCGACTTCCTGGCACCACCTCATGGAGCGCGCCCGCTCAGCAGGACCGCAGCAAATGTTTCATATGAGTCTGGAGGGCAGAAGCCCACAGCCGCTCGTAGCACAATGCCTATGTTCAGATTTCTGTGCGGAGCCAGCGGTCTGACTGTCGTGTTGCCAGATCACCAGACCTCGCTGCGAAGTGCACCCCCGCAGGCTTGCTGGCGTTTTAAAGGCAGAGGGTTCTGACTTTGTCTCGACTCGCCTGTGCGCTTGTGCAAGCAGAGGGCCGGGAGGGGTCAGTGAAACCCCAGCAGAACAGGCCAGGATCTAATCCAGGGATTTGTCGTTATTTATTCAGCAGGATACATTAGTCTCAGCGCGGGGGTACGGCACGCACTGTTCTGCTGATGTTCAGACACTAATGAAATATGTTCCTCCGGTGTGTGATTAAGTCGGTTGGAGTGGGTGGCACAGTTAATGTTTGATACGTGACTCAGTCTCATTTATCAAAGACGCACACTCGGCGGTACTTCACGCTGTTGTTGTTCAGACTTTGGAGAGAAGCCTTCCGTATTAGCGTTGAAAAGCCGCGCCGCTGATGTTCTTTGGAGAACAGCTGGGTGACGTTTGATCGGTCGCTGATTTAGTGGAGACATGTTCTGTAAACATTGACTTTCTACCCCCTCAAGACGACAGACGTTTACACTCTCACCTATTTGTTTAACCGTGTCTCTTAATTGCACTTAATATTCCTGGTTGGGACTGATGAACAGAGTGCTCTCTGCTGATGTTTGTCTTCAAATCCGACTTTATGAGAAGATTTTCCTTTTCTCCTCGTCCCATCAGTTGCTTTACCATCCCTGATCGGCTTGAGTTTAGGGATAGAAATGAACATTTCCTTCCCGTTAAACATCTTACAAGAATCATCCATCCATTTGTCCATTCATCCATCTGTTTATCTGTCCATCCATCCGTTTTTTCATCCATCAGTATATCCATCAATGCCTCCATCCATCCATCCATCCATCCGTGTATCCATCCATCCAACAGTTGTTTTGTCCATCCATCCTTTTATTGTTCGGTTCATCCATCCATTCAAAAGTTTTTTTGTCCTTCCATCCATCCATCTGTCCATCCGTCCTTTTATTTGTCCATCCATCCATCTGTTCATTTGCTTATCCGTCCATCCATCCGTCCGTCTGTCCGTTTATCTCTGTTTATTTATTCATCCATCCATCTGTTTATCCATCCATCCAAGTTTTTTGTCTGTTCGTCCATCCATCAGTTTGATTTGCCGTCCGTCTGTTTATCCGTCCATCTGTCTGTCCATCCATCCATCCATCCATTTTTTCATCCATCCATCCACCCATCCAACAAACAGTTTTTTGTCCATCCATCCATTTATCTGTCCTTTTATCCATCCATCTATCTATCCATCTTTGCACTGGGAGGAGTTTGCAGAAATAGCAGGCAAACGTCAACTGCCCTCCTCTCTGTTTTGATGACTTGTTGATAATTCATAATCTTTTTCCACATGTGGACAAAACTTATCGAAGGAGTCGTTCTCATGCTTCGTGAGCATTAGTGTTCTCCGCGACGTGCTACAGCAGCGTGTTGTTAGCTTGTTAGTTTATACTCCTCCATCTGCGGAGGCGCGGAGACACGCAGCGCCAATATCCATCAACGTAAGGGCTGTCCGTCACGCACGGAGCAGGGCCCAATTTTTGTACTATCCCTTCACCAGAACGGTGCTCTACAGTCGTTGTGGTTAGTAGTCAATGCAGCTTTTGGCCACTAGATGCTTTATATTGCAAGGCCAGTTTATCTAATATGGTCTTTTGGCGATTTTGAACAGGAGGTGTAGAGAACAACAAAACAGACTGCTGTGTTTGAAAACGCATGTAAACAAACAGAGTATTCAATGAGCTGCAGTTCTAGCAAACAGCCTTCCAGCTCAATCAAAACTTGCTCTCTGTCGGCCATTGCTCCCTGAGTGGATGTGCATTTACAAGCTGAAGTAAATATGTCGTTGACCAGAGACGTCACTGCAAAATGTCTTCGTCAGTACGTGTGCGTGTGGGTACGAACTTGCTGACTGAGAAGTATGAACTAGGCTTCATTTCTGACATGTCGAAGACATGTGAAAAGTTGCATGTATTTGCCCCCTCCCCCCTTGTGGGATAGAGGCCTGTTTGGATGGGTCATATCAAAACAGCTGTAGAAATTGAACGTGGTTTCCATGTTCAAATTGCAAACCCATTGATGTGGATTGGTCAAATTAACCATGTCTCTGCTCTCCTCCAGGTGTTTTTCACCAGGAACGGCAAGCTCATGGGCCGACGGGAGATGGCGGTGCCTCCTGGGGGTCTCTTCCCCACCGTGGGGATGCTGAGCAGCGGGGAGAAAGTCAAGGTGGACCTGCACCCTCTCAGCGGATGAAGTGAGAGCGCGTAGGCCAAGAGCACGCACCATTTAGCCGCACACATGCACGTCTTCCTCTGCACTGCACCGGATTTTATTTATAAAACTAGTCATCGCAACAAGTACAGACCAGCAGCTCCGCAGCTGTAGAGTGTCAGAGCGAGCTGTTGGCTGCAAACGTTAATTCTATGCAATCTGCACTTGCTACCTTCCTCTTAATATCCAATCCTTTCTGCATGCACTTCTGTCTCTGAAACACCGAGCTGGTAGATCTCCCTCATGAGGTCTGGCACGCTTGCTTTATTTCGTTTGTAATGAGCCCCGGGCAAAACGCAGTGAGGCCGACGTCACGTGAAACGTTATTTCAGGGAACAGGAACCCCCTCTCCCTCTGGGCGAGGCTGCCTTCCTCTGAGCGACCAGGAAACTCACTCGCTGCTCTCCAAAACGCCGGCTGGGAGAGCAGCTGTGGGGCTCCTTTGTTCCTTCATAACGGCAGCCTCTTGCAAAGTCCTCCTCGAATCAGTATTGAGAAATAAACCGAGCATTCGAGGCGTCTGCTGAGCAGCATCTGCTGAGCAGCGTCTGCTGAGCAGCGTCTGCTTAGCAGCATCCCGTCGCGTATTTTTTCCCAGGGGCTTAATTTTACAGCCAGAATCCAAATAAAAACGGGTCAGATACATTTTCTAAATGGCATCTTTGAAGAAAAAAAAATATTTAAGTGAGATTATCTCCTTCAGGGAATATGTGTATGCTTTAGCACTTTGTGAAATTAACTAGATAAACTTGGGCTTTATATTTTGGATCCAAATTGCGAGCAAGGACAGAAACTTTGGGAACCAGTTCAACATTAAGTGATTGGTTTATGCAATTCACATAAAAAAGTGACTGTTTTTAACTCCCCTTAAAGGGATATTCCACCCTCAAGTGAAATCTAGTCAGTTGCCATATTCACCAGAATTAGATAAGTGAGATAAAACAATTTGTAACCAGCCCAGTCATTCTAATATGACTGCAGTCTTTTTGCTTTAGCATAGCATAAACAATGTAAGTCAATGGTAGCAGCTTGCATTTCCTGTACAAAAGTCATGAAATTGACTCAATAATGATCCTAATTATTCCTGGTGACATCAATAATCATATCAATTGCAAACGAAAAAAATAAGTAACACGAAGGAAATATAGGAGCCGATTTAGACTTGAGACTATATTATGACAAAGCAGCGCTGTAAGCCGCCGCCGCAAGGCGCGAGGATATGTCGCAGTGCCGCAAAAGCCCCCTGCTTCCATAAACACTAATGGGTAAGCTGCATTGAGTTTTTTCTGCCGTAGTTTGACTTCGTTATAAGTCTAATGCAAGAAAATGGTTCTTGCTTGTGTAGCAAAGGGTTGCGAAAACAAGCCGAAGACAGAACAGCGACACAGTGTTTCACCGAACTCCATCTGGTGTGGAACGAAGAAGACAACGGCTTGCTGTCCTGGGAATCCCTCCAACAACACCCAGCGAGAAAATTAATCAATATCGGGTTTGCTAGAGCATTTCACACCAGAGAAGATTAGAAGAACACAAGATTCTACCGGAAAGATGGTACTGATTCTGAAGAATACTGCAGTCCCATCCATTTTTTTGGACAGATACTGAACTGAACTGTTCTATTTACTTTCATTCCTTGGGAGTTGCTGGGCTGTTATGAATTACTATAATTGTGACATCTGGCGGACAGTGTCACCTCCAGGTTTACTGTATAACCTTCACAACATTTCACCCGAATGACTGTAAACAGCGAGTTTTGTAGAGTAAATCACTTTAAGGTGTCTCTTGCTGGCGCTGCGTCGTGTCCTTGCGCCTTGCAGCGGCGGCTTACAGCGTTGCTTTGTCATAATATAGTCCCGCGTCTAAATCGGCTCCTTTAATTCCTTTGTGTTACTTATTATTTTCATTTGCAATCGATATGATTATTGAGGTCACCAGGAATAATTAGGATCATTATTGAGTTACATTCATGACTTTTGCACTTTAAATGCTAGCGGTTACCATTCACTTACATTGTTTATGCTAAGCTAAAGCAAACGGACTGCTGCCAGATTAGGAGAACGACTGGGCTGGTTACAAAATGCTTTTTCTCACTTATCCAACGCTGGGGAAGATGGCAGAAGACAAAATTTCACTTAGGGGTGGAATATCCCTTTAATGTT
Organism: Valencia hispanica; assembly: GCA_963556495.2. NCBI lineage: Eukaryota > Metazoa > Chordata > Actinopteri > Cyprinodontiformes > Valenciidae > Valencia > Valencia hispanica. The sequence continues at coordinate 49,699,197 of OY747709.1, read as the reverse complement.
TGGAACAAAGAGTGAAAAATTAAATCTGCTTAAATAAAATTTTCCGTTTTTCCTCCTCAGATGAAAGCTTTTTGTCTGTCTCCGCGATGCTTTATATCAGGAGGGCTGAGAGCTAATATCCTCCAACTTTTAGATGCGTCCCTCATCAGAAGTAATTCAGCGCAGCATTCATGTACTGATTCAGGTGTTTTTGGAGCGAGGATGCACCTAAAAGTTGCAGGATAGTAGCTCTCAGTCCCTGCTTTATAATTCACTGCTGGGTATTTTCATGCAGATCCAGACAGTAAGCTGTTGCATGCTCATTGGTCCCTCTTATGGGTTAGTGTGGCGTGTCTGTGTGGTAAACATCACCGCAACAGCTCTGCATCACAAAGTTCAGGTTCTCTTTCAGCTGGGTTGTTTCTGTTAAGAGACGAAACTGATCCCACCCAGTATCCGTATCGGACCAGTACCGTTGTCAGTTATGGAATTGGATATCAGGCGGAGGCCACTGATGCTCCTCTGCTGCTGCACCGTCACTAGATTTTAGCTCAAAAAGTAAGGACCTTTGTGCTTCTTCACATTTTGTTCTTAGTTGCAACGAAGCATCCATGGGTAAACATGGCACATCCTCTTTGCCAAACAGCCTTTTCTGGGTCTGTTTTGTTGTCTATTATTGGATTGAATCACTAAAGTTTGACGAAACATCATTCTGGGTTTAATCTGTAAAGAAGTGCTTTATAAAATCAAACAGATCAATAATAAATAGGGGTGTAAAGGTACACGCGGTACGGTACTTTTTCGGTTCACTTTAATCAAATAAATACAAATGTGCATTTGACTTTTTCTTTTCTTTTTCCTGAATTCTTTCCTTTCAATTCCTCAAATAAATTTTATTTTGTTATGTTTTATAACTTAAAAAGATGAAAGTATAGAACTGACTGGAGATTTGATTGTATTTAAAAAATAAATAAAAAAAATAGTACAAGCAAACATAGCCAGAGTAGAAAACAATAAAAACCCCTGAAAACAGTGAGTGTTAATGTTTTAATATTTTGCCGATATTTGATAATAAATAGTCTTCCAGCTGTACTTGAATGCAGCATGGACAGCTGTTGGAAAAAGCCCTTCTCATCAACAAGGATTCCGCCAACTTGCGTTTTATCCAAAATAAGGAGTTTGGGCTGATTGGATGCTAGTGGTAGCCATGTTGGATGTCAGCTGGTTTTCCTCTAATATCAGTGATGTTTACATTCAGCTTAACATTGTTTCAGGTGAATCATTCAGTTCAGTGCAGAGCGCGTTATGGACCTTATTGCTGTTGAAAGATGCGTTCGCTGACAAAGTTCTGGTTCGGTCCATCTTTCTTTTTCTACTGTAGCTGAATGAGAAACCATTCATGTTCCCAGATAGCAGAGTTTAGTGATAGCTGGGAGTACTTTCTGTTTTGTTTTGGTGTCACTTTTTAAAGTTGCGCTGCGGAAACGTCGCACTTTACTCTGAGTTCGGCACATAAACATTCTGCGTGTGTTCAGGTAGAAAACAGCTGGATTCATTCAGTACTCATGCGTACCGAACCGACAGGGCCAAAAAATACAAATACATGTACCGTTACACCCCCTAATAATAAATTTAAAAAAGAAGGATATTCTGAGTTGTAGGACTCAAACTGCATCAGAAGCATGAGATGAACTGAGGACAGGCTTTCTGATCCTGAGACACCCAATTACTTCAGGCAGCTTCAGCCAAAGTTCAGCGGCTGTGACCACAGACGCCCCGTGACCTCTGGTCTCCAGCCGTGTCTCCAATACAGATGCTGCTGGAGGATTCATAAAAAGCTGATCCGCCACAAATCGGAGATAAAATCAGTTCGACGTCATTTTGAGTGGCAAAAACATTTTATTCCAACGGTGGTTTGGTTATCTTGACTCTGATCAGCTGGCCTGAACGTTGTGTTGCAGAATCCACACATCAAGAAGGGATTTCAGTTAAGTGTGTTGGAGCTGGTTTCCACATAAGTAAAAAAAGATCTGATGAATATAATCAGTTCTGTAAAAATAAATCCCATTTAGGGCTCCATGCAAAAGTATTCAGCATTTCTGCCACAAGCTTCAACAGATTTTAAGAGATAGACCAACGCATAACTCTGGGTTGATGCTAAATAAGAAGTTTTTTTGGTTTTTTTTATTCAGTGAATTTTTGTATGCATTTGTTTTCCACCCTTATTGCCTTGATATCCCTAAATAAAGTCCAGGGCAGCCGAATGCCTCCTCCAGCTGCTCTGGGAAGGACTTAGAGGTTTCAATTTATGGCTGATTAACACACTGCAATCATCTGAATCAGGTGTGTTAAAGCAGGGAAGCATCTAAAACATGCAGGGCAGTGTGCCTCAAGTAGCAGGGTTGGGGAACACTGAATTAGAAGATGGATGGAGCTGATTTCAAGGCAATCAGGGAAGCAAACCTGTCGGAGCAGTGTTGTCCAAACTTTTTGTCACGTCAAGTCAAAACTACTTACAGGTCAAAAGGAAGAAAGTTAATGCACATATCTATATTTATTAACTTTTTGTGGAGTTAAAAAAAAATTTAAATCACAAGAATTGTTTTCTTTTTACCTGTTCCTCCAAAAACTAAAGGGGCAATATTTTTTAGATTTTTTTGTTGGAAAGAGAAGTGTAAATCATTGTGCAACCGAACCTTAAACCCAGTTTTGCACATTTAGCTTTTTAAAAGAAAAACTGGCATACTAAACAAGCTAAAATTAAGAATTAGAAAGGATGCCTTGCATCAGAGGTGTCCAAACTTTTTGTCAAGTTATAATTTTTCAAAAGCCAAACAAAATCTGATATTTTAGTATTTAAAAAAATCAAAAGTAAATGTATTTATTGTGGTTTTAAACTAAATCAAAAAAACTGAACATGGAATATTTTTTATGAAATGAACCTATCATTCTTGATTTGTTTGGACACCCCCTTGATTACATGTCAAACTTGACATGCAACAGGATACAAGGACCTAATGAGTGCAGCTTTTGTTTTCCTCTTAGCCAACATTTAACTTTTTGTTGTAAACCGTTTTTATTCTAAAGTTGATTTGATCTCTGTCGGTAATGTGCTCCAAAAATCCACAGAAAGAAAGCAGACAGCCTTACTATGATTTTTGTAACCTACGACCTCTTTTCCTGCCATGCCTTTAGATTTACCTGGAAAGAGGTTCTGGCGTGCGAAAATGGCCCAGTCAAAGCCCAGACCTAATTTGAGTTTTGAATATATGGAAGCTGGATAATCACAGATGATCTCCGTCCAGTCTAACTGAGCTCGATTATTTTTGCAGAGAAGAACGGAAAAAGATGAGCAAAACTGTTAGAAACGTATCCCAATAGACTTGCAGCTGTAACTGCAGCAAAAGATGCCTCTGTAAATACAAAAGCATGCCACACTTTTCAGATTATATAAAAACAAAGGATCCTTTGTTTTACCTTTCCCAATTGTGCACCAATTTGTGTTGGTCTATCACATAAAATCCCAGTTTAAAATAAAATAAGTAATTTTGTAGTTGCAGTCGTGACGAAATGTGGAAAAGTTCAAAGGGTGTGAATACTTTTGCGAGGGGCCGTATTAGTAGCTCTCCACAGGGTCCGCTCTGCAGGTTTCTGTCGAGCCGGCTTGTCAACAAACGACACAATGCAATTGTAAATGTGACGTTAAACTTCTGCACAGGGTAACTTTGAAATCATATCTGCTGGTGTCTGTGAGTTTTTAGCTGTTACGTGTCGATTTTCTTTAAAAAAATGAATAAACTGAACTTAAATCAGTCAGGTTTGTTCTCCTGCTGGACGGAATAAAAACATGCTGACGTCAAAGTGAGATAAATGAGGCGGTTCAGGGTCGCTCAGATTAGAGCTGAACATGATTTTAGTTCTCTTTATTTCCAAAAAACGGTCAATCCTGTTGTAAATCCATGATTCTGCCTCGTTCAGTTGCACTATGATATCCTTGTTCACATCAATAAAGTTTTTATTACTGTAACCAAATTGTGGATTGTTTCTTTTTCCTCCTGTTTTTGTGCCCAGATTTGATTATTTTAGTCGAAATAATTTTCATAAAAGACACAATTTCACATTTTCAGGTGTTTTTTTGATTCCTTTAAAGCATTTGATGGTATAAATAATTTTATATAAATTATAAAACAAAGAGGTTCCTAAAACTAGTAAGAATGCACAACAGTCTGTGCACATAAAATGGATTAACTGACCCTTTTTTAATGCTTGTAATTGGGTTAGACATGAAGTATTTTATACAGATGACCAAATAAAGCTGTTAAATGACTAAACAAGTACAGCTCTAAACATTTGAATATGAAACACATATATAGATCTACCATACTAGAAATATTTCAAATCTTTATTTCTGGTCATTTTGATGATTCTGGTAGCCTATAAATCTAAACAAACCGTAGCGGTAGCATAAATGTTGCTCTGCAGGTTGGTCTAGCCGCGCCCCATAGGGAGCCTGAGTCTCCTCTCCTTCCGGTCGGCCCATGGATCCCCTGCCCGAGAAAAAATACATAAAAATGAAAGAATCAAAGTCAACGTAGCAATTAAAAGGTATTTTCTGGCGGCTTTGCCTTACACCCTGTACCTCAATTGAAATGATAACCAAAGATGTGCGTTTCGACTATTTGTCATGTGATTTGTGATTTATTTGCTTGTAAAAATCCGGAATTTAAAAGATTACAACTCAGAAGTCCCATAAAGGACGTCAGCTAACATTAGCTAGCACTAGAAATACTCAGAGACCTTGTAGAGCTCGTTCTGCATGCTGCCTCTCATTTCTCCCCCCAGCATAGCTGGCACTTTCTTACATGTCCGGATTTATAGTGGTTTTCTCCACGTTCCTTCATCCTGGAAGAAGAATGCGCAGCTCGCTAAATCCACGGCCATTTTGCTTCTCCTCGTGTGTGGTTTGGTGAGACGAGCAGTTGTAGTCCACTACGTTTTTTTTCACACAAAACCTAAAGTAACTTTTGCTGCCTGTCAAAAATTAGCTCTTTCTCCACAACAAAATGTCTTTAAAATTCACAGACACGTGTTAAATCAATGGCAATAGGGGACGCCCATGGACCAGAAGTAGATGGGTGTGACTTAGGCTCCTTATGGTGGCCTCAGCAGCTCTATCATTGGCTCGGCTAAGTGTAGGCCGGGGCCAATCACAGCGCCCTGTAGAGAGACGTTGAGTGGCACCATTACAGAAGAGCTGGGACGAAGCAAAAGAACAAAGATGGCGGTGGCTCAGTACACCAGATATTCTCATGTTTTTCTGTCAGAAATGACAGAGGTCGCTGATGTTGTTGGACACCATGACTGCCCCCGTTCTTCTTCTTCAAGGGTGTATGGCGGACTGCCCCGTTGACTGATTTCTGTCGCTATGAATATGTCAAGTTGTTTGTTACTCTGACTGGTCCTAGCGCTGTCCAATTGCGTGCAGAGACAGTTTGAAAGACAAAAGTAGATTCTGCCTTTAGGACTGAACTCTGTTGCCAGGCTAGGATTCTGGACCACAGAATCCGAAAACCCAAGATTCAGATATTTTAAAGAGAAACATGAAGCTTCTGAAAGGTATGTTCATTTCTATTCAATTCAGTTCATTCATATAGCGCCTATTCACAATAGATGTCATATCAAGGCACTTTGCAAGAAAAGTCATTTCAATACAATCATTCAAACATTCCAATTAGTTTAAAGTTTTAGTTAGTTTCCTATTTAAGGAATACCAGCAGATTGCATCAAGTCATTGTTAATTGTATGAACTGAATACTTGGTTGGGGCTCCTTTTGCATGACAGGCTGCATCAATGCGGTGTTGCATGGAGGAGATCAGCCTGTGGTTCTGGTGAGGTGTTTAGGAAGCCCAGGTTGCTTTGACAGATGCCATCTGCTTTGTTGGTTCTGGTGTCTCTCATCTTCCTCTTCACATATTCCAAAGATTCTCTATGACGTTCTGGTCAGGCCCGTTTGCTGGTCAATAAAGTACAGTACCACTGTGGTCACTGGACCTGTTTTTAGTACCTTTGGCAGTGTGGGTCAGTACCTGGTCCTGTTGGAAAATGAAATCAGTATCTCAATAAAGTAGAAGCAGAAGGAAGTATGAAGAGCTCTAAAATGTCCTGGTAGATAAATTCAGAACACCCAGTGGACCGGAACCAGCAGATGAAATGGCCCCCCAGATCATCACTGACTGTAGAAACTTCACTCTGGACGTCAAGCAACATGGATTCTGTGCCTCTCCACTCTAACAATGACCAACCGCTTTGATGTTTTTCAGTCTGGTTTCCGTGCTCACCGCAGCACTGAGACTGTCCAAGTCAAAGAGAGCTGGGTTGGACTCTCCGGTACTGTACTTGGCTGGTTTGAGTATTACCTAAAGAACAGGGACTTCTTTGTTTCAGTAAGAAACTTTTCATCAGAACGAACAAAAATCACATGTGGGGTGCCCCAGGGCTCCATCCTGGGGCCCCTCTTATTTAATATCTACATGCTCCCACTAGGCAAGATTATAACAACCAATAACATTAGCTACCATAACTATGCAGATGATACTCAGCTCTACATTACGATGTCACCAGGTGACTCTGAACCCATCCAAACGCTAAGCAAAAGCATTGAGCAAATAAATGGATGGATGTGCCATAACTTTCTCCAGCTGAACAGAAACAAAACTGAAGTAATTACTTTTGGACCTAAAGAGGAACGATCAACAATCAGCACACAGCTTCAGTTAATACAGCTAGAAACTACTGATCAGGCCTGAAATCTAGGTGTAGTAATGGACTCAGACCTGAACCTCCAGGGTCACATAAAGGCAATAACAAGGTCAGCCTTCTATCACCTGAAGAACATTTCTAGGATTAAACGACTGATGTCGCAACAGGACCTCAGAAAATTCATAAATGCGTTTATCTTTAGTCCGATTGATTACTGCAACGGCGTCTTCACAGGTCTGCCTAAAAAGTCAATCAGACAGCTGCAGCTGATCCAGAACGCTGCTGCTCGTGTTCCTCACTAGAACCAGGAAAGTAGAGCACATCACCCCAGTTCTAAAGTCCTTACACTGGCTCCCTGTAGCTCAGAGAATAGACTTACTCCTACTGGTTTATAAATCATTACATGGCTTAGCACCAAAACATATTAAAGATCTGCTGTTAATATACTTGCTTCAGGTTATTTAAGCAAATTAAAGCTGCATTGCGCAATATTGTTAAAATAAAAAAAAATAAAAAATCTATAGTCAGTTTTTTCATCTATGCGGTCTAAGCTAGCTTAGACAAGTGTAGCTAGCCAGCCACGACATCTACACAAGGACCCCGTAAGTCAAAGAAGAAAAGAATTTTATCCAGCATTACAAAAAGAGCAAAAATGGCTTCTGACCGTCGCAGAGCTCGGAATAATGAGCACACGCCTGAAAGTCATGGGAGTGCACATTTTGCTGATTGCAGTTTGTCTAACGGCCACATGGTGCGCTCTCTGCAGCACTTTCAGCAAACTAGCAGCTTTAAAGGTTCACCAAAGAGAATATAATGCAACGATTTTCATGAGCTTCAAGCTCCTAATGTCCAATTTTACCCCCTTAACATTCCTGCAATTTTCGCCCTACATTTTTTTTAAACGCATACCCAAGATTCACTTAAAGCTGTTCTTGAACCATTTAGAGTAGAGACATGGCTGGGATCTCTTTGGAAAGCAAACACTCTAAAATGTATCCCAGAACTGTGTTAATATCTCTGAGTGTTATTGTTACCAAGCAATATGAATTTTAATACACTGAAAAATAAAACATTTTGTGTCCGATTATTTATGTTATATTAATACATGCAGTAAAAATGGCTTTAAAAATAGGTTGGGACCTAAAACACACTGTGGGTCTAAAGCCTGAAGTATTACCTTCATCCACACCAAATTTGACAGCAATAAACAAAAAACAAAAAAAAAAGTATTCTGCACACATTTTTATAACTACAGGTCAAAGGTGGTCAAAGTGTGCCAAATGCGCCATCTCCTGGGTAAATGCCGTAGTCCTCACTGAATTAAAAATATCATCAGAATCATAACTGCATCTTACCATATAAAGCTCCACGGCTTCCTTCAATGTTGTATTTTGATTATAAAGGGTGTTTGGACACGGTGCTGAAACAGTATGTTACTGGTACGCACTGTGCGTAATCTCTTCATGAATAAGATATTTTAAACACATCATATACTATGGCAGCGGATAAGTCCGCCCGGTCAAGTTATATATCTGCGTTTACAGCATTACATTGGCTATTCGATGCATCAATCATCAGAGTTCTGGACCGCGATTGGTTCGAGTTACTTACCATAACGTAGTTTTTCATCCATGCGCCATACGTCGGAGATCTGCTGTATGTAAGGAATAAACCGGATTAAATTTTTTTCTTTTTCTTCTGGGCATGCTCAGTGACCTTTGTAGGCAGAAGTGGAAGCGAAGGGATCGGAAACAAAGCCGTAAAGACTACAAAAATGGCCATAGACATTTCGGAAGTGCATTTTCACCGTTTATTTTACATTTTTTATTGGTTTTACTGTTGTCCTGGACTAATCCCTTTATTGGAGGACTTTAATCGGACCCTTATTGATGTAAAAAGACCATTTTTGTTCGAAATGGATCGGTTTTGTCACCGTTTATTGGACTACAAAGTGGTGAGTTCCATATTTTTATGCCTCCGTCAGGAGAACGTTTGTGTTGGCAAAAGCGCTCACGGTGTCTTCAGTTATGATTGTATCCTTGATTGCCATCCAGAATTGGAATCACAAGACTCTTAGCTTTCCAATCATAAAATATGTATAGGTTCAAAGAAGTTAGAAGTCAGAAAATCGATGGATTTAAACTAGAAAATGGGCTGGGCGCGCCCACGGGCCCTCGGAACGTTAATGGGTTTGAATTCATAGCTGCTAGGGTGGCAGCAGGGGTGGCAAGGCTTTCTTTTAGGGTGGCAACTGCCACCCTATGCCACCCCAGTAGATCCGCCCATGCAAGAAAATATTGAACTTTTTGTGACTTTTTCTGTCTGATGCCGCTCTTAATGTTGGTGCTAAAGTTAAATATTGAGGCGTGACTTGGGTCACAAACACTTGGTCTCTGCTCCAAACTTCACTGCCTGTTTGTGCAGGAGCTAGAGAGAAGCCAGCATACATGCCAAAAAGGGAGCCAAATGTTCATTGGCGTTTATGCTATGTTGCAGAATCTCTTGTAAGGTGTATAAGTAGTATAACTGCATCTCAGACTGGTGCTTCAACCTTCATGAAAAATTTGGGAAAATGTAGATTTTTGTTCTATGTTTTTCTTTGGGCCCCATGTGGCTCTTTAAAGTCAGATACGTTGACTAAAAATTACAACTCAGAGGGCAAGAAAAAAAAATAATGTAGGAACTACTGACATCTAGTGGTCAATTTCGATATAGCTGCCATCTGTATATTTTTTTTGAATAGACATGATTAGGACTTAAATCTGGTTTTGCCTCCAGTTTTTTCATCCTTCTCAGTGAGGAAGTTATCGGTGTAATTTAAGTTTAGGGGAACCAAACCGTCCAGCACAGAACCGTGTTGCCACCAGTCCGTAGCTCTGATTATTGGGGAGATCTGAAAGAGAAAATGTCAGATCTGTTCCTCTAGACTCTGGGGGCTTGCTTCCCCAAATGAAATGCAAACTTTACCTTCATCCGAAAAGAGGACTTTGGATCACTGAGCAACAATCCAGTTGTTCCCAGACAAGGAGAGATGCCTCTGAAGTCTGATTCTCCTCAGCCCAGGTAAGACGCTCATGTGTTGGACTCGTCTTGATCCAACATCAGTCCACTTTATGAAGTTACCCCAGAGTCTTGAATGGATTCAGCTCAAACCTGTGGTGCACCTTTTCCCTTCCACTTAACTTTCCATGAATAGTCCGACTTCTCATTTTGAAAAACTGAACTTTGGGTTTTCGTGAAGCTCCCTCCAAACCCTCAACTGGGTTTTGCCTCGCAACCCCCTCAAGGCTGCAGTTTTCCTTCCACTCAACTTTGTGCTTAAACAGCTTTTAAACATCCAGCTTCTCTTAAAGAAACACCTTGTGGTTTACCGAGTCTATTGGACAGCAAACAAGTCAGCAATCTTCCCTATTGTGTGGCCATGCATGAAAACTTAATTTTCATTAGGTAAACTAATCATAATTAAATACATTCAAGTTCACAATAATCGATAGTTTTTTTTTAAAACAAGTTACAAAAATTAACTTCTGCTATGGTGAGTGCAGTTTTTTGTACAACAGAGGGTGCTGCATTTAGGGGCTGCAAAGTAAAAATCAGTATTTATGAAATTATACATTTGATAAGCAATTTGAGTCTCAAAGATGAAAACTAACATTTGGCTCCGCAGCCAAAAGTTGGTATTCATAAGCAGCACAGGTCAAAAATCCCAAATTTAGCTCCAGAAAAAAATCCAAAAACAAATATGAATCAGTACTCCGGCACCAAAGTTTGTATATAACAATTTATTTTAAAAAAACAGTAGCAGTTGGGGGATTTCCTCCCCTGGCTTTAAAAACAAACAATCATCGTTACATCCAGTTATAAATCTTTAAAAATAGAAACAAAAAGGTTCAAAGTGATGAAAGATGGAAACTCTAAATCAGAAAACTAGAGGACAGTTTGGATCCAGGAGCGCGACTGGTTCCTAATGTGTCCGGCTGACCCGCTACCATAAGACCCGGCAGAGCTGACAGCATTACTATAACATTTATAAGGAAAACAGAAAAGTTGTCTCAGAAATTAATGAATCATCGGGTTTGTAAAAAAAAAATTTTAAAAGCAGAAAAATAATTGAAGTTCCTGCAGCTTTCTTATAAAAGCTCCGCTAGGAATGGCTTGAAGTGGTTCAGATGCTCAGTGAGGCACATTAAGGGCTCAATATTAAAAAGAGAGGCAGAAGAAGTCCTCAATTCACTTTATACGTTCTCCTCTTCCTCCTCCTCTTCCTCACCATAGTATCTGTTTCTCTTGATCATCTCCTCCACGGTCAGCCCCTCCGGCTCCCGTTTATCGTTGACCTCGTCGCTGTCCCAGAAGCCCACGTCCTGAGAAGACCGGCTGGCCTCCACCACCTCCTCTTCAAGGGAGGAGATGGATGTTGGCTCTGCTGGACTCTCCCAACTCTTCACCGGCACCACCTCTTCTTCCTCCTCAATCTCCTCAGCTGTGTCGCTCTTCATCTCCCCCTCCTCCTCCTCTCCGGAGCTGCTCTGCACGTCCACACAGCTATCTTCAGGGCTGTCTTGGTGCTGCTGCTCGCCGGAGGCTTCAGGCCCGAGCCGCTCCTCCTCAGCAGGTGGAGGACTCCGACTCCTGTCGGCTTGTGCTGCCAGTGAGAAGGCGACGCTGCGCTCCTTCAGGGTGGAGCTCTGCAGCAGAGAAGGAGAGCCTCTGTTCTGCTCGGTGGGCGAGGATGGAGACTCCTCCTCTGGGGGCCACTTGGCTTTGATGGGCTTGGTGGTGGAGCCCTCGTCGCCGCGGCCCGGCGTGTCCTCCGGCTCCGTTCGTGGGGGCCAGGAGATCTTCAGCCGTCGGGTCTCTGCCGGTCTATCGCTCTTCTCTGACGTTCCTTGTCCCAGAGCCTCCATGGTGGCCGTCAGGACGAGGACTTTGGCCAGCGGGGAGTCCTCCACGCTGGAGCCGTCCTGGTCCGACGGCGGGCTCTGGGGCTTCGGCTTGGCCTCAAGGCTGGACTCCTCCTCTCTCTCGTCTTTGCTCTCCCACAGCTCTTTGTGAGGCCGGTGGCCGAAGCCCTCGTCATAGTTTCCTTTGGCCTTAAAGAGCTGGCAGAAGTGAGGTTTGCAGTAGATGTTGTTGTGCAGGGAGGCGTAGTTCACCAAACTGACAAAAAGACAAAAAAAACTGATGTTTTATTCACTTGCATCAACTAATTAAAATGTTTCTTCAAGTTTACTTCAGCTCTTGCCCTTTATCTGCTGCTCATTACTTGGCACAAATACAGAAGTACAGCAAAAGGGAAATAAAGTTAAGAAACTACAATATTTGTCGCTCATTTTAGAAAGTGAAACTCATACTCAGATTCTTTATTTTTTGTAATTTTCATTAAAAGAATGGCTTACAGAAAATGAAACTCCAAAATTGTGAAAGTTATAGCTTATTCATAGAAAAGTAGAGTGGAAGGAAAACATCTTTAAAGGATCAGGGGGCCGGTCTGAAGAAATTCTCGGCCGGCGCTGCGAGTGACTGCAGCCACTACGGGAGCGTGCACCAAAAGTAAATAATTCAGTGACGTAGCGCACATCGCCAGCTGTACGACAACAAGTAACATGTCTAGCGACGAAGTAATGGCATTTACTTGATTTAACATTAGTAAATATCTGACAACAATCAGCCGCGTCTGAAGTCCGGGTTCTCTCTCCTCCTCCTTCCTGTTAAATCGAGAAAGCGCAAGAATTGTAGATTGACGTCACATCTGCGTGTGAGCCCAGGAAATTCGGCCACCGAATCGCAGCATTTTTTGCAGCACAAAGACCGTTCTAGATAATGGGATTACACATGGGGGGGCTCATTTTTCTTGGTTTAAAACGCTTCATTACCCAATACAATTACAAAACTAAACATTAATATAATTTAGAAATCCAGCCCCCTGATCCTTTAATTAGGTGTGTTGGACTGGGGGAAACATGTAAATGTTCACCAAACGTCAAAAACTGGAGTTTGACACCCCTGCTAAAAATGGAGAGCAAGTTACAAAAGGGCATTGCTTAAGAGTTAAAAGCATGCTGTATCTGAGCATTATAGAAGGTTTAGTGGAAGGAAAAAGGAAGAGGAAAGACGAGCTGATGGCGGCTATTAAAGCAACCTTGGCTTCCCAGATGCCTCAGCAGAGAGAGATCTCACCTGTGCTGCAGTAGTTCATGCAAAAAGGAGCATGGATTGTTGCATCGAGTGTTTGCATTCCCTGGACAATGCATGGATATTCCCCACAGATTAAAATACTACAAATCCTTCATTTCATGCAACATATTTTTGAAATTTGGGTTTTCATTAAGCTATAAGCCATAATCTTTAAAATAAAAAACAGAAATAAATGCTTTAACTACACTCACTGTCTGAATTTGACTTCTTGAACTGAATTACTAAAACAAACATGTTTTATGTTATATTATTTTTATTTCATAGGTTGATTTCAGCTATTCGCAGGTGGCTGTAGTTCATAAGCCCTGTGAATACCAGGGTTTAGATAGTTTGGAAATTGCTTTATAAACCTTCCCAGATTGAGCAACAATTGCTTCTTTGCTGATATCTTAGGCTCTAGATCCACCAACTAGCATTGCTAGCTTTTATAGGAGGATTGATGATTAATCCACCAATTGGATTGAACCTCTGGTTCAAAATTGGGCAACCTTTATTTGCTTCTAGAGTTTCAAAGGCATTCCTAACTGTATTGTGCATTCAATTACTGTACCTTTATGGAGTTAACACACAATGTTTGTGCATTTGAAAGAAATCTTTGAAATTGAAAATATGTAAGCTGAAAACAAGTCAAGTTTTTATTGTGAACTTTGAAAAAAAATTGAATTCAAAATAAAAATGTACTGAATGCTTATATTAATGGAAATTTCAATTGTATTTTTATTTTGTATTTTTCTGAATAAACTAATTCAAAATGTTCAGTATTATATATTTTTTTCAAGTTTAAGAATTTTTTTTCCCTTCAGTTTCAGATTATATTTTTTCAGATTCAGATCTTTCTAATTCTGGTCAAAAATGTTCTTTACAGTTTCAGATTTCTCTTTTGGCTTCAGCTTATACTGAAAAACAGGAAACTGAATGTGTAGATAAAGGATCTGAAGCTGGAAGAATCCCAGAATTTGAAATTGTTAAGAACTTTTTTGACCTTAATTAAATAGATCTGAATCTGAAAAAATATAATCTTAAACTGGAGGGGAAACATTTTCTTAAACTTGAAAAAAAATAATATAATACTGAAAGTTTTGAATTAAAGTTTATTCTGAAAAATACAAAATAAACATTGAAAAACATTTAGTACATTTAATTTGATTTTGAATCCAATTTTTTGTTGTTCAAAGTTCACAATAAAAACATGACTTTCGTTTTCAGCTTACATATTTTCAATTTCAAATATTTCTTTCAAACACAAACATTATGGCCCCGATTTAACTCCATATCCCTTCGAATATAAAAATCAGTCACGTTTTAGTCGGTCGACGCTCGTCGTCCTCACCTCAGTTTGGTGTTGCAGTGTGAGCAGCGGAAGCACGAGCTGTGGTACACGTCCTTGTTGGCCACCAGCCTCTCCAGAGGATAAACGGTCTTCTGACACGACACGCAGGTCTCCCTCCCAGGCAGGTGGAAGCTCTGCACAACGTAAAACATCCACTCATTCATTCCTTCACATGGAACAGGAGGGATTTATGTGGCAAGGGGAGCCTGATGTTGCCCCATGTGGACTCACCTTGGGGGTCTTTAAGTGAGGGGACTCTTTCTGACTGGAGGATGGAGTCCCTGGTGCAGAGCCTGAAGGAAAAACGGTTTACAAATAAGATAAGGCAGTGACACAAAGTGAACACCAGAGGCCGTGATTTTCGCGCTCAAAGAGCTGCGCCTCGAGGTCGCAACAGTTTCAAATTCACTTTAAAACCAACAGAGAGAGTTACCGTTGCTTTCGGAGGTAAAGACTCTCCTGCCGTTTGGCTCAAACTCTGGACTCTGAAAAACAAGAGAGTTAAACATGATCACTGCATCACAAAACAAGCGAAAGAAAAACAAAAACAAAACCCAATCCACTGTGCACGAGATGAGTAACGAAGAAGAGAAAGCGAAGCTAGCGAGAGGCCGAAAGCGTGAAGGACTGATTGAAATCTCACCATTTCCAGAGAGCACGGCGGGACGTTCTCCTTCTGTTTTCCAGAGAACCCGTCCAGATGATCGCTCTGATTGGAACACAAAAAGGTGAGGGGAGACGTTCAGATACCAAATACTCCACATGGGAACATCTTCTGTTTCTCACACACTGCAGTGATCTGGTATCAATGATCGCCTACAGATTTGTTTGATTCATAAAAAATATATATATAAAGCATTACCGTCATAATGGTTATTGACCAAGCTCGGTTTTTTTCTAC
This sequence comes from Valencia hispanica, assembly GCA_963556495.2. Lineage (NCBI taxonomy): Eukaryota > Metazoa > Chordata > Actinopteri > Cyprinodontiformes > Valenciidae > Valencia > Valencia hispanica. The sequence goes on along the minus strand of OY747709.1, from coordinate 49,684,029 downwards.
ATTGTTCATGTACATTTTTGTGTGAAAAACAAAAACAAGGGAATTTCAATGCAAGTTTCTACTTGCCTTTATGTACAGTGGGTTTAAAATTTAGCTCCCCGTCGTAAAACTGTCGTTTTGGAATTAAAGTCAGTTCATTCAGCTACAAATGAATTCAGTCACATTTCTGATTCATCAAGTTTTGTAAGATTTTTAGCAAACATTATCTTTCCAACAAACAAATCTGAATACCATCAATAAAGACCCTCGGCTAGGTCGTTGCCAACCTTGCAGCCATTTTTAGCCAGAAAATGAGCTCATTTGTAGATAATTGTTATAATAAACCACTAAAAGTTTTGGAATAATTTCCCCAATTTGTTGATTATGTAAAAAAAAAAAAAAAAAAACTGCATTTAAAATTGCAATATGCTAATGAGTAGCACTTCGTTGATTGCATATTGATCATATCTGAGAATACACCAGAACGAGCGCCATGTTCACAAGGTAGTTAATTTTATAAGCATCCCAGGATTTTCCATGTTTTTTTTCATATCCGACATAAAAAACGACAATCTTCAAGATGTTAGGCAGGCATGTTCACTCTGTCTTTAAGTCAAAATTAACCGTTTATTCCAGAACTGTTTATGCGTCTGATATCAATTTGATCACTTCATCTTTGAACTGGTCATTTTTAATTTAGATTATTTTTATTGATCAACTTTAATTGGAGTTTTTAAATTGGGTGTGCTCTTGCAAATGTTTTCCTATTTTGATCAGTGTTTTTTTTTGTTTTTACTTTCATTCATTACTTCTCTAACATCCCAGTGGTTTTTGGAGGCATTAATTCATCAAGCCTCCAATAAAAACATGTATACTCACATTGACTTCCTGCTTGGAGATGGCAGCTTTGTAGAGGGCCATCCTATCGCGGAGAGGAGTTGATTCAGCAAGACTCCCATCTGAAAACACACAGACTTATTCCTGTAAATGTTAAGAGTATAATAAATGACAGTTTTATCTACTTGGACCAGTTAAAAACATTCCTGTGTCTCAAACACAATTCATTTGGCTTTCTGTGTGATGTTTTCATGCCTTTCTGAACTACATTATCTGCTCCCCCGGTTTAGTTCCCGTCAGGAACATTGCTCGAGATAAAAGTCAAGGTTATGATATTTTTTTTTTCCCCCCCTCACAGTTCAGACTGAGTGCAGAGACATGGGTTGGTCACCAAACAGGAACAAGGTCAGGCGTTGTGTGGAGGGAAGCAGGATTTTGGCCTTTTCCTTTGCACTTTTAGGCCATCTGCTGATCACAGAGCACCTCTTGTCGCCTCTGAACCTCCTCATGAATTTCGGGAAGGATGTAATCCATCCACAGGAAGGGAGGGCAGCACAGTTTTGTAGAACACTGCAAGTTTTCCCCTTCTATGTTTCTGTTTTTTGTGGCAAAATTCGGCACTATACTAACCCAGTGACATCTCCTGTGAAACGACTCATTCATGCACACAAAAAATGTCCTGGATAGATTTTGACAGTCACATTATAGGTCACACATTTTCAAGTGAACAAACTGAATCGGCCGAGGATAACCTCCAGTGAGCAGCAGCTTTGGGAATAAAAAGATATCAGAGGAGGATGGGCAGACTGGTTGGCGATGATGGGCAACTAACCACTGGGTACAAGCGAAGCCTTAGAGAACATCTCTGAACGAACATCACGCCAAGCCCTGAAGCAGACTGGCTACAGCAGCAGAACACCACACCCGACGACACTCCCGTCAGGAAGCTGAGGATAACCGGTAAAAATATAAAATAAAATAAGAAGCATACGTCTGCTTAGTTGGTTCCAATGGGAGAAGACCATTTTTAAATTGCTAAAAACCTCACATCCTACCCAAGCATCATTGCTGACCATGTCCACCCCTTTATGACCACAGTGTATCTACTCTAGAGATTGATGGTTTGGTACACAAGACGAATACAACTTTTATTTTTGCTTTGATCAGCATTAAACAAAACCTTGTTTCTTCTTCCTGAATTCATTCCTTTGCATTTCTCAAATTAATTTGATTTTGTTATGTTCTATAACTTAAAAAGGTGAAAGTATAGAACTGACTGCTTGTAGACATGGATTATATATATATTTTTTAAATGCAATCAAATCTCCAGACAGCTAAAGTAGAAAACAATAGAACCACTTGAAAACAGTCAGTGTCAACATTAAATAATACTTTGCCCATATTTAAGAATAAAACATGCTTAAATCACTTTGGAGTGGTTTTCATATTTCAATAGCTCAGTTTCGCAGCTGTACTTAAATGCAGCATGGGCAGCTTTTTGGAAAAATCCGTTCTCAATGGAGATCCTTCCGACTTGCTTTATCCAAAATAAGGCGTTTGGGCTGAAGATACTGGTAGCCATGTTGGACGTCAGCTGGTTTTTCTCTAGTATCAGTGATGTTTACATTCAGCTTGATAATTTTTCTGATGAGTCATTTAGTTCAGTGCAAAGCGTGTTATGGACCTTATTGCTGTTGAGAGATACGTTCACTGACAAAGTTCTGGTTTCGGTCCGTCCGTCTTTTTCTCCTGTAGCTGCATGAGAAACCATTAATGTTCCCAAATAGAGTTTAGTGATAGCTGGGAGTCCTTTCTGTTTTGGTGTCACTTTTTAAAGTTGTGCTGCAGAATGTTTCACTGCGCTTTGAGTTCTGCACAAACATTTTGCAAGTGTTCAGGTAGAAAAACTGCTGTATTCGTTCGCTACAAGTGCGTACCGGACAGTGCCGGCCCCCAAAAAATAAAAAATAATTCAGAATCCATGTACTGTTACACCCCTGCTTGCAGGATGAAAGCCTGAATCATCTCAAACTAGTTTTTATGAACTTGACTGAGCTCACTGAACTCTAACGGGCTCACAAGGTATTTGAACCATTTCCTCAGAGGATTAAGGCCGTTTTTCAGGAAATCCATGATCCAACCAGGTACTACCAACATGTTGGATCATGGTGAGCGCAACCAAGTAAAAAGGATCTGGTTTCTTCTCTGGTAATCCAAAAACACTTCCATCCTTTAACAAATCTATAACTAAACAATCAGATATTTGGATGCTAATAAAAAATAAAATAAAAATAGAGGCATTTAACTTCATCACAATAAATGTGACATCTTAAAGATATTTAGATACAGAATTCTTTAAATGTCGTGTTTTTTTTTTTTTTTTGAAGAAAACAGATGCCAAACAAATATTCAGAGAAATCCCTGTACCTCCTAGTAGCTGGTCCATGTTTGAGGAGTTACTGCCTGCGTTTCCTCGACCCGTCTGCTCTTTGGATCCCTGAAAGAACAAAATGAGGTTGTGTTTAGCGCTAAAGGGCGACTGGAGCAGAGATAACAGCCACCTGACGCTCACATGTTTGAGACGATCGAGCAAAGAGACGGCAAGCAGCTCAGTCCGTCCTACCAGGAGGATTGAAGAAGAATTAGACGAGAGAAAAAAAAGCAAAAAAAAAAGCAAAGATGAGTCGAGAACAACAAAGGTGAGCTCAAGTGTGTGTGTGTGTGTGTGTGTGTGTTGGTCCAGTTCAAACCAAGCCACTTTAATCCCCTTAAGAGCTCAGAGACGCAGACGCCCCATCTGTCCAGAGACGGACCCAAGTAACTTAAATTAACCATATTTGTTACGGTTCAACACCAAAGTTCTGGCTACGCTTTGCTTGAATGATTGTGCAACTATGGAAAATAGAGATGACTAGAGCGTGAACCCAGACTGCGTCAACAAGCAGAGCTCTGCTTGCACCGGCCTGTTGCTCGATTGGGGAAACAAGGAAATGGTTAATGTGGTGAGACCAAGCGCTGCGAGGTGCTCACACTGGCCTCCCTCCAACGTTACAGCTCAGATTAGACAACAGGGCGAACTGGCATTTCGTCCTCCGTGGGAGAAACAAGCAGCTCTCCTGGATCACATGTCCAGCACTCGGCGAGGAGATTGACCTCTGAAGTCAACATTCTGCGTCTGATCTCCATCCTGCTTCTGGTTTGCACACCTGAGCCGCTCGCTGAGGCTCAGGGCGTCTGCAGGCTGCGGCACGTCAAGCCTGGGAGAAATGGTCGAGCTGGTGGTGAAAGTACGTCTCGCATTGATGAAAGTCAGATGAGCATCAACTTGTCTGAAGCACACTTCGACAGAAGAGAACAGCGTGTTTATGTTCGAGTCTCGGAGAACGCTTTTAATTTCCATCCGAATCCAATAAAAACTTCGACGTACTGAAAACAAAAACTACAAAACTGCTCCAGTTTCCAAACCTGCAGCACATCTGAAAGTAGTGGACCATATGATCGTGTTCGGACAGTCCGATTAATCATCAGCTCGACGAGGTCAGGGGGGGGGATGTGACGGTGTGGCTAAACAGGAGAGAATCACTTATGTTCTGAATGTTGACCGACACCACAAAAGGGCTGCATTCAGAGTCGCATCTTCAGTTTGATTTTATCTCCGTTCATAAGCGCGTCGGCAAGTCTGCGTTTTAAATTAGTCTCGTGATTTCAGGAGACACCTGCTAGCTGTTCCTAAGTGTCGTGCTAACTGTGGTGGCGCTCTAGCTGTGGGAAGAAACCGGTTTTTCCTCATTAGCTGCCATTAGTAGGCCTGTCACAATAATCAATTAATCACATGATAAATTCAAATGAACAAGGTTTTCTTTTTCTAACATATCGCCCACTTTCTACGAAAGAGACTGAATAAAAGGGAGTCGATTATATGAACCATATAGGCCTTTTTTTTCATCCAGACAGCTCGTTTCCACTTTGTTTACAAAAACTCCTCACTAGTCTTTTTCTTGTCCGAGCCAAGTGATTAATATTTTTTTAAGGGCAATTTTCCTTACAGAGCTCATAAAACATTTACATTTTTCTGTTATGTTAATTTATGTTTGACATTAAAAATGTCAAGTTGCAGAGGTAAATGTTTAGAAATTAAACAATTTTAGTTTTGATCTTCAGAGGGTGTACATGCATTATTAGATTAGATGAAAACGGTCTGAAAACAACAAACGTTTATCGCAATGATTACTGGGGCAATTTAACGTCTAGCTTAATTTGTTATCGCGATAGGCTCAGTAATTTGTGTGTCATTTATGTGGTTTACTGTCGTCTCTCCAGAAGAAAGTAGTCCTGGTCCAGAACCAATTGAGCCATTGTCATCAACTTCCCATACTCGCTTTTTCTTTCCCCATAGAAAGTAATCCTGACCCGAGGATTCAGTGTATAGCAGTTCATTTAATTTGTCTACGCAGTTTTTCTTGACAATAGAAAGTACTCCATGCTCAGTGCTCTTTAGGTGTGTCCAGGACAAATAAACTGCTAATGCTGCCATTAACTTTGTGCATTCCTGCCCATGCATTTCCATGTTTAGGAATATCCCTTTCCTAGGTGGAGTATTGAAGGAGCCAACAGTCTTTACTGAATGTACCCAGCTTGTTTTTGCCACCCATAGAAAGTACTCCTAGCCAGGAACTGTTTTCTGCACATCCTCCTTTTTCCTAAACCTGCCTTTTGAATCAGTAGTTCCTCTTCACTGTCGCCACATTCTTTGATGAAAAACCCCTTAAATTTGGACCGAATTGGACCAATTTGTATTAAAGTGCGCTACGATACCATTCGTTTTAAATACATGTATACATAAGGGATGTCCAATATTATCGGACGATGTTGGTATTACAATGTAATATCTGAAGATATCTATATGTGCATGGTATGAAAGCAAGGTATAAAAGTTGTCATTAAAATAAAAACTCTTCAGATACTTCTCACTTAAAATATCAAAATATGACATTCAAGGTACAGTTTAAGATTTGTTTGAACTCGCAATGTATTCTGTGGCTTCTGCATTTCTGAGCCAACCTCGAACGTTTAGCTAAACATCCATCGGTGGTTTCTGTTTATATCATAACGGAAAGATTTAGACTTTATCAGATATTGGTATATCCCTATAAAACTAAATTGCCTCTACGCTGGTAATTTAGCATAAAGGCAAAGACATGAGAAATTAAAAACACATAACATGAAGCACTTATTAACTCGGAAACAGACAACAAACCACCATTAAACTAAAAGCTCACCAGAACAATGGATCAACTCCAGAGGATGGATTATCCTCTAGAGACCCAAGGTGGAGCTTTGTGGGGCTGATTGTGGGGGAGCTGGAAGGGGTCGGATACTAGATTGCATGCATTCATGAATTAAAAGGAGGGTGTGGGGGGGTAAACACATGGAGGGTCAGTGAGACAAGCAGATGCGGCCGTGCCTCGTCTCTGGTAGGCCAGACAAAGGATCTGCTGCTAATCCGAAGCACATTAAAGCTGTCGGACAAACGACAGTTCCCCCGCCTCGCATAAACACAGTTTACTACAGACAATACTTCATACTTTAGTCTGACACAACAGAGACAGTTTACAGTCTGCAGACACGTCAACATTTCCAGGTGGAGACGGAGCTACAGAGACCATGACCTCTGACTCTACAGCTGGACGAGCGCGAGCTGCTCCTTTCAGCTGCGACAGGAAACCCCCCAAAATTAAAACCTGGTAGAAACCGCAGTGAAGCCAAACAAAGAGCAAAGAAAACATGCATCTTAGTGGGTGAAAGACCATAGCTACCTTGAGTGAAGACAAAGCAGAAGATAAGACGGCAAAGGAGGCAGCTACGAGGGGAGGGGGGGGCGGGTTGGTTGGTTGGAGCTCAGCACACCGTGACTCAGACAGAGGAGATGTGGGGTAGTTTCCGTCTCTGGAGGAGGTTTTAGTGAAGGAGGAGGCGACAGGGAGCAGGTGTTCCTGAAGGGGGGGTTCAAAGGAGGGTGTGGCTGACTGAAGGTAGGGGCGAGACAGGTGGGGGTTCCCAGCGACGGGACAGGAGTAGCAGCTGGTATTGGGTGCGACTCCGGGAATGACGGAGGGGAGGAGGGTCAATTAATTTCAGAGCATCTGCCAACTCCATGCAGAGAAAGAAAGGGTGGGATGTTTAGATAAGAGCTTAGGGAAAACAGATAAGAGCAGACCGAGGGTCTCCGTTTCTCCTTCACAGCGCTGCCTTGAGCCAAACGCTCCCATCTCAATGACTACAGGCTGCAAGTATCTTAGCAGGAATATTCAGGATCAAAATCAAAAAAAAAAAAAAAAAAAAAAAAAAAAGGATTCGGTAATTTCAGAATTGGAGGACATTCCATGTCCCAGGCATGAAATTTTATTTAATCCAAATACAAAATTCATAAAGATTAAGTTTTTAGTTAAACCACTTGTCCAGAGATCAAATCAAAAAAACGTAAAAATAACAAAACATTTGGAAATATTTGTAAGCGAGGTTTATTTATGTAGAGTACCCCCTAAAGTGTCCTTTTTAAACTTGTCCCACCTTCTCAATGCCCACATCTAACCTTAAATAACAGTTCAAGTTATTTTCTATCTTTGTTTCTCCTGTATTTCAATACTTTTCCTATATTTGTATTTAAATTCAACTTTATTCAACATTTTAAACCTAAAGTTATGACCCATGGAAAACTTGTCCCAAAATATACATGCAACCCTGTTACTTTAACATGTTAAGCATGATACTAAGTGAAGAAATCATTCATGTCGCATGATAAAGAGGAAGTGACATCATCCAACGGTTTCTCTACAGCATGGGGAGAGCACAGGTTTGTTCACTCTTCTAATTTTTAAATATTTACAATATTGCCTTATGCAACCCCATTACGTACATCGTCTGTGTATAATAAATTCACAAAATGTTTATATTTATTGATTTACTTAGATGTGTTTGTATGACTTGTCAGTAGTGACCGTTAGCTGAACAGCTAGCTTCCATTCCTGAGAAAAGGCTAAGATTCGCATGAATTTGCAACCCCGTTACTGAAATTGCACCAAACATAGCGCATAAATAAATAAAACCTACAACAACAAGTACAATTTTGTCTGAGCTGTGTTAAACATTAATTTTCATACTTTAATACCTAATTTTCATGAAAACTTGTACACAACAGAAAAAGTGAAGATTGATTTTTGGAAAATAAAAAGGCTGAAATGTCCTCCAATTCTGAAATGACCCAGTTGCTTTACATAAAAAAAAAAAAAAAGGGGACATATTATGCTCCTTTTTAAAAACAAGTTATAATAGGTCTACGGTCCGTACAAAACATGTTAAAAGAATTTCTTCACACAGAATCACTCACATAAACGCGATCTCACCAGCTCAATTCTTGACCATTTAGTCCCTTTTCAGAATGGAGCCGTTTAGAGGGCTCCGTCACTTTTATGCAAATTAGCGGTTTCAGGCCTCGCCCACCCATCTCGTTACCAAGCCCCAGGCGGAGGTGGGTGGGGAACATTTTGGAAAATATTCACTTTTGAGAGCAGTTTTACTACACTGTACTTTTTTACTTTAGTAATTTTGTGACGCATCAACTTCTACTCGAGTAAAATGTCTGAATACTCAACCTACTGAGTAAGTTAGCGGAATTAAGAAAAACAAACATGTTTTAACAAAAACACACCTATATTTTACTAAAGACCAGCAGTTTCTACATAAGCTTTGTTTTTCTAATGTAATTTTCTATCTGTTGAGCTTGTTGTTGCATTTTGAGGTCAAGTGATTATAAAGTAAAACTCCATAAATTGTCACCGGGAATACAGTTTACCATGTTCTAAGATGGAAAGATTATGATAGACGACTTAGAAAAATGTTTCTTCTGCTTAAAATTTGCCGTTATGTCATTTATTTGTATGTCTTTCCTTTTAGTCTTCAACAAAAAAAAACTTCCACAACTTTATGTCTGTATGAAGACAATAAAAAATAAAAAAATCAGATGTTATTCAGTACTCCATTTTTTTTTTGACTGCTGCTTTTTACTTTTTCTTCAGTAAAAATGTGTTAAAGTACTGCTACTCAAGTACAATTTTTGGGTACTCTGGCAGCAGCTTTTATGAGACCGGCATGAAATCGGTGGGCGGAGTTTGATGGATGAGGGGAGGGGTTTGACAGGCGAGGGCCGTTCTGTGGAAATTCCACTTATTGCGACGTCACAAAATGGCACTTTTTTCAAACGTCTTGTAGAAGCACAAGATTTCTGAAATGGATGGATGGTTTTTATTCAAGTTTGGAGTGTTTAAAGAAGCAGCAGACCGAAATGGCTGGAAAAAGCGAGGTATGCATAATATGTAGGCTACCCATTAAATACGAGAGCTGCAGGAACCAGGAGATTCTCACATCTCCCTTGTTTGTTAGTCTGCAGCCGCCTGGTGCAGGAGGTAGCGCCACAGAGCAAATCCCGTCTCATATCAACTAAAACCCCCCCCCCCCCCCCCCATTCCCAGGCTTGCTCCAATTTTTCAGGACTGTCGCAATACCGTGCCTTGCACAAGTGTTCCCACCCTTTTAACTTCTTGTTTCATTTAGATTGTAGGTAGTAAATCAAAACAGATGGACGTAAATGTATTTAATCAAAAAAAAAAAAAAAGGGAGCTTGATTCTGTTCAATTCCAGCTGTTTTCTGAAGGCTTTTTTAGAGAACAAAGAGCATCATGGAGACCAAGGAACACAGCAGACAGGACAGGGAGGAGGTTGTGGAGAAGTTTAAAGCAGAGTTGTGTTCTAAACCAATACATCCTCAGCTTTGAACATCAAAAAGCTCAGTTCAATCCATCGGGACACAGAGGGAGGACGGCAGAGAGAATAAATCAGAAGGAGCAAAGAGAGCCATGGTACTGCTGGAGGAGAGAGGAGAATCTAACAAAACGAGTAGTCGTGTTGGACACCATCCTGAACACAACAGTGGAACAAGGTGGTGGCAGTGTCGTGCTGTGGGGATGCTTTTCTTCCACAGTGAAGCTGGTCAGAGTTTATGGGAAGATGGAGAGATGTGAGGTAATCCTACAAGAAAACCCCTTTAGACATAGATATGGCTTTAATCAAATGGTCGGTTAATGACCCGGCCTTTGCAAAACCGGCCGACGTGTCAAGGAGGTAATTCAGCCTTTCGATTCAGGTGTGTTGAAGCAGGGATGCATCACAAAGTTGCAGAGTCAGTGGGCGACACAATCATGGGGAGGTATGCTGACTGGACAGCTATCCAGAAGACATCGGCACCTTCCACAAGGAGGTTAAGCCACAAAAGGTCACTGACAAAGAAGCTGGTTGTTCACAGAGTGCTGAATCCAAGCATATACCCCCCCCAAAAAAATAAAAATCTTGAGGCTCAGACATTCAGTTTTAGTAAATTAGCTGATATGGAGGTGACACAGTTTCTAAAATCAAATTATTATTTTTTTACAATTTCTACATTTTTTGAGTCACTGAACTTTGGATTTTTCTTCACCAGTAAGCCAAGAAGTTTCGGAGTCAGACGTCATATCTTCGCGCAGTTTTGGAACAACAGCGAAGCGTATTCGGTTTGTTTGGAGCAAAGTTTCATAAGTTCCACTGGGAGGATTTAACTGCTGGGGGAAACTCAAACTTTTGTCAACACTAAATCAGAGCAACTGGATTTAAACCTGAGCAAACTGAATCTCGGGGAGGATCCTGGGCTTATGGAAGGTAACTTGACATGTTCCAACTGATTTAATGCAGAGCTGCACTGATGAAAAGCCAAAGATAACAGTATAAACTTATTCTTCAGACCAGCGCCGCCTTTCTAACCATTATCTGATAGGGTGATCCAACCATAGAGATAAAAAAGCTAAAAGAAAAACAAATTGTTTCACTAGAAACCAAAACCTCACAGTGGAACAGAAGAGGCTCAAAGTTTATGAAGCTGCTCGTCTGGCGCTACTAAAAGCAGATTATTGGGGTCTTTGATGATGTGGCTGGAAAGGAGGAAGGGTTGAGAGAAAAAACAGGGCTGAGATTGACGAAGAGCTCAGGGATGATTGATGAGGAGGAGTGGGGCTTTCATGGCCTTCGGAGGGGGGAGGAAGACGGTCTGATGAGGCTCTGAGCAAAGATCAGCTGTCTGCAGTCATGAGCCTGCAGCATTACATCATCTACCCTCTGAAGTGGAGCTCAACAAAGCAGCAGAAGGTTTTGGTCGTACAGTGGGAGGCCATTGTTTCCAAACTGCATGTTGAGTCGGTCCTAGAGAGACGTTTAGCAAAAAGCCTCCGAGTCCCTGCAGCGTGTTCCCATCTAAGGTTTCATAAGCCTTCACAGGAGGTCGGTGGGGTGTGGAGAGGAAAAACAGAGGGTGAAGTAAGGTCTGAGAAGATCATAACCAAAAGGCAGAGGTATCCATCAGCATATACTGAACCATACTTCATCCTTACCGTAAACCTATCCTTCCAAATGTTTAGGGTTTCTGGTTTATTTTTGTATAGATCACTTGTTTGACTCCAATTTTTTTCTTCGTTTATTTAATCAAAACAAGCAATGAGATGCAATTTTAAAAAAAGATAACTATATTTTTGTTTCCCTTTACAGGAACCAGCCATTTCCACGCCAGGAATCACGACTAAATCACATGACCGAGGGGGGGGGGGGGTCTTTCTCATGAAAACCAGCCCTTAGCTTTTAAAATGGACCCTGAACTAAAAAGGGTGGAGCTTTGTAGTAGGAGCGTCCAAAACATTTCTTATTGAATATTCCCAGCATTGTACTTCACTCCTCTCCAGCTAAAACCCCAACTGTATGCTAGATAACATTCAAACCAAACCTGTGTTTAATAATAGTGTTCTACAATGTAGACATTGAAATGCATTCATAAAAATCGCAAAAATTTTGTAGGAAGTATGCTAAAACAAATTCTCGCTTTTTTAAATGGAGTGCAGACACATCTAGCTCACTTTTATTATTAAACCCTTAATACCTGAATTTATATGCAACTGTATAAAAGATGAATTACTTCTGCTTTAATTACACCCACCATTAGTGGAAATTTGGTTATGGGGTGAATTAGATACACCAGGCACTTAAGGAATGTTTAATCTCAGCATGTTTTGTTTTTTTTTCATTGACGCTGCCATTGCTAATACATGACTTGGATAGTCAAAGTACATGTTTTTTAACAACCATTGCTTTATTGTCATTGCAGTGTTTTAAATTACAGCCGCATTCTTTGCTGCACATGTTCATGAGCTCCTAGCCGAATTTTACACAAACTTTAAATCAGTTCAGCAAATTGAAATTCATCATATTTTTGTTTAGCCGTTTTCATTCTTTACCGTTTCAAATACAGCCAAATACTAATTGTTTCTACTGTCCTGTCCTAGAAGCCTTTATCCCCCGTTTCATGATAAAAATATTGTATTAAAGTAGGAACAAAATAATTTTTGTAATCTGAAGTAATCCTTTGATTTAGAGCTGCATAATCAAAATACATTCACAGAATTGACCACTTCTACAGCTATAACTAAATGTTACGTATTCCTTCTCAACACTAGTATTACTTTTGCATTCCTTAGTGGCCTAGTGTCGCTAAAAAGCTTCATACCCAAAATTAGGAATTACTTTTTTTTTTTTTGTCCCCCATGTCTATTTTGATATATCATATGCTGAAGACATTAGTATGACTACATAATGCATAATTTAGCTCAGGGTTAATTTTCTACAGAGTTCATCTACAAAATTCCATGCAGGGCATCTATTGCACACTTCGCTTCCATCCATCACGTGTAGTTAACACTTCAACCACTAGATATGCCTATCGTACAAAGTATACTATTAGAAGTGTGTTGATGTACAGACCATTTCCAAAAAATTAGAGTATCATGGAAAAGTATATTTCCATAATTCCATTCAAAACGTTAAACCTTCCATAGATTATAGATTCAGGGCTCACAACTCAAACGATGTCAAGTATTTAGTTTATTTGTACATAATTTGGGCTTCCAGCTCATAAAACCCACAAAAAGAGGAATTCAAAAAATTAGAATACTGTGAAGAAACCACCATTTACTTCTCAGTTTTTGCAGGTAAAAAAAAAAAGAAAATAAAGAAATTAGGATTACATAAAAATAAAAAAAAGGGTAATTTCAAAACGATATATCAATATCAAAGTTTTAAAAATTTTAATATCGTTTTGAAAGTACCATATTTTGATTGATGTGATCCTAATTTATTTTTTTTCCTGCAAAAGGTGATTTCTTCACAGTATTCTAATTTTTTGAATTCCTGTTTTCATGAGTTTTATGAGCTGGAAGCCCAAATTATGTACAAACTAAACACTTTAAATCCTTGTGGGCCCTGAATCTATAGAGGTTTACAGTTTTGAATGGAATTATGGAAATAAATAAACTTTTCCATGATATTTAGATTTCTTGGAAAGGGTCTGAATATGTATTAAACGTGTAGTATTCACAGCTTTTTCACTTCTCAAACAGCAGATTTAGAAAACTTTACTATCCATCAAGTCTGGAGTAACTTTCTTTTTAAACCATAACGGCTATAAAACTGCTGGATAATGATGCAAAACTGGTCCAATTTCCTGGTCTTTGAATCATGTTCTGCAATCTGCTGATGCCTGGGAGGAAGATCAGCTTCCAACAGATTGCAGAAACACTCCTGCAGGAGATGGACCCTCTTTGCCCATCTCCTTAAACAGCCTGCCTTTGGACCCTGCAGTGGGACGTCGAACAGTCGAGAAGACCTCAGCATGAAGTCGGTTATCGTGTGGTCACATCTAGTGCAAGAACAATTTACATGCCTTAGAGAAAACACATGACTGGATGGTAAAAATCATCCATTTTTATGCTCAAACAATTAGCAGCCTGAGGGAGCGTGAAGCGGGAGACTGTCAGGGACACTGGCTGTCAGCTGAGTCATGGTGTGTGCGCTTTCAAGCAGCGAGGCTGTATCATGTGACTGAAAGCATGAAGGCACTGCAGCAAGCTCTCAACCTCTGTTTAGAACAAGCCAATGCTTCAAGTTACCTCTGCTTTCCACTGGACGCGTAAGCAGTTCGTAATGCGATAGCCGTGATTTAAGCCTAGTTTATTCTGACGGAGACGTTTTCCTTTAATACTTCTCCGTTGGTGTGTCAGTGCAGTTCCCCAGCAGGACAACAGGGGGGGGGGGGTGCAGACATTTTCTGGCGGGTCTCCCTGCCATTGCAGGAGACATCGCTGGCTAAATTATGCAATATGTAGGCATACTAAGGTCTTCAACATATGATATCAAAATAGACATGCGACCATAAGTTTTCTAATATTGGGTATGAAGCTTTTTAGTGACACTAGGCAAATAGGGAATGCAAAATTAATACTAGTGTTGAGAAGGAATACCTAAAACTTAGTTATAGCTGTAGAAATTGTAGAAAAGTTTTGTGACTGTATTTTGATTAGGGATTACTTTTCGCTGCCCTCATCCCAATTTCTGGTCCAATCTAAACTGAGTTTTGCATGCTAAGATTTTATAATTTTAGCGTGCAAAAAAAATAGATTAAATACATTTTAAAAAAAATAAAAAGACCCATCACAGATTAAGGAGAGGGCCCAAAGCTTCTGGCACACGTCTGATTCGCGGCCTGATGGAAACCGACCCATTGACTGTAACGCTGGCTATCAGCTGCATATTACGCTTTGCAGACGTTAAGTGCCGCTTACGCGTCCGGTGGAAAGCAGGCTTTAAACTGTAACGTTTCGGTTTGTCCTGAAACTAAAATTAGACTGCCAACTCGCTTTCTGAAAGCGTTCAGCTTAATCGTCTGTCAACTCTTGTACATACTGTTAGAAAGCATCTCTGTAGAGAGGAGGAGTACTTTAGTACATCAGTAAGAAGGGAAGCAGACTCGCCTTATCGGGGCTTTCTCCCCTCTCAAACATCATCTTCAGGCTGTTAATAGGAACGCTGGGTTTCTCGACGTCGGAGACCTCAGCTGCTGCTGATCCTGCGCCCTCCTCCACCTCCAGATCTCTGCTGGGCTTTGGCTCCGTCTCCATCAAGTCTTCGGGCTCCTCAGTCAACTGGTCGGTTCTGGTCTCAGAATGAACCTGCGCCTCTAGCACCACGTCGTGGTCCAGTGAGGATCCTGCAGCTCTCAGGACCTTCGTTTGGGTCTGGTGACGGGATGAAGGTGCAGGTTTAGCGAGCGGTGATGAACTGCTGTTGCTCCGATGGACAGTGTGGTGGGGAGGTGTGGCTCTGTGGTTGGATGATTGCTGCTGCTCCCAATGTTTCCTTAAAATACTCAGATTTCTGCCAGACAAGGACGCTGGAAGAGGTTCGACAACCTGCAGAAAGCACAAAAGATTGATTTCAATCAGACCCAACATACAAAAGCTGAGGTACTGGGTTGCACAAGCCTAATTCTGCAAACGTGCTTGCAGGTAGCCGGAAACATGGCGACAACAAGAGATCAGTCTGCTGAAGTAAATCAGAGGGGGAAAATGTTAGATATGCCAAAAGTTCAACTAGAGGTTGTTTTTTTAAAAACTGGATCAATATTAGTTTAGTTGGAAAGTGTAAAAGAACATTCCATCAAAGTTTTCCCCATCAAATGAGGTAAAAATATCTGGGAGCAGTTGTAACTCGCCCGACTCCCCTCTCCGCCTGCACACCCACAAGCCCTAACGTTCACGGTGGAGGAACGTTTCGTATGAATCTCTCGCAAGATCTCAAGATCATTCCAAGACACGTTTTGTCAGAGCAAGTCGAGCTCGACCAAATGAACGAAGCAAGATAATTTATAGGCCTGCTCTAAAGCCTTCTGGGTGGCTGAGAGACGGAGAACGGGTACCATTGACGCTCGTTTAACTCTTAGGTAGGCCTGTGACAAAAAACAAAAACAATTAATCACATGATAAATTAAAATGAGCTCAATCGTTTCTCCCCGACCACAATAATTTCCATTTACATGCTTGGTTGTTTTCCTCATGCATCTCCTTTCTACATAAGAGACTGGATTGAAGAAGAAAAAAAAAAAAAAAAAAAAAAGCATTTATGGTCAAGCTATCCGTAGTGGTGGAGTAAATTGGGATTTCTTGTATTCAAACAGCGTTTGTTAGTTCACAAAACTCTTAACTGGTAGTTGTTCCCGTTTTTCTGCTCAGCCAAGTGATTATTTTTTTGAGGGGCAATTTTGTTTACAGAGTTCATCCATTTTTGCTTTGTTCATCTATATTGGATATTAAAAATGTCTTCCAGTTGCAGCGCTAAATATTCTTTAGAAATGAAAGTTTATCGATCATTCACAGGGTGTACCATGCATCACTACATTAGTTAAAAATTTTATCAAAATGTCAAGATTATCGTTTATCGCAATAATTTCTGGGGCAATTTATTGTCCAGCAAAATGTTATCGTGACAGGACTACTCAAGTTTTTAACCAGCCTCTAGAAGGTTTTCTTCCAGGATCGCCCTATATTAAGCTTTTTTCCAATCAGCTCTTCCCTGCCCCTGCTGAAGAAAAGCATCCCCACATTATGATGCTGCCACCACCCTGATTAATAATAGGGATGGTGCGTTCAGGGTGTTGTGTAGCTGAAAAAGTTCAGTTCTAAAAAATAAAAATAAATGCCGTCTTCTTGCCATTCTTCCATAAAGAAAGACTGAATTTGTGAACCAAAGAATTGTACTATCTGAGCTGTAGATCTCTGCAGCTCCTCCAGAGTTACCATGGCCCTCTTGGTTTTTTTTCCCTGATCAATGGTCTCCTTGCTCAGCCTGACAGTTTAGGTCTTTGTGTCTTAGGTTTGCAACTGTGTCACTCTTTCCATCTTCAGATGATTGATTGAACAGAGCTCCATTAGATGGCCAAAGCCTGGAAAATAGTTTCGTAACCCAAGTCTGCTTTAAACTCCTCTGTAGCGAGCCGTCCGCTCCGTTCCCCGGTCTTTGTGATGGCATTTGTTCTCTAGCAAACCTCCGAGGTCTTTGCAGAACAGCTGGCTTCTAAGATGAGATTTAACTAAACGCAAGTGGACTCATTTTGTTGCACTGGATTGGCTTTTATTTAGGGGTATCAAATCAAGTATTTCCCTTTTACTTTACGTCTCTGCACCTCTTTGTTGGTTTAATCACAAAATACCAATATAATGGGACACAATTTGGGTACGTTTAATGGATGTGAAGGACTTTGCAGGGCATTGTACATCAAGCATCCATTAAACATCTCAAGCATGCAAGTGCTTTCTTTTATTGGCCTTTTTAACTCTCCTGTTCATCTGGATGTCATTAAAAGCTGGAGCAGTGTGTAATGATCATGGGGGGAAAAAACAATGTTAAAGTACTTCTACTCTGCAACAAGCAAGGCCAATAGTCTGCATCGTTTCCTTTCGATGCGTTGTTGCAACTTAAAGCGGACATTATTGTTCAAGGCAGTCGTCCAAAGAGGCTCTGGCTGCAGATGTGGAGTTTAGTGACGAGCAGATGACCCTGCAGCATCTTTACGATGAAGTGGGAAGTTACAGCTGTGCTGCATTAAAAAGACAACTTTGAGACGCACACGTATTCAAACAGAGCAGGGAAGCTCATTTTTCTCTGCCAGCTAAACAAACAAAACCGTTCAGCATGAATCATGATCAGACAAACCTTTGTAGAGAAGAATCCAGCCTGCCTCTTTGATTTAGGGTTCAGTTTGTTCAATAATTTCCATCAATGTTGGACTTTCACCACCTGATTCTCTAAAAACATCCGTTCAGCTAGTTAAAACTTTGTTTCGCAAACTCTGACTAAAGTCGCTGTGGTCTGCAGAAGAGGAAAAGACATGAAGAGGAAACAGAAACCACAAACTAAAGTCAAATAAGAAAAGCTGTGAGCTGCTCAGCACGCACAAGTATGACTTTGCAGCTGCGAGATTAGAAGCAAAAGTTGCAGCAACTTTATGTTTTTTTTGAACAAGTGGAGATGTAAAAACCTGCGAGTGATGCGGACGCTCCGGCTGTCCCGTGTGTCGATGCGCGGTCGTGTAAAATGCGTGTGCTGCAGCGTCTGCGGGCTGAAAACGCCACAAGCTGTCCCAGATGTGAAAGGCTTGAGAAATGATTAGAATGAAGCAGCATGAAGTAACTCGCCCACCCCCTACAACACGCAGGGAAGGAAACCGAAGCGCGGGGGAGGTGAAAGCAGGGGAGAAAAAAAAAAAAAAAAAAATCTGAAACAGAGACTGTGGAAAAGAGGAAAAGAAAAAAACTCCAGGAAATGAGGAAAAAGGTAAAGGGGAATGCTGGAAACCTGGAGGGAGGCGAACAAAAACAATGGAAGAACTCAAAGAAAAGCAAAAAGGCTGAATCTGGATGTATGATAACCTTCCTATGAGCCGCGTTGTAAAGCTGGAGTTTATTCTAACGATTGATGCCGGCAAACAAATGTACACTTCAAGTTAAGTACCAGAATGATTACAGTAGGATGTATGAACATCTACACCAAACGTTTCCCATTCAGACCTCTAAATAAGCGTGGTGCTGAGCAGAGGTGGGTAGTAACTAGTTGCATTTACTTTTTGAAAAAAAAAAAAAAAAAAAATTTAAAATACTTTTGGAGTAGTTTTTAAACCTCCTACTTATTACTTTTAATTAAATATTAAGTGTTTCTACCATGACTGGAGTAAAATGTCTTGATGTTCTACGCACTGAGTGCAACTTTACTGAATGAAGAACATGCATATTTTAACCAAAACTGCACCAGATCCACACAAACCTACTGCTTGTTAAAGTGAGACCTCCTGTTTGTACAAAAGCTTTGTTGTTTTAATGTTAATGTTTCAGTAAATGACGCTGGAGGTATTGCATCTCCGGCTCCAACATACATACACATATAAGGATTAATTTCATACTGAAATTCTCTTTTGCTTAAATTTTTTGTAAATCTGTCATTTGTACACTTTCATATTAGCCTTTAAAATACCAGATTTTTTAAATATTTTGTCCCATGACTCGAGTTTTAAATATTTTTTCAGACGTAATACTTTTTACTTGAGTGAAAGGTTACTGAAGAGTAACATTTTTGGATACTCTACCCACCTCTGGTGCTGAGAGATTAGGCAGTTTATCCCAACAAAGAAATACTGCAGCTTTCTAAAATTTTATTTACAAAAAAATATCAAAATTCTGCTTAGTGAAGTCAACACCCAGTCTCCTGTGACCCTTTAAGTCTCCACTAGAAACTGTCCACAGATCAGACACCATGAGCTGAAAGGTGAGGCACGACTATCATGAAATAAACCTACAAAAAAAAACAAAAAAAAAAAACAAAGACAGCGGAGAAGGGAGCAGAAACGTCTTGCAAACGCGTTCAGGTTCAACATGGGTGTTTTACAGCAGGTGTATATCTAATAATGACAGAACACTGTACAAGTCAGAAGGATGTTCACAATAAAGGTTAGTGAAGACGCCGAGCTCTCCTTTACTGCTTCTATAGAGTCTTTTAAGCCATGTAATGAAGATCTAGAGTTTTGTAGCAGATCAAACTGAGACCTTGGGTCAATCTCAGCCGGGTTGATGTCGCAATAATAGTTCAAGCTGCATCTGTGTTTCTACTGAAGCCTCAGCTGACCTGATGTGCCGATTGTGTCTCAGCTGAAAGGCCACAGGGCGACGTCGCTATGAGTTTGTTTGCATGTAAAATGGGTAGCGGATTTCAAGAGCAGGAAGGAAAGGTCCGCTTTTATCTGGACATGTCAGAACCATCAGCGCAGCCACACGCATGCGTTAGGAATCGGCCATCTTGTCAGCTCTGCTTGCGTGACGGGGGGGGGGGGGGGACAAACGGGTTGATGCCCACTGGAGCGCAGCTTTTGTTTACAGAAGTGCGGTTTCATGTCAATGAACAGAGGTCTTCCATTAAGACAAAAAGCTTTCAGGAGTCTGTGACTCAAACAACGTCAAACTGAACAGTCTCAGCTGCTTCTGAAGCAACACAAAGTTCAGACATCTAAACAAGCTGGTTCGTACTCAGATGGCCATCTTTTCATTTACTGCAGCTGTGGCTTTGATACCTTTACACTAGCATGGCGTTGATTTAAAAAAAAAAAAGGGGGGGGGGGGAGAAAGCTTTCCACCTACCGTTTTTTTCCTCTCTGCACTTCCCTCCTCTGCCGCCATCTGGTACCTGGAGGAGAAAAACAGTCAAAGTTGGACATTAGTGAACAGCTGAAGCAGCTGCTCCAATCATCGCTGGATTTCAGGCCAAAAATAAAAATTAATTGTTTATTCTTCCAGTCAGCTTCAAGGAAATTTGTTGACTATGGTTTTGCTTACACTTCTAAAAAAAAATGTTAATGTTTATTATAGTTAAAACATTTGGACTGTACATTAGTGAATGTGGTTAATATTTACTTTACTGTAGCAGCCCTTTCAATAATTTTTACATTTTCTCTTCAGCCAATTCTGCATTTATGCACCTTTAGACCTGATCAGTTTAGATTTCTTACCAAGTTTGGTTCGATCGATGCATTTTGGAGGTTTTTATTTTAATGACAGAGCTTCAACAGGCTCAGCTTTTGTTTTAATTTTCCACATTTAGAAACAGGAACACAGCAGAATGAAGTTTCATCAACTCCACTACAAATTCAAATTGATCATTTAATGAAACTCTCTTGGAACAATGGAAAACAGAATAGAATGAGAATTTGGAGTTTCATGCCCGATAAGAACCATTATTGAACAACAGTTTATAAAGACATTTTCAGATTTTCTTTAAGATCGTATTAATTTTACCCAAAAAGGATAACCTTTAATCAGAATCAGCTTAGTTTGTGCACACAAGAAACTTTACTTTGGTTCCACTTTGCTCCCAATTAAGACATTTTAAATATATAAAAAAAAGGTACTGAAGTGTTTAGAGACACCCTGGGGCAAGAAACTGTCTATCCCACAGACCTAAAGGTAAAAATCCAAATTGTTTATGTCCAGGATGTGTGGGGTCTGCAAGGATGCAGTTCAAGACATTCTAACCTCAAGCCTGAAATGAATCCGCATTTTCCTTATATTGGAAAACTTGGGGTGGCATGTGGCGTAGAGGTAGAATGGGAGCCCCATATATGGAGGCTATTAGCCCTTAATGCAGTCAACCGGCGTTCAATTCCCAAACTTGGGACCTTTGCTGCACGCCTTCCTTTTTTCTCCCCATTTCTCTGTCTGAATACTGCAAATAAAGGCCACTGGTGCCACAAAAATCTTTAAATAAAAGATTACGTTTGTCCTTTGAACCGTTTACATAAATTTGAAAGAATCTAAAAAAGGTTAAGATTAAAAGAACCGGTATGCCATTTAAAAACAGGAAAAAAAATTAAAACCAAAAAAAATCACCTTGAATCCCCTTTAAATAAAAAAAATATTTTCCATTTCTCCCATTATGTTTCTTAAGCAATAAAACCTTTAAAAGCACTAGTTTCTGGAAGGTGGTTTTATACAAACTGCTGTGTCTGCAAACCTACACAGTGCAGTACTAGCCCCTAGTGGCCACAGGGAGGAATTGCAACCTAAAGTTCAGCTGAGAGTGGCAGCTATATATATATCTATCTATCTATCTATCTATCTATCTATCTATCTATATATCCAAAATGAAGGCATTTCAGCTAATTGGTAAAACATAAACCAGAGACAAACTGGAGCGACTGGTTGGGCACCATTTCAAAATAATGGAAAAGTACAAAAAAAATTGCCTTCAGTTAGACAAACAGACTGTTTACAACTTTTAGACAAAAAGATGGAAAATATATGGAAGAAAAATAGTCTCATCAGAATCCAACTCTTTTTAGACATTGAATTTATAACACTGAATTTTGATCCTCAAGCAAAAAATTTGCCTGCAAAATTTCACCTGCAAAAAATTCATCTGCCGGAATTTGCATGCAAAATTTCACCTGCAGAAATTCACCTGCAGAAATTCACCTGCAGAAATTCACCTGCAGAAATTCACCTGCAGAAATTCACCTGCAGAAATTCACCTGCAGAAATTCACCTGCAGAAATTCACCTGCAGAAATTCACCTGCAGAAATTCACCTGCAGAAATTCACCTGCAGAAATTCACCTGCAGAAATTCACCTGCAGAAATTCACCTGCAGAAATTCACCTGCAGAAATTCACCTGCAGAAATTCACCTTCAAATGTGGTGAACGGTTAATGACCCAAGCCAAGCTGGTTATTGCGCTGTTACATCGGCTTGGTGAAGGTAAGTGATAAGGTTTTTATCTCAAAAGAAGGTCGTTACTGAACGCAAAGTAGTATTTGACAGCCGTTTCAATTTCGTTTTATTAACAGCGCAATAGCCAGGTCACTGTTAACAAATGTCCCTTTGGCTAACGGTGTCATGTGACCAAAGGACCGTAATTTCATTGGCTAAGAGCCGGTCGACTCAATCTGGTGCTGATTGCTTTGGCTTGGGTCATTAACAGTTCACCACATTTGAAGGCGAATTTTTGCAGGTGAATTTCTGCAGGTTAATTTCTGCAGGTGAAATTTTGCAGCCAAATTTTTTGCTTGAGGATAAAAATTCAGTGTTATAAATTAAATGTCTAAAAAGAGTTGGATTCTGATGAGACTATATATTTCTTCCATAAAAATAAAGTTATTTATCTTTTGTTTCTATATTTAACTAGCCAATACCAGACTTATTCATCTGTTAACCTGAGACAATAGTCACTTTCCTTGATGGCAATGTCTCCACCGATCTTTGTGAGCTTAAGCATCTCAAACACTAAACATTTGTGTTCGCACCGATAAATTAAGATGGTCCAAGTAGATTAGCAGTTAATGGATGGGGGGGGTGTAAATCCTGGAAATCGAGAGCAAACCAGAAGAACAGGAACAGAGGAAAACAAGCTCCACACAGTAAGGTCAATGTTTAAACTTGGGAGCTTCTTGCCATTAGGCAACATCAACTTTACCACTGTTCTGCATTGAATCAGAAAAATACAATAAAACCAGTAAATGGGTTCATTCATACTCCGATAAGCAGCTGCATTTTCTTTGCGACACCCTTTCTATGTCCATACACATATTATACATCATTTAAAAGCCAATATTCTTGATATTCCAATGATTTATGCCAATCAGAGATACAATCATAACTGTAGATTAAGTAAAAGCTTTTGTCAAACCACTCGTATGCAAAATAATGTCTGACTCACCCTGGGAAGCCATCGCTCCATGCTAAAGCCACTTTTAAAGCATTAATTTTAGAAAATAAGCAGCCATAAAAAAAAAAAACATCTTTATCCAGTGTATTCAAGATCATATTGCTCTCCAACAATAGCACTTACAGATTCTGACCGTTTGTGGGGGAAAACTTAAGTCTAAACGTATCACTTTTAATGAGCTTTTAGATCTTAATTAGTTCAACGTTTCATGTCCACCTAAACGCCATGAGGCTTTAAGTCAAGAATTTGGCTCATATGACTAATTTAGAACTAATTTCTATACAGTAAAACCATTGATCTGTATAAAATCACCCAAGTTTCTTTCCAAATGTGTTATGTGTTAATGTCTTATTCCCCCCCAGTTAAAGTACTGGTGAGACGTCCACTTTCCCCATAGCGACACAGTTAGCTAGACAGATACCATCCCTAGAAATGAGAGTTCTCTCAGAAACTTTGAAATTTGGTTCATTTCGAAACTTAAAGTCTCGTCGAACCCTGAAGTGAAAGCTGTATCTCCCATTCTGAGAGCAAAGACGGAACTGGAAGCAGCTGAGCAGCAGCATCCAGTTCAGTTCCAGCAGCTGGAGAATTATTAAACTCCGGGGGGAGGAGAGCCAGGACGGACGTGGCGAGGAAGACGATGGACTTACTTGGAGAAGCGCTCTGCGATGGCGGTGTTTCTGCCCCGAGCGGAGACGATGGACAGCTCTTTGGCGGTGACCCTCAGTGACTGCGATACCCACTGCCTGCGGCTGAACGGTGCGACGGAGGCCATGTTTGTCTGTTGTCCAGGAACAAATGTTGTAGCTGAGAGGAAATACAGAGCAGCCTGTTGAGTTCAGCATTTACAGCCCCCCCCTCCTCATGTTTACATTGTTAAGCTGCTGTTTCTCTTGGTTAAACTGGGCTTTAAATAACAGGATCAGTTGGACTTTCATGTGGGAAATCAATACGTTGCACCAGACTCCATATTGGCCGACGGCGGCCCCACTGCCTGACTCAAAGTCAATAGAGCACGCGCATCGACCATCTGTTCCCTGCATGACAGCGCTCCAGTCCGAACAGAACCTCCTGCTGTGTCACAAAAAAAAAAAAAAAAGTCCCTTTGACACTTTCACAAGACCCACAGACGAGTTGCTGCTTGTTTTTTCACCTCTTCTGCAACAGCCTGCAGGGCGCCGACAAGCATCTGCATGGAGCTTTCAGTGAATAACCGTCATCGTCCAACTGAGGGTTGGAAATTGTAAAACTAGTGACAGATCAATGCCGAAGTGACTGAGGTCATGTTTAGTCTTAATTACATGAAAAGGTAATGAGGAAATAAAGTGATTAAATACAAATAAATGTAAAGATTTCCAGAACAAAAGCTGTAACTCAGCTTGTTTGGGTTTTCAAGATCAGCACCATGCTGGATTATTTAATAATTTTACTACTACTGCATATTACTAAAAAGAAACTTGGTACAAATATTTAAATACTAATTAAATCAATATTTTTATACATAGAATTACTAAATAAATCGATTAAAACACTACAATTACTACTAATAAAAAATATATACATTGTAAATTAAAAAATAATAAACTAAATTTTCATATGTTAAGATTCACTCCAGTCTGTCGATTTATTCTTCAACATGGTCATAAGGATTTTTCATGCCAGTAAGATGTAAAGTTCTTCTTGAATTTCAATAATAAAACACAGTTGAAAAACAAATGAGGCCAGATAATCCGAATGAGTCACATCAGATTGAGATGATAAACAAAGCAGCATGTAAAGCTGATGGAGCAGGTAAGAAACCGACTCGGTACCGTGTTGAAGAGCTCCTGAGCCGGTCATCCTTTCTGCAGATTCAGAATAATAATTGGACCTTTAAAAGCAAATCCACCCACCTCAGGTTATCTGTGACGGTTCTCCCAACCCGATCACTGGATCTAAAAAAACATTTCCTCCTCAGCCGCTTTAACCACCGCTTTAGACCCTAAAGGTAAGTACGACTAGTCCCGCCCCCTAAACTCATCCCAGCCAATAGGACAACAGCACCCACCTCCACCTGAGAGGTATAGTTTCTTTTTTTTCCCTCCCTTACACTCAGCGGGAGAACAGGATGACCTGAGGGAGCGAGACACGGGCAGACGGAGCAGCGAAAAAACATACGAGACGAGCAGATAACAGGGAGGAGGGCTGTGGGAGGGGAGAGAGGAGAATCCCATCGTGGATTCCAGGAAGCAGACTGACTCCTGGCTGCCCACTTTCTCACGGGGTCAACAGTCTACAGGATGTGACTCACTCACAATACCAGCTGACTTCACCGAAAAGCAGGACGGGGTGTGGATCGGATCATGACAGATGATTACTTAATATGGAGATTCACCCCCCCCCCTTAGCTGCCACAATTACGGAAAAATCTTTAGCAACACTAAACTGGGGGAAAGTGTAACAGAGTGGATTTCATGCTGGTTTGGTGAACTAACTTTAGGTGATTTTACAAAATTTTTGCCATTTTTGGTCTCCTAAAGGCAAATGAAAACCTCCATTAAATAAAACATTTACTTATTTCTAACAGACTGAGGCTAGTCTTAGACCTCAACAAAGAAACAAAACTGGTATAGTTTCCAAAACAGTCTGTACAAACAGCACCACATAATTAAAACGTTTGTCCTCATGGATTCACACAGACCGGCTTAAAATGCTCCATTTTTGGTTTCCTGAAACGACGGCTCCTTGTGGATGAGCCACCTATTCGATTAAATATCTTTGCTGCAACAACTGGTTTCATCTCAGTGTGGATGGGGCCTAAAGAAGTTTATTTTTTTAATCCAAGATACCAAAAAAAACAAATAAATCTAGTATTTCCAGATGCAGTAATACATTAAATGAAAACTAAGCCAGTTTATAAGCTACAGAGAAAAGCTGCAACAGAATCTGAATCAAAATCAGAACAGGCATGGACAGGATTTCAAGGCGCAGCCATGGTGTTGAGGGGGGATTAGTTTTTGTGGCGTTACGGAAATATTTCTACGCAATTAGGATTTAAATAATTAGTTACATTGTAAGCTCATCTAGGATAGCAGGTCATGTCAGAGAAAAACAAAGCCTTCTGCATGTAATGTTTTGATAGCAATGTATCAGAGGGCTCAAACAAGCGTCAGAGACTAGAGATACCTAGACGATGTTCCGACATTGTGAGATTGCTGCACACTTCGCCATCACGCCATCTGAGGCGACGCGCTCCAGTCTTGCACAAAGACGACACTAGGGCGAAAGTAAACTGAAGCCTAGTTTATACTTCATCTGCTGAGGTGCTTAGACACGCCGCGCCATTATCAGTCGGCGCAAGGGCTCTCCGTCACTCACGCAAGGACGTACGAAGTAGAGCCCAATTTTTTTAACCATTGGTCTAACGCAACGGAGAGCGCACATCTGTGATTGGTCAGCCTAACATAAGCCACAGATCATGTCACCACAACGGCGCTCTATAGTCGATGTAATTAGTAGTCAGTGCAGCTTTTGGCCACTAGCTGCTTTATACTGCAAGGCCAGTTTTATCCAATATGGACTTTTGGTGATTTTGAACAACAGGAGGTGTAGAACACAAAACAGACCGCTGTGATCGTTTGTTTACATGAGTTTTTACAGTATTCAATGAGCAGCACGTCTAGTAAAAAAGCTCTCCAGCTCAATGAAAGCTCGCTCTGTCGGCCATTGCTCCTCGAGGGGACGTGCGTTTACAAGCTGGAGTAAATAAACCGCCGTCGACCAGAGAGGTCACTGCAATGGTAGGCAGACCTGCCAGAAAAGGTCTGCCCCCCCCTGCTGTCCTGGTAGGGAATGGCTTTGCAACAACAGAGAAGTATAAATGGAAAACGTCTCCGTCATTATGCAAACTTGCTGACGGAGAAGGCTTTACTGACCCCCACTCATTAAAAATCACGGGCTGATTAATTCAACAGAACCACATCATCTTCAAAAAGCAGAGACTTGATCCCGAGTCCACCAAAACGGATCCTGTCAACACCTTGGCTGCTCCTATATTCAGGTGTGTTGGAGCAGGGATGCAGCCAAAAGTTGCAGACCCCTGCTTTAGTCCTTTTTATAAGCTTTAACAGGCCGATGAAACTAAGAAACTACTTCTAGTCAGTTTTTATCCAAAATGATTACAGACAGGGGAAAGATGTGGCATTAGACTGATGACCTCTTGAACAGCTAAACATAAATCCTGTGGTGGTCCTAGAGTCTTTAAGCTTCAACTGTGTTACATCTAAAAAGTTTAATCCCAAACACATGACTCCTGTGAGTCTGAAGGTAAAAACTGTCCTCAGGAACTCAGACTCCAGGATTCCTGAGGATTTCCCAATAAAGCAGAACACTTTGTTTCAGTTTTACCTGCTAAACTGAAATCTTGGGACGAGTTCAACCGAAAAAGAAGCAACTATGTTTTCTCTTTTGTTATGAAGCTGTAGTGAAAAAAAGCAAGAGTCAAAGTGGAGAGAGGCAGTTCATCACTGCAATAACTTTTATGTTACCCCTTAATCATGTAAAGCAGCTTGAATTACCTCGTTTAGGGTGTGCTATACAAATGAAATTGCTTTGCCTTCATTTCGCCTCTATACATGCATCTTGTTCTGGCTCTAAACTGATCCTGGACTCTTCACTTCTACCAAATCCCTGGTGTCATATGGGGAAAAAAAACGCAATAAAATCAGGAAGTTGGAGGTGGTTCTTTTAATTCAGAGGAGTTTCTGCTTTCTTAGCAGAGAAATACCCTCCATTTTAGTCATAACCATCTCCATTAGACAAATCTGTATAACACTGCTGTATCTCACTATATTAGTCTCAATCTTGCCCGAGATGATTAAGAAAGCACTTATGTAGAACTTGTTCGACAACGTAAAGTAGGCTGAAAGATCTTCAAACATTTTTTTAAAAGCAACACGATCTAAATTAATTCAAGACGGGACCGTTACCATCCATTCGGTAGGCTAAGCATCCAGCACAGACGTAACAGGCCAAACGTGGGATAAATTCTCATGTCTTTGTTGCTTTTGTATTTATCATTTTTCCATGTTTTTCCCGTTTGTTCAGAGCAGCTTAGTGTTGCTTCAGCAGTAAACAACTGCGTGGAGAATTATGCTTCGTCTACAACAGTAAAATGATTCCAGAGTTTTCCTCCAGTTTCTTTTTCTCTCCCTCCCTCCCTCCCAGCCGGTACCGAGCGGCGCTCACAGCTGCTCCGAGTGCAGCGCACAATCGGCGGCGATTACAAAAACTGGGTGATCAAATAAAACCGTTGCATTTTAAAAACAAAAGTATTACAATTACCACCACAAATAGAGCCAAAAGAGGCAACCTAGTTAAAAGCAAATTAATAATTAGTTTTAAGGATTTAATCTGGTAGCATCTGAGAGGCTCGACTAGGGAGCGGCAAACCATTCCACAATTTAGGAACAGCCTCTGAAAAAGGCTCCATCACCCCGTGATCCAAGTCTCGATAAAGGAACCTCCATTAAGAACAGAGATGATGACCTAAAAGTTCTAACTGGAACAGGATTTTGCAGCAGCTCAGACAAATATGGAGCCAGACCATTTAAGGGTTTAAAAACAAGTAAAATCCTAAACTGGATTTTGTATCCGACGGGCAGCCAATGCAACGCGGCAAGGACAAGAGTAATATGATCATCTATGATCATATTATCATCTATGATCAACGTCTACCGCTGCACAACAAACCAGCTGCTGCATTTTGAGCAAGCAGCAAACGGTGAAGAGATGATTGTTGTAATCCAAAGTACAGTGAGTTACAACAATCAAGCAGAGATATAATAAGGAGAAGGATGACCTTCTCCAACTCATTTTTAAGCAGGTAGAGCTTCGGTACCTGGGTGTTCACCTGGACAATAAACTGGACTGGAGCCACAACACTGATGCCCTCTACAGGAAGGGTCAGAGCAGACGCTACCTGCTGAGGAGGCGGAGGTCTTTTAGAGTCCAGGGAGCGCTCCTAAAGACCCATTTGACTCTGTGGTGACATCAGCCATCTTTTATGGCGTATGTTGGAGCAGCAGCTTATCTACAGCTAAGAGGGAGAGGTTGGATAAGCTCTTCAGGAAGGCCAGTTCTGTTCTAGGATGCCCCCTGAATCCAGTGCAGGTGGTGGGAGACAGAAGGACTCTGGCTAGGGCTGGGCGATATGGCTTAAAAATATAATCTGCGATTTGTGTGATGCCAAATCCGATTTTTTATTGATTTTCTTCTCCCTTTCAATTCCTGAAAAGAAATGTAAAATAACAAAATATTTTTTTTAAACTTGCTTTTATTTTAATCATCCTTTCTGGGAATTCAACTGCATTCAAAGTCCAAATAAATGCACACTGTAAAAACATGAAGGTAGACCTTCACATCACTGAACTACTGAAACCCTTGGAGTGCATTGGTTAAATCTTTTTCCGATTTATCCAACAGTGAAATCTTCATAAACAGAAAATTCGATTAATCGATAAAATCGATTTATCGCCCAGCCCCAACTCAGGCCAAAAACATCACTGATGGATAGTGTCCCACTCGATGTATGGAGATGTTGCTGAGCTGCAGAGCTCCTTCGGTGACAGACTGCTGCATCCTCGATGCATGAAGGAGCGTTTTCGCAGGTCCTTCCTCCCTGCAGCTGTTAAGACTTTACAACCAGAACTGCTCCCAACAAACCCAATAATGTTTGCACCCCTGCTGTAATTTGCACTGCAACTCAACATTTCTGCTGCCATTATTTGCACATCTGTTTTTCACAGTTTATATTCCTTTAACTTCTTGTAAATAATACGTTTACTTTTTAATGCCCAACTAAACATGCACATTCTGTAAATACTTTCGGTTTTTAACTGATCCTATTCAGTTGCGCATTCAAATGCACAGTACTTTGGTTTTGTAATTTTGTCCTTAAAGTACATATATAATTCTTAAATCTGTTTATACTTTTCTTGTGCGAATCTAAAGGCTGCTATCACCTCACTTTGCTGCCGTTACAGCTGAATTTCCCCTTTGTGGGACAATAAAGGATTATTCTTTTAACCTTTCCAAGCAGCTTCAAATAAAAAACTTTTTTTAATTCACTCTTTACAAAGTTCATCAGTTCTAATTTAAATAAGTCGTCAATCCATACGCCAAGGTTTTTGGCATGAGAATGAGTGTAGGAGGTTAGTGGACCAAGAACAGCATCAGCACAATTTTAAAGTGAAGATTTAACAAATAAATCTCAGTATTTGATTCGCTTAAATTTAAAGAGCAACTCACTATAATACCAACAATAATGACCAGGCATGTAGACGGCACTATTAGACATTTATACAGTTTATCAGCAAAAGAATGTTAATTTCGGGGTCAGTAGCTTTTTAAGAAGTTCAATGGCATCCAAGCTTTTAAATCCTTAAGGCAGTTTAACAATTTGGTACAGTCACCCTGCGATTTCAAAGGAAGGTAGATCTGTAAATCATTGTCAAAGCAATGATATCAAATATGTTTCTTAAAAATTAACCTCAGAGGCAACATGTATGAAGAAAAACAGCAGTGGATCTAAGATAGGTCCCTGTGGAACCCCAAAATTAAGGGGGAGCTGCTGATGAGGAAAACTGGTCAAGGTGAACAGAAAAATAAATATAATCTGCCTTCCAAGTAAAACCAAAACCAGTTTAGAACAGTGCCTCTGATACAAACACACTGCTCCAAACTGTGCAGAAGGAATCCCACGATCAACGCTATCAAAAGCTGCATGAAGTAAGGTCCAAAAGAACCAAAACAGCAGAACCTCCCAAGAAATCGTGCCCTACTTTTCTGGCAACAATCCTAAAATTCAAACCGGTCGATCTGTACACAAACAACTCGAGCAGTCACAGCCCGTAGTTCAAGCTGGGACCTGCAGTTCAGACACTATGACAAGCTTGACATCATCAGCTTAGATCAGCGTTTGTGTGACTCATCAATAGGAAGAAGGAAGGATGAGTCCTTGTGCAAGAGTCATCTGCTCAAGCATAGAAACCAAGACTTTAAAGACATCAACTTCATGTAATCAAAGGATTTTCATCTGTTCAAACAGAAAACAAGCTTTAAGAAAAACAGATTTTTGTACCAGAAGCTGCAGCATATACATTCTGGTTGCATCTAGGAATGGAACTACAAGGTTTTACTAATCAGAATCACTTAAATGTTTAAAATCCATAAATAGATCCAGTGTTCTCTAATACATAAACTTAGCCGATGTCAAACTTGCAGTCTTGGGTTGAGCTGGTGAAAAGGGGCAAAGAAATAGGACGTATTCATTCCTGTTCGTGCAAATCCCCTGCAACATGTCTGACCGGCATACAGGCGTCCCAGACTGAGGAATGTTAGATTTTTAACAAATGTATCAATTAGTTGGAAGAGATTG
The DNA here is from genome assembly GCA_963556495.2 of Valencia hispanica. Lineage (NCBI taxonomy): Eukaryota > Metazoa > Chordata > Actinopteri > Cyprinodontiformes > Valenciidae > Valencia > Valencia hispanica. Next base: position 49,652,577 of record OY747709.1, on the reverse strand, counting down.
AGATCATGCAGGTTTTTTTCAATTACATAGAAACATTTGATTTTTCCCCTAAATATTAAGAGGATAAAAGTAAATTACTACATTTATAAAACAAAAACCACTGTTTTGAGTTTAAATGAATATCAGATAAAAGGTTGCGAATGTACACTTTGATGAATAAATGGGGAAATAGATTTTTAAAAAAAACTCATTTGAGTATTTGTTCCAGTTTTTAGAGATGAACAACTGAAAATAGAGGTTGATCAGCCACTTATTTATTTTAATTTGTTGGAATCTGAAGCTACTTTACTTTGTACAGCACCCCCTTCTGGACATAAAGCAGTGTTTCGTTTGCACCTCAGCTAAGAGATGTAAGGTCAGCGGATTTTGGTCCAGTTTTCATTTGGATTCTTATGTTTTGTTTTCAATAAGAGGGGAGGGGGGGGCAGTCAAACTTAGCAGGTAAGAGATGAGTGCATCTCTAATTCCCAAATAACCTCTGCGCTTAAGTACAGCTTTTGATTTCAGTGTCTTCGTGATCTTGAGTTTAGAAATGTTGGTCTAAAGTGAGCGATCAATCTGAAAATTGAGGGAAAACTTAAAATGTGGGCGGTTTGCATCAGACATTTCCAAAAAAAACGGTTTAAAGCGTCCAGCCTGCACGAAGGACCCGAGGCAATAAAACAGGTTTCTGGGCTACAAAAAGCCATCCTCCTCTTTATCATAATATTATCAAGTCCAAACATTCAACTTCTACAAAGAAACCACAGGGTCGTCGGTCTAGCTGCCATTTTTCCGAGACGCGGGTATGAGCTCAATATTTTTGAGTCATCCTGCTGCATTTCTCCTTCGCTGAGACAGGTAGCAGCAGGTGACCATCATGACTCACCGAGCCGCCCTGCTTAATTAAACTCACTTTGCGATGACTTTTGCTTCACATCGACTCATGAGATGACTTTCCAACACTTACCTCAATTTTGACAGGGAGATGTGCGGTTTATCCAACTCTGAGTCTGACAGGGGCCAAAATAAATAAAAAAAAACGACCTAAAGCACAGCTGCTTTTCAATTAAACCTGATTTCACCCACGGTAATTAGCTCCAGATATCCCTCCGCCGCCTGGGTCCCGTTTAGCGGAGCAATACCTAGAGCCAGGGGCGTAGCAAGCTTTTCTAAAGTGTGGGGTATGTATGTGAGTTTGTGGCTTTCAAATAGAGGGGGGGGGTTATGATCTACCTTCACTGGCTCTGTCTCTTAAAATCTACTGCGAAATTTTATTTCACTCGTGACATAGTAGCTCAAGAAATTACCTAAAAGTGAACATTTGTCTAGACTTCAGGAGTCACGTGTTTGTCATGTTCTCTGACATTTCTCTTAAATCATATCATTCTTTTTCATCCAACCTCGTCTTCTTTTGTTGTAATAACAGTATGTTTAAAAATGGAGCTCGTTTTCTATTTTGCCTTTTTTATTTTTTTTATAAAGCGTCTTTTTTTGAGAGCAAATCGGAACCAAAGTGTCCACAAAGTTACCAAAAAAATCTGCCGCTGATTCTTGATTGCAGTATTTCTAAGGATTACTCTAAATGGATGAAAAAGATCTGTCTGGTGGTGTGGTTCATTTAAACGGAGCCCCCCTGGGTGCCTGGTTTGAAAATAAAATGTGATGTTGTAAAATATAGTTCCCTTATGAAACTGAGGGCACAGATTTCTTAATCCGTTCCCTCGTTTTGCAGAAATTGTGGATACGATTTTGTTATACTGCTCTCCAAGACCACAAACTGCCACATACATTGCTATTTTCATACACATTTCATAATTTTTCTACATATTTGGAGACAGATTCAGTCAATGTACCTCAAAATCCATGATATGCTGCTCATTTTCAGAAATTAATTTATCCCAAATCTTCATAGGTGAGAACAAACTCTGTTTGGATTTTATTAAAGGATTATCTATGCTGTAACGAAAAACAAGTATTTCATCATTTTACTGTAGATTTTTGGAGACAAGCCCAGGTAAAATGTATGATAATAATTATCCAAATTACGCTCATTTCTGTTTGTCCATTTTTAAGTCTATCAAAACACTAATTTCATGTCCAGGTTAACAGGGAGGATAAAATATGTTTTGTAGAGTTCTCAACAGCAAAAATCATTCCTATGAACACAGAGTTTTTTATTCAAACAATCTTTTAGTCACAAAGAAATCTTAGACATCACAAGATGGAATAAATGAGATACAGATTAAAAAAACTGATTACCAAATAAATGTAAACTTATTCACTTCTAATCAATGCAAAAACATCTTACACCTAAACTACTAAATCAATATTTTCCCTTTAGATCTGTCAGTTCAGCTGGTTCCTTTTGCAGGCATTGCAAATCTGTAAATGTTCCCCACAAACGTAAAATCAGTCAAAAACAGCAATATTATTGCCTGTTATGCAATCATGTGATTGTAAAGTTATACAATATTAATTAAGGATATAGTATATATATATGTGAAAGTAATCTGTATTTCATAAATGTAGAATTTTGATGGTTATGCTTCCCATGTTCTTTTCATTTCAGTCCAAGGGCATTGCTCTATTACAGTAATGTAGGCATACAACGCATGAAGCAAATCTTTAAAGAGCGCAAATGTCGGCCTGTTATTTCCGAATGTCTGCTTTTACGTCATCAAAATAAAATTTGTTTTATATGTTTGTGTTCTTTGTCCTCTCCGATTGTGGCTAATATCTACATGGAAGAAGTGGAAAGAAGAGCATTGAACTCATAAAAGGGATCCCCACCCAGTCACTGGTTTAGGTATGTGCATGACACCTGGGTCAAAATCCAAGCCAAAGAAGTGGAAGCCTTTAATGAACATATCAACTTGGTAGATCACAACATCAAGTTGACGCTAAAGAAGACAAGCTACCCTTTCTGGACTGCCTGGTACACATGGAAGGAGAAGGCAGCCTTACCACAGAGGTTTTTAGGAAACCCACACAAAACAGACCAATACCTACTTTTTGACTCACACCACCCACTGGAACATAAACTATTGGTCATCAGAACACCAGACAACACAAAGAGAGAAGGAAAGGACAAAGAACACAAACATATAAAGAGGGCACTCCTAACTTGTGGATACCCTAATTGGGCATATGTCAAAGCATCAACAAATTCAAAGAAACAGTCAACTCAGGCCATTGTAGGGGAGGAGAAGAGGAGACGGAAAAACATAGTTATTCCATATGTGGCTGGAGTCTCTGAGAAACTAAGAAGAATATTTTCCAAACATAACATCCCAGTGCATTTTAAATGTGGCAACACTCTCAGGCAAAGACTGGTTCGTCCCAAGGACAAAACACCCAAACACAAGCTCTGTGGCGTGGTATATGCAGTGTAGTGAGGAATGTTCAGAGCTGTACGTTGGAGAACCGAAACAGCAACTACACAAAAACGTTGGCTCAACACATAAGAGCAAACTCAACAGGCCAAGACTCAGCAGTCCATCTACATCTAAAGGACAAAGGTCACTCTTCTGGAGACAATAATGTACACATTTTAGATAGAGAAGACAGATGGTTTGAGAGAGGAGGGAAAGAAGCCATCTATGTAAAACACATGAAACCAACCTTGAACAGAGGAGGTGGTTTGAGAGTCCCTCCTTTCAAACAAATACAAAGCAGCCTCCCTTGAGTTGCCTACCCAAGAAGTTTCACCAAAACTCACACATTAGCCATTTTCAGACAGAAGTTCTGGAATATTTGCGGACAATTCCATCCGGTCTTTAACTGGAGTTCTGTTTTCAGACACAACACTTTTCTCTACATTGCGTTTCGGCTTCTTTCACACAGCAAGAAATGTACCGGAGGATCCTGATGAATGTCTGGGGGGGTGGGGGGTGCGGGGGAGTGGGGGGTTGTATGTGGATATGACGTAAACTTAGTGCAGCGGGCGTACATCATTTCCCCAAACAAAGGGATTATTGGAAAGATAGTCGACGAAACTGCAGATCTACTCGCAGTGATAGTCTTTGTGATGTGTGCAACTTTGCGCACATGGAAACACTTAAGAGACATCGATGAAGAAGCTGAAAGGGAAAATAGTGACATTTAAACGTCATCAATGTGTGCGCTCCCAGCGTTCCCTGCTCTTCTCCCCTTTTCCCCACCGCCCCACACCCCTCCAGCTTTCGCGGAACATTACCTGACTGTCTGAATGCAAACACCATACCGTGAAAAGTCCGCTCTTGTTACTAGGTCTTCATCCGTAAAATTACCGGTAAAGGGTATCCGGACAAAGTCCGGAAGATTGCTTTCAGACTCAAAAGCAAAACAGACGAAGTCTGGAAAATTACCATTTTTTCATGGCCTGTTTGAAAGGGGCTATTGAGGCATGTGACCAAAACAGCACATAGTTACATAACCGGGGTCATTTCACCGCTAACGACTCTTACATCACCAAGACTGCTTAGTGCTTAGAAGATTACGCAACCATGATAGCCTCGTTAGGTATAACGATAGGCGCATTAGTGAGCCTTAACCTTATAAATCTGATACTCCCAATCCAGAACTGAAGAAGCCTCTTAAATGAGAGACGGAACGTATTCAAGACACCAAGAAAAGTCCAGTTGCCTTCATTTAAACTCTCAAGGGTAAAAGAAAATGCACTCATTTGAAAACATAAAATTTTTTCAACCATAATTTCAAAGCGAAAGATGTTTGTTTTGATGCCCCCACTGTTATATCATACATGTTTTACGGTAATCTTCATTATCAATGGTTCCTTAATGAATTTCCCCCTACACTTGCTGCAGAAGTGAAACCAGCCTTAAAATTAATGCGAACTTTTCTCCAGTAGATGGCAGTATAATAAACATGAATAATTTAGACAACATATGTAATGAGGCGACTGTGGCGGTAGATGGCAGACGTCTGTCTGTCTGTCTGTCTGTCTGTCTGTCTGTCTGTCTTGCTGAGTGATTCCACATACCTGGCAGCCTACCACCTTTCTTACATAAGTCTGTTTGCTGCATCTTCGTTCTTTCTCGCTATATTTAGTCTGTGGTGTTCTGGGGAGACATCACCACTGGAGCATATCTGAACCAAGGCAGGAACAGTTGTGCAACCCTGTTTTAGTCTGATGCGTCACACGCCACTGGTGCTTCTGTCTTCAGATGTGCTTGAAATTTAAAATGAATTAATGGATACTTATCCTTTTAAATTCAGAAATATGGAGAAGAAAATTGCTTGTCATTCATAAATATTTAACTACAGTAGGACTGCGGTGGAGCAGATGAAACCAACGTTTGTTACTGGAAATTGACGCTGTGTGTCCTCTGCAGTATCTGCATGAACCTGACTTCAAAAAGGTCAATTTACTGATTAATTTATTAATGTAAAAACCTTAGTAGCTGCCAAGATAACAACTGTTGAAGGTAGAAAGAAACACTCAGCTGCCCTTCACTGTCTAAAGCCCTTGAATGCAAGCTAGAGCACATTTTCCCCCGTTCCTCTTGCAACAAAACCTTTCAAGTTTTACAGTGCTTGCCATAACATTTTTTTAAACCTTTGTAAAAATTCTAAAAATAAATTGATCTGTTATTGGATATAGAGACTAAGATGGCCATGAAATAAAGTTTATTTAGTGTGAACCCTTATCCTGCTGAAAAAGACAAGAATTCCCACTTTTTTTTCCAGGTTTTTATTTAAAATGTCCTGATGCAATGCGCTTTAAGAAGTGTAGGGGTATTGAACGCAGGTAAAGTCCCAGAATCTTCAAAATGTAAGTGTTTTTATTACCTTGATAATACATCCATCCATACATCTATCTCCAGCGGTCATAAGGCCAGAGGTGGGGTTCAACATGGATAGGTCTCCAGTCCATCACAGGATACCGTATGGTGACAGATCGCTGCAGCTTAACCACTGATGCAAAAAGAGCGCACGCTGTGAGATTTCCTCCCGCTGAAGTGAATCAGAAAAAGCCCTCGTTCAGAGAGTCTTGCTGAATTCTGATTGATTTAATTGGAGAAATGTTTCCTGATTCCAAAACTTTGGTTGAAGTGGCACTTGTTATTCCATTCTCCAGGGTGCCACCAGAGGGTGGATTTAGCCTCCATTACACACAAGCAGGAGCGCAGTTCAACTCCATGTGTGCCATGGAGCCTTCAAGCCACAGCAGGTGAACTGGTCATAATTAAAACAGGTAGCCTATTGGCACAATGTAGATTCTCTGTTCATTTTGTTCGGTTTGAGTATTAGTTAAAATGAGTGAAAATTAAATACTACTCAATATTTCATCATTATAATTTGAAAAATTAACGGGTAAAAATAGATTACGGTCTGATTTTTTTGAACCCGTCAGTTAAAATGACCAACAACAAAACATTGTAGTGCAACCTCTGTACTGAAGGACAATTTAGAGAGGCTAATTAAACTGGAGTACCTGGAGAGAACCCACGCCTGCACGGGGAGAAGGTGTCAACTTTCTGCAGAAAGAGCCCAGGCTAGGATTCAACCCGGGACCTTCTTGCTGCGAGGCAACAGCGCCACGAACTGTGCAGAGTTTCCAGGAGATCTGGAACACAGACAGGTCCTCCACTGTACTTACCGGTGGACATGAGGTGTTTTCTTGCATATTTATCCTTTGTGAACACCAGACACACCCAAGGTGTTTATTGTTGGAAAGCTAAATTTTAAAGCACACAGTTCCAGTTAAAGTTGGGTTTAGCAAACTCCACATGTTTACGTTTGTGACGGTTGGACGGAAAACATTTCCAACAACCGGTTAGTAAACAAATAGGGAAGTAGCACTATGTATGAATATCCAGAATTGTTAAGCGTGCCAATAATTGTTGCACTGGTGATAATAATAATTAAAAAACAAATAAAACTAATTGTTGGATTTAAAAAAAAAGATTATTTTAATTCAATTTCAATTCAGTTTATTTTTATAGTGCCAACACTTTACACATCATTTCATTTTAATTATTTTCTTTTCAATTGTAATCCTAAGATAAGGCTAATGTAATATTCAGTTCAATTCAGTTCATTTATATAGCGCCAATTCACAACAGATGTCATCTCAAGGCACTTAACAAGAAGTCATTTCAATACATTTATACAAACATTCCAATCAGTTAAAAAGTTTCCTATTTAAGGAATCCCAGCAGATTGCGTCAGTCATTGGCGTGAGGTTGGGCCCCGTTGATGCAGACTTTCCAACCACAGCAATCCTTCAGCAATCCCTCATACTGAGCAAGCATGTAGCGACGGTGGAGAGGAAAAACTCCCCTTTAACAGGAAGAAACCTCCAACAGAACCAGGCTCAGTAGGAGCTGCCATCTGCCACGACCGTCTGGGGGTTTGAGAAGACAGAGCAGAAACACAGAAGGAACAGAAGATCTGATATAAGAGAACTTTCTATGTTACAGAAAGTAAAAAGTTGATAACATGACACAGTGGATGTTCAGTTACTGGGAGGATATGAATCTAGATGAACTATTAGAGATATTTATCTTAAGGCTAGATAGAAGGCAAGGCAAGGCAAGGCAAGTTTATTTGTAAAGCACAATTCATGTTGCAAGACAATTCAAACTGCTTTACCTAAAACATCAAAAGCCTTATAACAGGAAAGAAAGAAAGAGAAAGGAAAGAAAGAAAGAGAAAGAAAGAGAAAGAAAGAGAAAGAAAAGAAAGAAAGAAAGAAAGAAAGAAAGAAAGAAAGAAAGAAAGAAAGAAAGAAAGAAAGAAAGAAAGAAAGAAAGAAAATCCTGTCATGCTTTTTTTGTCCATTATAAGTAAAATGTCCTGTTAACCTTCGGAAACATCTTCAGCTGATTCACAAAGCTGTGCTGAGGCTTGATGACGTTTCTCTGTGTGAAATCCAGGTTTTGTCTTGATTTTTGCTGGCACTGACGCCGTACGTCATCACTGCAGGTCAGTACATGTCACCTCTTTGAAAACCCTTTTGCCTTTACGTGTCTCTTGCTGCTGTGCTGCATGTTTCTTAAAATGCGGTTCATTATGTCACATTTCATGCCCATTTAGCAGCTGCATGTTTTGTACACACGGGGAGTTGGAGGAGAGACAACAAACCCCCATCCGCGGTTGGGTTTGAGATCATCAAAATAAAGAAAAACACAAACTCCTTTTTTCACCCTGGTGACCTAGTTTTGAGGGTAGGACGCTGCTGCTCCACCTCCACTGTGATTGGAGGGAAAACATGGGTGGAATCTGCACATGGCTTCAATTTGCAGTTCCGTTATCCTGCTGCTTCAGAGAGCCAGGAACAGGGTTAAAAACCGACGGTCACATGGTTATTCCCACAGCTGCTGATGACTAATTAGGTTTTATGACTATCTGTGGTCTGAGATGTTATATTTTATATTTCCAGATTCTGTTCAGTAGGTGTATAATAAAGCCTTTGCAACTAATGTCCAGCTGAAGCGCAGTAGCAGAAGGCTCTCTCTACCTTGCAAATTTATTCACACCCCATGAAACTCTGAACTTTATAACCGCAAACCTCTTTGCACGTTTTGTGGCCGATACAAAGTGACACATGACTATGAGGTGGAAGGAGAATATTACATTGCTTTTAAAAAACTGTTTGCCAATTTAAAAAAATCATTTGTTTTTGTCCCTAAGAATCAATACCTTGTAGAACCACCTTTCAGAGCTATTAAAGCTGCAACTGCACTGGATGTGTTTCCTACAGCTTTCGCACATCTAGTGTCGTGTTTTTAAAGTTGCGATAGGAACCAGATGCAGAATTTCGGAAGAAGGGCGAAGGAATAAGGGTTTATTTAAATCAGAGTTGGGTAGAGTTGCCTACAATTGTACTCAAGTAAAAGTACAAAGTAGCAACTCAAAAAAATTACTCAAAAGTATGTAAAAATTAAGTAATTATACAGCTATGTGCAAATTCTAAAGACTGAAATAAATTCAAATAATTCCAAAATAACACATTCAAGTAGAAGAAACAGTTTTCTAATTTCTTTTCAAAGTAAAACTAATTAAATCAATACCTACAGTATATTTGTCAGATTAGGTCAAGGTAACCCTTTCTTGACCTCCAAATTGCACAACAGGCTCAGCGTATAGAAAACAACATTAAAATGGTGAAACTTGTGTACAAACAAGAGGTCTCACTTCAACATAAATTATAGGTGTGAGTCTCGTGCATTTTTGGTTAAAATAAGCTTGTTCTTCATTCAGGGAAGTTACTCACACTGAGTAGAGTGGCCAGAAACTTGACTCAAGTAAAAGTAGTGATATTTCATAAAAATATTACTCAAGTAAAAGTAAAAAAGTACTTTTTTTCCGCAAAAGGTTACTTAATAATAAAAATAAATGTAACTGAGTAAATGTGATCAGTTACTAATCACCTCTGATTTAAATAAGCAATGAAAAAAAAAACATCTGTACAATCCAGGATGACTGAATGAAGAGCAGATGGCTGATTAGAACAGGTTGCAGCTGTGAGACTGAAGCGGCCAGATCTCATCAGAGGTAAACAACAACTAACAAACTGTTCGAAAGAAAAAGATGGAAAACAAAGAATAACTAAAGCTGAGCACAAATAAACAGGAATGAGAAACGATGCAAACCCAGATGGAAAAAACCAAAACAACCCTAGATCCCGACATCTAGAGAGATATTTCTGCCCATTCTTCTTTGCAAAACAGCTCAAGGTCAGACAGCTTGGACAGAGAGTGACTATCAATTTTCAAGTCTTTTCACTGATTATCCATCGGCTTTAGGTCTAGACTTTAACTAGGCCATTCTGACATATGAATATCTTTTGTGTGTTTGTTTGCGGTTGCCATCCTTTTGCAGCCTTTAGCAGCGTGTCTTTCCCTTTATATTTAGCTCCATCCATCAGGCCCTGCTTAAGAAAAGCAGGCCCACAGCATCATGCTGCTGCCACCATGTTTTATTGTGAATTATACCCTAACCTCGCTTCTCCACAAAGTTCTCCCTTACCTGTCTGCTGATGTTTTCCAATGTCTGCAAATGAGACTTCAAGACCAAAACAAAAAAAGAAAAATCCAGATAAGACACAGTGAAGATGAAGTTGGATGTTTTTGAAGCAACAACGTGTGAAAAAGATTCCAGCAGGGTGGATATTTCTGCGCTGTCAGAACACAGAGGCCTTCAGTGACACAAATAAGTTGCTGACAGCACCGTCCTCACAGTGATGTGACCTTCGGAGGGAAGCTCACGGCCCGATCAAACAACTCCCAGCCAGAGTAGTCATGTCTAAGACCGCTTAGAAATGTGCCACCATTCCAGATAAATGCCAGTTCACTCATGTGTCAAACAACGTCTAATGTCAGAGCTGCGGCTGGACTTTTTCTGTTTTATTACAGTCGGCAAACAGTCTTCCTGTAACCTTTCTTTAGGCCCTTCGCTTCCCGCACATATTCCAAAGGTTTATCTATAATATTCAACAGTTAATTTGCTTTTGATTATATTCTTCTCTGTCATAGTCTCACCCATGCATTTATGTACTGTAGGTATTTATTTATTCATTTATTAGGGCTGTCAAAATGAACGCGTTAACACTGGTCGATTCAAATGTGGAATTAACACGATTAATTTCAACGCATGCACAGAATAACGCGCCCTCTTTATCCCACAATTCAACCCCCCGCTGCTTTCAGTGCTCGCTTGTCCCGTAAACTGTCATAGTTCTTAGGTTTTATGTTTAAACTTAGTTTTTTTCCTTATTCGGTTTAATTGTCACTTTAATGTACTCTTTGGTATTTATTTTATGGCACTTCCTTGTTTTCATTCTCCCTTCTTGCTCTTAGATATTTTTACCCTTTGTTTGTGTCCTCCTTCTTATGTTTCCTTAGTTTATTTCTCCTTAATTTCCTACTCATTTCTTCCTTCTGTTCTCCAGTGTTTCCTTAAGTTTCCCTTTAGATTCCTCCTTAGTCATATCTTTAGTTAGTTTCTAGTTTCTTAAGAGTTTTCTGTTTCCCTGGCCTTTCCTGTTGTCTCCTTGCCACTCTGCTCCTCACCCAGTTCAACTAATTGCCCTCACCTGCATCTGCCTTCACTAATTAGTTCTTGGTCTCTTCTGTCACTTCCTCATTTCCCTCCTCAGTATATATTCAGCTCTCATTCAGTCACTACTTGCTGGTTCGTCGTCAATCTTCCCTGCCTGGTTCCTGCTCTCCTTATTGTTTCTTTTCCTGCTCTCCGAGTTTCCCTGGCTCCCCTGAAGTTTTTGTAAGTTTGCAAGTTTTGTTCCTTGTTCATTAAATTCTTATTTTCTTCACTTGTTGCATTTGGGTCATTAAAACCACCGATCATGACGTAAACAGCATTGGAGACCCAAACTGCATCTGTGGTTCCATGTGAACGTTTTTTTTCTCAGTTGCGCAGACCGTAGGGATTATCGGTCTTCTTCACTTCCTGCTCTGCTGCGCATGTAGTCTGCAGAAAGAGACACGATTATGTATTGTGCTGTTTGTTGCTTTGATTAAAAACAGCAAACCTGCATTCCATTGACTCGCACCTTTCAAGGTAAGCAAAAGACGATCAGAAGAAGCCATTGGAACGAGCAGATTAAAAATGCAACAGTCTGCAGTGATAACTTCACATTAGGTAAGCCTTGGCTAACAAACAAGCTTACATAGCTAACCAACACTGCAGCTGCAAGATAACTGCAAATAACAGTGGGAACACCCGATTCGAATGTTTTCAACCTTTAAATGGCCGTTATTAGCTATCATCACTCCCATTCAATAGCTTCAGAATGTGCCTCCTCTACATCCTAGCAGGCTAGACGGTGCTCATCTACCATTCTTATCGGTGATAATATGCATTAGAATTTCTTTGAGCATCGCCCACATCTAAAAGCGTACGTTTCATTTTATTTAAAACCTGTGTTTACAATTTAAGTAAAAATGGATATTTACTTATAACCTTACCCCAACCCTCATCCTAAAAACTCAGGACAAGTTCCTAAAGTCACAAGATAACCACCTACCGAGCAGGAGGTAGAAGAGGAACATTCTGAAGCTATTGTATGATGATGATGAATGATGAGCGCTAATAACGGCCATTTATTGGGATGATAACATTCGAAACAGGTGGTGGGAAGCAGGGAGTAATGTAAAGGTTCTGTGTCAAACCATTTGCGCACACATTTCAGTGTTGATAAACAAGCAATGCCTCTATTATTCAGAAAAATTCAATTCAAAAATACTTTATTGATCCCAGAGAAACTAAGTGTTGTTGTAGCTCATCTTATTTAACTCTTCAAGAAGTTGTTGTAGATGATGATGGCTGTGGGCAGGAAGGATTTCCTGTAGCAGTCTGTGTTGCAGCGAAACTGAAGAAGCCTCCGACTGAAGACACTCTGTAGGATCGTCCCATGAAGAGGATGCTCAGGGGTTGTCCAAAATTGATAAGAAACGGTCAGGTTTACATTCAGAAAATGTTAACCAATTAAGGCGGGCGCCCCATGTTCAGATGCCTCAGTCCTCGATGCGGTTGTCCGGGGGTTCGCTTCCACCCCGCGGACATTTGCCAATGTCGCTTCCCCACTTTTTGCCCCCTTTCTGTACTGTCCACTTTACAATAAAGGCCACTGTGGCCACAAAAAGCTTAAAAAAAGAAGGAAAAAAATGTTTACCAGTTAGGTTGCCTTAGCAACTGGCTAAAAGATTAATAGGTTAAAAGGGCTGCATGTAAATGTGATGGTATTAAAAACAAAAATTCCTTGCATCTCTCCTGGATTTCCTTAAAAAAAGAGCAAAGGCTTCTGGTTTTGTCCTTTAATTTACACCAAAAATTTTGCTTTAACAGTCATATTTAGGAATATTGATTAATCATGATTAATTCACAGCTACCCTGTGATTAATTAGATTAAAATGTTTAGTAGTTTTACAGCCCTAGTAATTTATGTATTTAAGAGTGAGAAAAGATCACCCGTCTCAGAGAGAACTAAGACATATTTTAAGTTTTAAACAGAAGTGGGTGGAGTAGCTAAAGCTTGTAATGTAGTAGGGTAGAGTAATATTACTTCATTGTATATAGATAGTTTCACTCAAGTTCAAGTATAAAGTAGTCATCCAAAAAGATGACTACTACCGTTTGATCAAAACATCTGATTTAGTTTTTCTCAGTCCCTCTGGTGCATTTCTCACCTGTGTGTGTACCGAACTGAAAGTTTAAACAGCGCAAAGACCTTCAAGTGACAATATATAACCTTTACTTCACTTGACCTTCAAATAGCACCGTAGGCTCAGGAGAACAACGGCGCTTGCGTACAAACAAGACCTCCGATTGGTTCAAATGTGCTTGTTCAAGCAGAGAAACGCAGAAGGGTCAAGAGTCCTAAATCCAAAGGTTCAATCCAGACGCAGCTTGGTGAAGGACAGTCAGGCAGAGCGACAGGTAAATCAGACGGAAAGCAGGAAGAGATAAGAGAAAAGCAACAAAGGCGGGATTATTTAAAGGTCTCATTCACTTGTTTCTCAATAAATCTGCTGTGGTCTCTAGCTTAAGTGAGTTGTGAGTGGTTTTCTGTGGAAAAAAAGCTCTCGCTCCTGTTTCAGGAGGTTGTAGATTGTCAGAGAAGTGGGTTGGGGGGGGAGGCTGAATACCTGGGGTTCACCCAAGTTACAAACACCGTTATTTACCTTCTTGTTCCTTGGTGCTTCATTCTACTTGCATGGATTTTTACTATAAATGGCCTCTCAGATATATTAAATTATCGATCATAATCACAAGTATTTAACTAAAAATGATCCTTTCAATGAATCTCTGCATTTTCAGTATTTGTCCACATGAATAATATATATATATAGTATATTAATAATTGAGAAGCTGTTGGCTGATTAATAAAGACAGATGGTATTTTTTTTGTCCTTTTCTGTTGTTTGACCCGCGAAAAGCGACTGGTTTTAGATGAAACTACAAACCCGAAGCTGATGGTGAGCATCAGGGAGGAGAGGGTGCGGAGATGTGACCAATGGCTATCTGTTGAATCTGGAGCATCAAATGGTACATCTCTAAATCAATCAGCCACAAACACGCCTGAAGCCACCAACCAGAGATTAATGGCAAGGAGTCAAACCGGATGGTAAATAAACAGGGGGACGAATGAGTGTTTCCGTATTCTGTTGATACACCGAAATTTTTTATCCTGCAGACAGTTTCACACCAGGAGGAGACTGAGAAAGAGAAATTGGGAGAAACAACAAAGATGTGAGGTGAGTAAACTGCAGAAAAATCAAGGCAAAAGGAATTGGGATAAAGGTGAGCGAACTTTTAAAAACGGACCGGCGTCATTTAACTGCACTTCAGACATGAAGTCAGTCAGAGATCAACAGCACAGTGGGTGAGATTAACAGATCAATACTGGGTATTCATGTGACCTGAAACCTCTGCATAGTTCTCTCTGATGTGCACGACTTGTTGGATTCATGCAGAGACACAGGTTTGACTTCAAACAACTCAATCAGAACATCTTGTATTTGCAGGCCGCCTAAACGCTTGTAAAAAAAACCAAACATGTAGTTTATGCAGTTTGTGACGTTTTGACCAGGACTCATTGATTAGACTTTGACTGTAGTCCACCAAAGCTGAGCAGGAACAGAAGCATCATTTTGTGTGAAAATATCTGAAGAATGCAAAGATGGTTCACCAAACATTCAGCCATGCTCCAAGGGATCCACTAACTACATGCATTCATCACCAGAGCAATGCTTTAAGGTTTTTCCAAGTAATTTAGTCCTGGAGCTACAAACCACCAAATCTTGGATTTGTGGAGAAAATATGTAGGCTAAATATTTGAGGAAAAAACCCCCAGAAAACCAGGAAGCGGAGCAGAAAGATGACAAAAATAACGGTGAACGAAGGGAGAAGGGAGAAAACAACAAAGCTGAGGCGCAGGGAAACCATAGATTCAAGGGAAACAAAGATGAAACAAACAGAAAGGAACATTAGTAACACAGCTCTAATGTACAGATAATAATCCAAGAATTAAACACACAGAGGAATGAACTAGGATCAGATCTTAGTGAATAATAAAGAAATGGTCAAACCTGGAAAGACTAAAAGTCCGAACACTTATAGATGACGACATTGGTTTTGACTCTTGTTTGGTCTCGTTTATTGGATTGAATGATTGAAGTTTGAAGAAACGAGACGTATTTAGCACTTTATTAACATAACAAACAGGGAACTCAGTAGTAGTAGTAAGTTAAAAAAATACAGTTCTATAGTTTTACAGTTATTTGTTTTCTTAATGAATTGTCGGAGATATTTAAATTATTTAAAGTTAAACAAAACTGTCTCTTTCTTTTAGTTAAAATCTTAGTTTTCTTTATTCTACTGCCACAAAAACAAAATTATTTTAAGGTTTTTTTAAATATTTTTACCAGGGGTGCAAATATTTTTCAGGGTACTGTTGATTTTAAGGTATTTGGTTTCATTATTGTTTTTAGAGAAACAATACAGTGTTCATGATAAATTGTTTGGAAATGAAAAACCTTTTTTTTTTCTTGTTTAAAATCCCTTCATCAGCAAACTAACTGCAGCCATCAGCAGATTGTGGTGAGACCAGAATGTGCTCACGGTGTCGTTTCTGACCGATTGGCTTTTCGTTACTCACTGATTTTCCTCGTTAGTCGACATGATTACGATACTGGGATTAAAAGCAGGGAAATTGCCACCAAATAGTCTCAAATAGTTCCTTGAAATACTTTTGTTGATCACAATAAGTGGATGTGAACTTCTGAAACCCGGCATCCACCCTCAGATCTCCTGACTTGGGCCTTTTAACATACACCAACGGTCAGATAGAGCAGAGAAGCATTTCCATTCAGTTTACAGTCATGTTATTGCCATGAAGCATATTTATATATAAACCTTGTTGGATTATTATTTATTCATTTTAATTTAAAATGCATTGTATTTATTTAATATTTTTCAAATTTAGATTTTAATTCATTGAAATCTTTAATTAATTAATATATCGATTAATGCATTTTAATAAATCATATTTGCTGATTTATAACATTGATTAATTAGTATTTATTTTCTTTATGTATAAAAGTAGTTTTTTAGCTATTTAAAAATTCTAATTCATAATGAATTAATAAATGAATTCATTTAAAAAACAATATAGCAAAAAACAAATGATCTAAAATGTTTTTTGTATGCAGTGAGTTTGTGTTTAAGTTAAAGTAACTATTTTCAATCTGAAGTTCTCTCTACAACCGTAAGTGAGTGAGATTCAATAAATAGAAAACAAATATTACGGATTTGCTCTGATAAACTGAGAGAATTAAATAAAAATCAGTTGGAGATCTTCTTAAAGATAAACCCCAAACAGAGGGATGTTATCAGTGTCTCTGTTGTCCCTATCGATGCGTGAGGACTCTGCCCTTTCACCGTTTTTATGGTTTCAAAGTTTCTCCACATATTAACTAACTATGAAGTTGCTCTGCTCAGAACGACTGAGATACGCTGAGACGGAGAGGAGCTTCTGGAGGCAAAGCCTGGCTTCATTTTCAGCATGCATTCCTCCCCGCTCAGCATTTTCCAAGGAGTTCGCCCTCCAAAAACAAAAACCAAAGTCCAGGTTTCAGGCTTTGATTTTCTCCTCTCTACAGTAGATTCCATCCCCCCTCATCATTACATTGCTCCTATGTATGTTTCCCTCTCGTCTCTGCTAAGTGTGTGTCCCTAAGTCCTCCTCCTATCTGTTTATTGTCCTACGAGGACTCAGATTGTAGACAGACACTCAGTAAAGCAAACGATCCGGCTTGTATAAATATTTAGAAGGAATGCAGTCCCTTGCAAAAGTTTTCACGTCCCTTGAACTTTTTTCCATTTTATCAAGTTACGACCACAAACCTGATTGTGTTTAACTGGAATTTCATGTTCTGGATCAGGTTTCTCCAAGTCCAGACCTTAAGGGCCACTCTCCTACAACATGTTTTCTAAAAGCTTTATATATTCAAATTAAGCATGTATTCAAGTATGTCCACAGACTGTTGGATTTAGGTTTGGACAAAGACTGGGCGATATGACTTCAAATCTATATCGCGATATGATCTAAAGCGTGTGTGGTAACGATATCTATGGCAATATTCTTTTCTTTTCTTTATATGTCAAAATCAGAGTTTATGAACATTCTCACTTTCCCGATTTGCAGCAGAACAACTTAAAAAAAGTTTCAAATGCCATTTAAAGAACATGTATTGTGCATTTAAAAAATATGCAAATATTTTTCCCACAAAATGCAATACAAAAATTACCACAACATAAAGATGAAGATATCGCAGATAAATTCAACTGTATGTTTTTTTTAAACATACAGTTGAAAATTGTCCACTTTCCTGGTAACTTACTTAAACATTTTAATATCGCACAAAAAAAAGCTGCACATATTTGATTTAAAAATGCTTTAAGTTCAATAGGTTTTTTTTTTCTGTTAAATGGAAAACATCAAATTTTAAACTTGTAAAATGTAGTGTAAAGATGAACACTCAACATCAGTATTTATTCTCCTTGATGACATCAAAATCTCTACCTTTGGCTAAATTTATATAATTTCTACCTTATATCTTTCATATCAGCCACTCATAGTTTGGACTTTGACTGGGCCATTCTAAAACAGGATTATACTTTGATCTAAATCAAGAGTCTTTTAAGTTGATCCCTTCTCCAACAGACCTGAATCAAATAAGTGACTGGTTACCAGTCATGCTGATGAAGTAATTTAGCCATTTGATTGAGGTTTGTTGGAGAAGTTATTCATCTAAAAGTTGCAGGTTAGTCCCTCTTGAGGACTGGAGTTGCACACCCCTGATCTAAATCCTTCTATTGAACCTCTGGATGAATGTTTAGGGTCTTTATCTTTCTGCAAAGTGAACTTCTTCCCCAGTCTTAAGTCTTTTGCAGGCTCTAACAGGTTTTCTACCTCCATTGTCTCATATTTAACTTCATCCTTCCTTGCATCTACTGACCAGCTCACCCGTCCCTGCTAAAGCCTAGTTTATATTTCTCCATTAGCGAGGGTGCGGAAACACGCAAAGTCATCATCCATCCACGAATCCACCTCGCAGCAGGCCCGCGGAGGGTAACGGAGACATACCGAATTGTTTAAATGTCAGGTCGAAAGCTGACGAGAGCGCAAGCCTGTGATTGGTCGGCACGCCACTTCACTAAAATTCGTCAACAGCGCGCCGCCATTTACAAAAAACTGATTGCTAAAGATATCTAAAGCAGCAGAGATGGAGGAGATCAAAGAACGTCAAGCATAAGACAGTTTATGAGCGTTCAGGGTCCGTTACAATAGCAAATGAGGAGCTTTTTATCGTATTTGTGCACAAAAAGCTCTTTGGATTATTGAAAGAGGAGGAAGTTGCTCAAGTGAAGAGTTTTAGTTTAAAATTTAAAAGGCAACACTGTTGTTGACTAGAGACGTGGCTGCAACGATGGAAGGACCTCTCCAGAAGTGCTACGCCCCCGGTTGTCCTGGCGTGGAATTGCTTTTTAAGACTGCTCAGGCAACGGAGAATTCTGAAAGGAAAACGTCTCCGTCGATACGTGTGCATGCCTGTGCAAACTTGCTGACTGACGAGTATAAACTAAGCTTAAGGCAAGAAATCCCCACAACATGATGCTGCCACCACCATGTGGGGATTGGTGGGTTCAGGGTGTTGTCCAATTTGTAAAACGTTTTAAAACTATAGGCATACTTTTTGCATTGAAGTGCAACAAAGTTTAATGGGGGCATGAGCGTTTTTGTAAGACACTGCAGAAAAAAACCCGACTAGATATAACTGAGAGGTGTTTGTGAAAATTACTTCTCCCATGTTAGTTTGCTGATTGCTGTCAGAGTATAGACCATAAAGAGGTACAAACATATGTATTTTTCTTTCTCTTTTCATTCTTCAAGGCAGCTCTTCCACTACAGGCTCCTTTATCCCCTTCCTCGTTAGCAGAAAACGGAACAAATATCATGAATGGTCCAATTAGGGACACCCCATCCGTCCTGAACGGGATAAAGCCTGGATGGAAAATAAATGAAAGGCTGGATGAATGAGGTTCTGTCAGTCCACTGTGGCGGGGGCGTCCTCACATGCTGCCAGCAAGAGATAGTTGGCAGAAGATCCTGTGGTAATTAGACAAAAAGCACGTTAAACAATGTTGAGCTGCTTCAGCAGGAGTAAAGAAGTTCAGCTCTTTATACAGAGGGCGTTTAAGGACGCAGCCTCGCAGGAAGAGATCTAGTTACAGCCACAGGTGGAGGATTTCAAACATTTTATTAGTGGAGGACGAGGAACGGTAATTCTGTCAAGAGTGGCTTGAGAGGCTATAGTGCTACTAATGACCATCTTGTGTCTACACTCGCTTGTCCTTACAGGGTTGGAGGGGGCGGCTATTTCCAGTTGTCATTGGATGAGAGGTGGTCTTCGCCCTGTAGAGGTCGCCAGGCAACACAGAGACACAAGCACATGCAGATTCCCTTAGGGAATTTCAAGAGATCAACTACCCACAGCTTTTAAACTGTGGCAGGAAGCCGGACTACCCGGAGAGAAACCGACACATGCAAAATCCATGTATAAAGCGTGCAGGCTGGGATTCAAACCCAGGACCTTCTTGCTGCAAGGTAGCAACAGCACATCGTGATGCACCTACCATATTTTGACCTCCACTGTAACAATACAATAGCATATTGAACAAAAAGGTTGGATCCTGTTTTTTTTTTTTTTTCAAACTTAGATCCTGGATAAATACAACATGTTGACAGGGCAGGAAAGATTATTTGGAAATTGATTCCAACATAAGGGTTAAGATAAGGCGTAAAACCTATTTGTCAGTATGTTTACATTCACATCTAAATGGAGCTATGGCAACAATCGGACTAATAGCTTAGCCAGAATGGGAGCCTTTATCCCAGTTTACATGTCACTCAGAAAATCTGAGGTGCGTTTTACTCCGCAACAGTGGGTGGCAACACGAGCCCTTTCGTATTGGCATTCTTCCGGTTGGTGACAGTGAAGCAGACGGAGTTAAAGCACGATATGGACAATAAGCGAAGAAATGGACGACAACAACGCTGCATCATAGTTCATTTCGTGAGTAATGTATCGTTTCTGTTACACTCTTTGTCGAACCAATGTTATTCCCGCTTCCTCGGACTATTCACTACCGGAAGTGCCCAGGCTGATAATAGCTTTTTAGATTACCCTCGATTAGGAGAAGGCCAGTTCGGTTCGATTACACCCGGACTAAGGTGTATACATGCATTTCAAAAGTCCGAATTCAGTTGGACTAAGGCAATAGTTTGGTTTTCTCTTACTGCATGTAAATGCACTGAGTGAGTGCTGAAAGATTTTGGTTCTTATTTTTGAATCCTTTGTTTTAAGGAAAATCTTTGTTCAATTAGCAGATTCTGTTTTTTCCCACCTCTCACGTCTAACCCATCGTACATGGCAGTTACAGTTGTGCCAGGTTGTAATCATTGTCTAAAGTTCAGTAATTTATCTGGGGTATGCAAATGATTGACAGTTATCAGAGAAGCTCTTCCCCACTGTTCCAGTCTACAACAGTTTATGCACAATTTGCCTAAGTAACTTCCCAGTCAACGTGTGTGAATGTGGGCTCTATATGGATATAGCTGAGGCTGCATAAGTACTACCTGGGAATTAACTCAAAATGATCTTCTTGGGTTGGTTAAATAATACCTGGATCAGCAAAACCAATTGGTCTTCGCTGGGCCTCAAATGGGTAATCAGGAAAATCTTTTCAAATTGAGCCTCAATTTGAGCCTTCAGAGCTGTCCTACTGGTAACATTCCTAATTTGAGGCAGATTTGGCAGCTGCAAGCTTCCTCTTCCATAACTTGCTTGGTTGGATTAAGATCTGGGGACTGTGGAGGCCATTGGAGAACAGGAAACTCATTCTGGTGTTGAAAAACCCAGATTGTGTTGATTTAAGCTTTGCCTCGTTGTGCTGGAAGTAGTCATCAGAACATGGGGCTCACTGTGGCTGTAAAGGGATGAACATGGTCGGCTACCATTCTTTAGTACGCTTTGGTGTTGAGAAAACACTAAAGGATCCAAAGTAAAACCACTACTGATCTGCCACTGTCTGCAGGTGTTCCCTAGGGGTCCGTACTAGGTCCACCTCTATTTAAAATTTACATAAATAATACTATTATTGCTGCTGCAAGTTCCTTTATCCATTTGTATGATGACACCATTCTGTACACATTTAATGCTCTTCTGAATACCCTGACTACCTCACAATTCGTCTTCAACATGAACTTTTCCAAACTTCTTGAAAACACAAACAAAACAAAACCTATGATTCCTAACCACAATTTACCACATACTGACTGTCCTCTTAATATCTCCAACCTGAAAGTTTGAGCGTTAGAACTTGTCAGCTCCTACAAGGATTTATAATCAGCATTTATCATAGATTAAGCTGCGCAGATGAACTGTGTGGCATCATGGGATATCTATGCAACCTGAGCCTGAAGCTGGAGAAAGTACCACAGCTGTGGACGACTTCCTGTGTGGTTCTTTCTCCAGCTTCTCCAGTGTGGTACCGGTACCAAAGACTTCACATCCGAAGGACCTCAGCAGCAATAGGCTGGTAGCCCTGACCTCGCATCCGATGAAGACCCTCAAGAGGTTGGTTCTCAACCATCTTTGCCCCTCTGGTGAGGTCTTCATTGGAGCCGCTGCAGTTTGCCTACCAGCCTGGCATCGTGGTGGATGAC
This sequence comes from Valencia hispanica, assembly GCA_963556495.2. NCBI lineage: Eukaryota > Metazoa > Chordata > Actinopteri > Cyprinodontiformes > Valenciidae > Valencia > Valencia hispanica. Next base: position 49,630,838 of record OY747709.1, on the reverse strand, counting down.
GCCATCATCTACCTCCAGCACTGAGCTCTGACTCACCTGGAGAAGCCTGGAAGCACTGTGAGGATCATGTTGATTTCTCCAGTGCTTTCAACACCATCCAGCCAGGACTTCTGAGGGACAAGCTGGAGCTGTAAGGGGTGGACCACCACATGTCCCAGGGGATACTGGACTATCTCACAGGACGCCCACAGTAGGTGAGGACACAGGGCTGTGTCTCCGACAGGCTGGTCTGCAGTACGGGGGCCCCACAGGTCTTCACCCTCTACACTGCAGACTTCTCCATCAACTCCCCACGCTGCCACCTTCAGATGTTCTCTGATGACTCTGCCATTGTTGGACTCATCACAGGTGACAGAGTACACACGGTGAACTCTGGACTTTGTGGACTGGTGCCAGCAGAACCACCTGCTGATCAACGCGTTGAAAACCAAGGAGTTGGTGGTGACACCGGTGAACATCCAGGGAGTGGACATTGAGACAGTGGACTCTTTTATAAATGCCTGGGTGTTCACCTGAACAATAAACTGGACTGGAACCACAACACTGATGCTCTCTACAGGAAGGTTCCAGCTCTGTTCCAGGATGCCCCCTGGATCCAGTGCAGGTGGTGGGAGACAGAAGGACTCTGGCCAATATAACATCACTGCTGGATAGAGTCTCCCACTCCATGTATGAAGATGCTGCAGAGCTCCTTCGGTGACAGACTGCTGTATCCTTGGTGCATGAAGGAGCGTTTTTGCAGGTCCTTCCTCCCTGCAGCTGTTAAGACTTTACAACCAGAACTGCTCCCAACAAATCAAATAATGTTTACACCCCTGCTGTAATTTGCACCGTTTGACTCATTTAATTAACATTTCTGCGGCTGATATTTGCACATCTGTTTTTCTCAGTTTATATTCTGTTCTTGTAATTAATGCATTTACTTTTTAACTTTTTTTTTTTTTTACTACTCATGCACATTCTGTAAATATTCAATGTTTTTAAATTATCCTTATCAGTTTCACGCTCTAATCTGTGTATGCCACTTTATTTTTAATAACCGCACAGCACTTTGGTTTCAGTAATTGTGTCCTTAATGTACATATATTATTCTTAATTTTGTTTTTATACTTTTTCTACCTTTCTTGTGTGATTGTGAATGCTTTTATCTGACACTTTGCTGCTGTTACAGCCGAATTTCCCTTTTGTGGCAAAATAAAGGATTATTTGTTTCTATTTAGGTATCTGGCATGATAGTTCACTGTCCTTTGATACTCACGGTACTTCATTACTTTCGAAAGTCAAATCAAGAATCAGTTTCCTGCATTGTGACAGATCTTGCTTCACCCACTCTGCAAAAAACACGCTAGTCAGAAAGATGGTTCTTCCTATTCTAGATTATGGTGACATTATCTACAAGAATGCTTCCAAAACCTTCTCCATAAACCTGATGTCATCTATCTAGCTGCAATCTGTTTTGATGGATTCCAGCAGTCACCTCTGCAGTCTAGACTCTTGTCAACTGACCATCACTCCATTCCAGTTTACTTACAAAGCTATTTACCCTGCCGTAACCTTATCACAAATATACCGAAAGTCCGTGCCACCTTTGGTCATTCCTGGTTTCGGTTTGCTGCCTCAAACAACCGTAAGGAGTTGCAAAAAACAACAAAGCTTCGTACCTTCATCCCATGTCTACATTTTTAATTATACATAGCAATTTATAGTGTTTGATCAATGCACCTGCTTTTAATTTGTATAAATTGAAAAATAAATGTGTTTTTTCTGATTTTCTCCCCGCTGTATTAAGTGTCTTTGTAATTTATCATGTTTGTTTTTGTCATGTTTTTGGTGGATTCAAGGACCCAAAAGCAGCGAGTAAAAATGTAAATGATTTAATTGCAAAAAAAAAACAAGAACTTACAAAAATCAGGAGGACCAATAAATGCAGCGATGAGGAAACCAGGAACTGGACAGGAAAGTTTGACAACAGACCAGTGAGTAGTGACAGAAAGAGAGCTGTTTAAATACTGAGGAGGGAGTGAGGAAATGACAGAGAAACCTGAGGACAATTAGTGGGAAGCAGATGCAGGTGAGGGCAATAAGTGAAACTGGGTCAGGAGCAGAGTGGCAGGGAGACAACAGGAAAGGGAAGAATGGCAAAGGAAACGGAAAATTATGTAAAATAAGAAACTAGAAACTAACTAAAGATAATGTCTAAGAAGAAATTTAAGGGTAAACTTAAGGGAACCCTGGAGAACAAAAGGAAATAAAAACTGGAAGAAGAAATAAATAAGGAAACTACCCAAATGAGAAATAAATCTACAAGAAAAGGGTTTCTTAATAAGGGACTAAGAGAAATTAAATATAACCGAACTAACCGGGACAAGTGATAAAAAGAGAAACAAATAAACACACAAAAGCAGGTAAAACGTCTAAAGGAATTTAAACAATGGAAGGGAGGAAGTGCCAAAACACCAAGGAATAAACTAAAAATGATAAGGTGAACTCCATCCCTCCATCTATCCATTTTCTGTACCCGTCATTCCTATGCAGGGTTGGGGGGGGGGGGGGGGCTGATGCCCATCTCCAGCTGTCATGGGGCGAGAGGTGGGGTACACCCTGGACAGGTCAGTCCATCGCAGTGATAAGATGAACTGAATAAGGAAATGAAATAACTGAAAGTCAACGCAAATACCCAAGGAACCTAACAGTTTGTTTCTTTTAAAGGTGTTGTAAATGAGAACTAGTTCTCAATCGTTTCAATAAATAAATGAATAAATGACAAAAGAGCAATTAAACTCACTGTTTCACTAATTTACTTTGCATATGGCTCCCATATTTAACTACTGCCTGGGTTTTGATATTTTACATTTGGAAACAAGACAAATAAAAAATATGATTGATAAAACTTCTACTGTTGCTATCTGCTAATAAAAGCGAATGTTTAGGGAAGAACAGTATGGCTAGATTATAGAGGAAAACTAATTCTACCTTGAACCGAGGTAACCTAAAAATGAAGCATTTTATGTTAATTTCAGGCTAAAAATATTAAAAAAGGAATCGCAGCCTTGAGTTGCTGAATCTGGTATCTGCCCATCCATCTGTTGTCTTCTTTTATCCGAATTACCTGAGACATCCCTAACCCAGCTTTTTCTGGAAGATCGCAAAGCATTCCCAGGTCAGAAGGCAAACATTGCCCCCCCCCCCAAGGGAATTCTGGGTCTGCGTCTGGGTGTCATCCAGGTGGGATCTGAATGAAGACTCTGAAAAGAGAGTTTCCAGGAGATACCCTGATGAGATGCTGAATCTCCACCCCTTCGGTGTGGAAGAGCAGCAGCTTTACATCATTGTCTTTGAAATGATAGAGCTTTTACGTCTACGTGGCAGACCCGGGTCAACCGACAAATGTCATAATTTATAGCTCATGGCCATATGAGGATTGAAATGTAGATGGAACAGTAAAAGGAGACTTTCATTCTCCAGCTCAGCTATTTCTTCACCATAATAGACCTGAGCAGAACTGTTATTAGGCCAGACAGAGGCTCAAGTCATCGATCCATCTCCTGCTCCATCCGGCTGTCAATAGTAAACAAGACACCAGGATACTTGAACTCTTCAGGTTGAAACAGAATCTCATTTCCCACATCGGAGGGAGCAGTGTGTCTTTTTGCAGTTGAGAAGCATGACTTGAGACTTCCTTAGAATAGCTGATTAGGTGTCTGCGACTGTATTTAAATCTTGGAGATACAGAGCGAAACACAGAGCTGTCCTCCTGACAGAGCACCTCACCAGGCATGCAAATCAGCCACATTGTGGCCGGTAAAAGTATTTATGATGGCAAAACCCCCCGTTGAGATTGTTGCGAAACCCAAAGGTCGTTGCAGAGGGTCTGCAAAGCCAGTGTGGCTGCGCGGGTCGATATAAAAAGCAATAGCTGAAATGGCTCACATTTGATCACTGCACAGTGTAGCTGATTTTAAATGGATGTTAAGTTTTATTTCATAAGAAATGTAAGTAGGCACTTCATAAAAAAAAAAAAGAAAGTTTACAAAAGCGTGTCTGACAAGACAGAACTAGAGGAGATTTTCTCAATCCTGACCCTTTGGATCCACTACCCTGTATGGTTTATACATGTCCCTGCAGCAACACTGCATCAACTTGTTATCATGTGCAGGAAAAGCCTGATAATGATCCACTTCATTGTTAAAATGTGTTAAAACAGGGAAAAACTTCACAAGGACCAGTTTTGGAAAGCACAGCAGTAGGCAAGTACAGGAGCATTTACATGTAAATAAAAGCCGTAACTATGAGCCTAGGGCTAACAGCCTTTGAATGTTAATCAAGGGGGGCTGATTGTGTTCCGAACCTCATGTGATCACGGCAACATGTATGTTGATTAAAGGGGAAATAGGCAGAATACTTTCATTCAAAAGGGCTGATCTGATCGGATTGTCTTTGCATGACCCTGCAGCAGGGGTCAAGGGGGAGGAAGACAGAGGGTCGCCGCTGAACACAAAATATTTTTGACCGTGTTTGTGTGCCAATATTGAGGATGTTGATACAATAAACAACAGGTCGGTACTGCAAAGAAATATGTAAGTGCTTCGAGAGAATAGATTTTCAAAAGCTGCTGCAGTGGTTTAGGAACTGGACTTTGGAAAGGGGTGCAAGAATAAGCTCATGTATTGTTTAAAAAAAAAAAATACTTGTGCATTCTGTGACACAATTTCTATCCTCTGCTCAGTCAATACTAACACTACTAATCTTTGTATGTGGCTGGATGGGCTCAGAGAGCTTTCATGTAGAGGACACATTTATTGGGTTACCTATTTGAAACCCAGATGTAAATCTCAAGTAGGTGTTGCAAAAATCTGTTGAGATTTAGCAAAGCATGTTGGAAACCGTGTGAGCCCCACGTTTACCCATTGTGGTTCCATATCTACCTTATGAACGCAAATAACACAGCCAGTATGTGAGGCGCAGACAATCCTATCTGGACCCATTTTTGAAAAGAGAGTGTCTACAGAGACTAGAGATAAGAAATATACTTTATTGTCCCACAGTGAGGAAATTCAGTTTGTACCAGCAGCAAGTTAAAGGTAAAGAAGGAAGAACAGAAACACAGCCTAATTTTTTAAAATAAGTTTTTTTTTAAACTTCTGAATTCAAGAAACTACAGCCAAAGTTCTTTTAACACTGAAGAAAAATAGTAAGAAAAATGTAACTGGCCTCCCAGATTAAATGCCGTTTGAGGTCTCATACATTGTTGGCTAGCTCTGCACTCTGGACATCTGCAGGTATCTGCAACAGCTGCTCGTCTTTTCGCTCCCTCACAATCTTGTGTCAGTTCATACCTGCCAGCTGGACGTTTGGGACCAACTATTTACTAACTATTTTTTAAATCTGTATTTTACTCATAATCTACTTTGAGGAAATACGGTTTTATGTTTCCAAAAAAATTATATTTGCTAGAAGGAAGTCTAAGTGGTTTGATTATGGGTGATAATCTCTCAGATTTCATAATGATCAGCGGCTCAGAGCCTATTTGCTTCTTTGCTAATCTGTATCCCATTTTTAAATCCACATTTTACCATTTCGTCCCTTTCTACTTCTATTTTGTACCCACTTTACTTAAACCATGGCATGACAGGTTCTTTTTCTTTGTGGTTAAGTATTAGAATAGAATAGAATAATCCTTTATTGTCCCACAGAGGGAAAATGTTGCTGTAACAGCAGCAAAGTGACAGATAGTTGAAGCATTTAGATTCGCATAAGAAAATAAAAAAACAGGAATTATTATTAATAATAATATATGTATGGTAAGGACAAAATCACAACTCTAAAGGCAGTGTGCAATTATTAAAAATAAGAAAGGGCATACTCAGATTTGAGAAACCTGCCACTGAGCAGGATCATTTAAAAACATCTGCAGAATGTGCATGTGTTCTTGTGCATTTGAAAATACAACATATACGATTTTGAAAAGGTGAAAAATAGAAACGGTGCAAAGAGAGATGTGCAAATAACAGCAAAAATGTTAAACAGCCGAGATGTAAACATTTATTGAGTTTGTTTGGGAGCAGTGATGGCTATAGAGTCTAACAGCTGCTGGAAGGAAGGACATACGATAACGTTCCTTTGAGCACCTAGGATGCAACAGTCTGTCCCTGAAGGACCTCTCCAGCTCAGCAACAATTATCAGCAACTATTTTCATGGCTTAAAATGCTCAAATGTCACTTTTGATTTCATCTTACAATATTTTATTATGACTTACCTTTTATTTATTTATGTTTCCCTATTTAGTTTAAGCCTGATTCGCGTTGGGGCCACTTGAGACTTACAAAACATGAGATATTATGACTCCAGATATTATTTATTGGATGAATAAAGCCAAATGTCTTTATTACCACCAGTAGAAGTTTTAAATGATTTACCAGCCCATTTACTATTGTAAACCATAATATTGTCTAAACAGTTACATATTGATTATATTAGCAGAGATGTGGTTAACCATGGGAATTGGATGGTCCCCGAATTAAATGTTGTTTAGGACCTCATACTCCTCTGCAGATTTAAACTGCCTAATATTCATGGAGCACCACAGGGGACCGTACTCTCACCTTTCCTTTTCACTCTGTACACCTCAGACTTCCAGTACAAATCAGAGACCTGTCATCTGCAGAAATACTCAGATGACTCTGCAATTGTCGGGTGTATCAGAAATGGACAAGAAGCTGAATACAGAGAGCTGGTGGACCGCTTTGTGACATGGTGTGGAAACAATCGTCTCACCTTGAATGTGAACAAAACAAAAGAGATGATTGTAGATTTCTGAAGAAACAGGGGTAAGTCAAACACAATTTCCATCATGGCAGAAGAAGTGGAGGTGGTTGAGGAGTATAGCCTAAATACCTCGGAGTTCACCTGGACAACAGACTGGGCTGGAAACTGAACAGTGAAACCGTCTACAAGAAGGAACAGAGCAGACTGGACTTCTTGAGGAAGCTAAGGTCCTTCAAGGTTTGCAGCAAGATGCTGCATATCTTCTACAAGTCTGTTGTGGAGAGTGTAATCTCTTCAGCCGTCATCTGTTGGGGTAGCAGCATCAGAGCCAGGGACTTGAAAAGGCTAAATAACCTGATAAAGAAGGTTGTGGATCTGTTCTTGGGACGACTGTGGAACCACTGGAGATGATGATGCAAAGAACGATTCTTCATAAAATCAAAAAATGATGGACAAACCTGAGCATCCTCTTCATGAGACTATCGTACAACAACAGAGCGTCTTCAGTCGGAGGCTTCTTCAGTTTCGCTGCAACACAGCCCGCTACAGAAAATCCTTCCTGCCCACAGCCATCATCATCTACAACAACTCCTTAAAGAATTAATTACTATGACCTACAACAACACTTAATTTCCCTTTTGGGAACAAAAAAGTACTTTTTAATTGAATTTTAACTTCTGTTCCTCTTAAGGGTACATCATATGTTTATGCTTGCTGAATGTAACTTTAAAGTCATCATTTTATCTCTAAAGTACCAGCTTTCCACCTTCGACTGTAAAGAAAGTTGTTAACGGATAAATAGGAGGTGAAAAAGAAGTGAACGTAATCCAATTAAATGTTAAACCTCTTGCCATCGCCTACGTGCCAGCCGGGCCGTGCTCCGCCCCCTACGCGCACGTGTTTTTTCTGTCACCGCGGCTCGAACTGCTTCTCATACGCATGCGCCAGCGGTGGTTCGTAATGCCATCATCCTCATCCTCTCCTGCTGGACTGTTACAGTGTGAGTTCGGTGGTACCCCGGGAGGTGAAGCTACTATCACACCGCCGAGAGCGAGGACACAAGCGGGGTCGCCGCCGCGCTGCAGCCGGACACCGAGCCGAGGAAACCCCGCCGCGGTGAGTAATAAACGTGGACTACTTCGTCCGCGGCGTGCCGCCACACAGAAGCTGTTTCTGAATATAAGTCGCTGGGTTTTTTTTTTCTTTCCTTTTAGTCTCCCCATCATGTTGCAGAGCACAGCTTGTTTTCAAGCGACCTCTAACGAGCCACGTTTTCGGCTTTCATGCGCGGGGTTCGAAGCGATGCCCTCCCCGCACAGCAACCGCTTCCACTACGGCACATGTCCACGGTGGCGTGATGCTGCTCGCTCGGCGCTATTTCTTTTATTTCATTACATCCACACGCTTCACCGCCGGTGTTTGAAGCCGGCCTGAAGCTACCGGACCGGCCGGGTGGATTTATGAGGGACGCTGAGCTCCACGGAGCCTCAAAAAGAGGATCCCGACATTTGCTCGCTAGGTTCAATTTAATCTGATATATGGTGGGAATGTTTCAGTTTAACCTTTCTAATGAAAATAATAAAAAAAAGTAAGTTTCTGCTTTTCATAAATAAAACTAACATTTAACGTGAGGTGTTTAAACCCAGAGATGAGCAAAAAAAAAAACTAATTTGTCTCTAGAGGTCCTCCTGTGATCCTCTCACACCCCAACTTTGTGACCTTCCAGCCTCTCTGTGCCTATTCGGCTTGTTTTGGGTTGATTGCATCTTTCTATTGTTGCCATTGTTTCCCAGCCTTTCTCATTTAAAAGTGATTTAAGCCAAATGACACCTTGGAAACGTTTAAGCCCACCAGCACTCATAAAGAGAGTCCACGTTCATGCAGAAGTAAAACCTCACTCGGTTCAAATGACTTGACATCAAGTTCAGTGGCGGTTCTAGACCAGATTCACCATGGGGCGCCAGAGTTTGTTCATGGGGGCACGAAACAATATTTCAATATGTCATCGTTTAATATATTAAATGAGCTAAAGGGACTCTTGTGGCTCATGATCAACTCAATATGGCTGAAGCTAAAAGTTCAACACATTAACTCATTGTTAAAATAAAACTTTAAAGGTAAGAAATGAGATAATTTAGTTATGGTTTCTGTCCTAAATCATCTTAAAAACTGATTTAGTATTATTTCTGCATTACAAGGGCCATAAGGGGGCCAGGATCAGTTCTGCGGGGGCACTGGCCCCCTGTTGCCCCCTGTCTAGAACCGCCCATGATCAAGTTACTACTGATTCCCACATTTGGTATCTCCTTTAATTCCGTTTAAATTAAATGTTTTTGATTATTTTAGGAGGTGAAATGTAAAGAGGTTTAATTTTAGATTTTTTTTAAAATTAGGATTTGCATCCTCTTTACTAATTTTTCTATTCAGTTACCGTTCGCAGAAAATTTATATAAAGCATCATTGGCTTTTTGTATTGACAAAAAGTTGCGTATGAATCGTCGAAGACCCTGGAAAAACTGTAATCTGAAGGCAATTTGCTAAGCAACCTGGACCAAATCGCATCCGGTCATTAAAAAAAACTGACATCTATCATATGGACCCAGTTGCATGCAGCCCAACTGGTGTATCACCAGTAGCATCTAGTTGTTCACCAGTGAACCTAAATACGGCTGGGCGACCTGGGGAAAAAACTATCGCTATATTTTTCATATCAGTCGATATTAGGGATGTAAGAAAATAGATAGATCAATATATCGCGATTTTTTTTAAATTTTATTTCCCGATATTGTATTTAGATTCAAAACCAAAATGTCGATTTATTCAATTATTTTTATTTTTTTGGGAGATGAACGGAACCAATAATGACAGTAAGTTTTGTAGTAAAATTAAAAGTATGACAGGTAGTTGGTGGCTGTTTTCACCTTCTTCGTTCCAGTGGATCAACTAGATCTAGTAATAAAAGTGGACGTGTTAAAGTATGAAACGGGTTGGAGTGTTAAGAATGATGGGACAGTTTTCCTATTGTTATATTGAGTTTTAAAAATCACAATATATAGTCTAACTCATAGTATCACGATATATCGAGATGTATCGCGATACATATCGTATCGCCAGACTTTTGTATGCATGTATAAAATTGCTATTATTTCAATTTGGAATGAAAGAAAATATCGATACGCCAATATACCGCGATATTGTATCGGTAGTCGAGCAATGTGTCTTATTTTTTAGAATTTTAATGGAACCATTAATGATGACAGTAATTCTTGTAGTAAAATTAAAAGTATGACAGGTAGTTGGTGGCTGTTTTCACCTTCTTCGTACCAGTGGATCAACTAGATCGTATCGTCCCTCCTGTATTGTGATAGGTATCGTACCAGATTCTTGCCAATACACATCCCAGATTTCAGTCATCCCTTCTTGGTGTCGACCTGAATTCAAAGTCCAAATAACTGAGCTGTAAAACGAATACACTTAACTATGGAAACCCAAGAGGTGCAGGGGTGAATTTTTCTTCTTCTTCTCTATAATCAATTTTTAAAAAGTCTAGTCTTCGCAAATAGAAAAAAACTGTGATGAATCAAAACAATCTGGGTACTCCCCAGCCCTGGTTCTGAATATCTTGAGCCTTAGCTTTGATTTTTTTTCTTCCCCACTTGCAGCAGCGCTTCTGCCCCATCGCTTATCTATCTCGCACAGAGCTGCACGAGTTCCACTTGCCAGCCACGGGAGGTCAGACCTCGACGGAAAGATCGCGTGACGGCCACACGCGCCGAGCTCGCCGGGAATCCATTGTCCCAGAAACGGCCCGAGCCGCTTGTTTTATTAATAGGTGTGTAACCGGGAGATATTGTCTAATAGAGCTGCAGAAAGCGGAGCGACTGCTGTGTCATTTTCAGTGCCCTTTGATTTCTCCCCCCGGGGCTTAAATGTTCCTGGGAGTGTCGGACCCTGAACCCTGACCTTTCTGAATGTCACGGTGTGACTGTGGCTTCTTCATTGTTGGGTTTTTTATTTAGGTCTATCAGAAGTATAAGGTTAAAAAGTACAAAGTTGTGGCTTCAGATTTGAATAATGTAAAGTGGGAATACCACTTTGACCTTAATGTGACGTGTATTGTTGCCCTTCAGATGCTTCTTCCGCTAGTCTGTGTGCATCATTATTAATTTCAGTTATAAATGGTGTAAGCCACTCATTTCTAGCAAGACTTAGGGTTTTAACACAGGATGTTCTAAGTATTAGTCATATTGATTGCATCAGTCATATTTTAGCCATCTGTGACTAGACTCTTATCTAAAATAAGACAAAGGTACTTTAAGATACTCTGTGAAATCCTTATTGTTGGATCTAATCTTTATTGTGTTGCTGCAGTTCGAAATGCATGAGAAAAGCTGTATTGTTGCAGCCAATGCCCTAAATGTGCGTAAAAAAAGTATTTTTTTTTTTAGGTGCAAGTTTTTTTAAACTATTATTTACTATTTTATTCTTCACTTTATTACTATTTGTTTTTCTGGGCTGAACCGGGACCAGGGAAATTTCGTTCCACCTCTGTGTTGAATGACCATAAATAAATCCTTGAATTTCTGTTTTGAAATTGAAATTATCTGGAAAATCAGCTGTTTGCTTTGCATGTTTACACGGCACCACAAGTCGTTCACATGATGCATGTTAAATTAAAGCATCTGACTGGGTTTCTTGATGTATTAAATGCAGCTAGATCATGATTTTAAAAAACAATGTTTTTAAACATGTTTTCTACACTAATTGAGCTTTGTGTGTTTTTTGTTTTTGTTTTGTTTTTTTATATAAACAGGGGTGCCCAAGTCCAGTCCTGCAGACTTTAGATGGATCCATGCTCCAACGCCCAGCTCTCGAGGTCTGAACTTGGGCACTCCTGTTCTTACAACATTAAAATCCAGCAGGAATGGTAGCGGAACAGGTTTATCATCTCGTAGCCGAGTTGGAATCCGTTTCAAAACTTGTGCTCACTCATTCCTCGAAGCAATAAAACTGATGCTGCTAATGGCTTTCTTCCTCTTCTCACTTAACCACTGCAGTGTCCAGCGTCAGAAAATCCACTAATAACTTGGAAACTCATTTGACCCTAAGAACTTCAGCGGTTTTTGTTATGCAAAATGGAAAGTTTCTTCTAAAGTTTTGCTGCCGTTTTCATGTGAAGAACTTCAGGTAACTTTTCGCCTCTTGCTCCGGTCTGAATGAAGCGTCTGTGATGTCTGAATGAATGCCCTCATTGAGAACTCCTCCAGGATTTGCCCCACTTTCACTGGCACCCACACGTTGTACCGATGCCTTTCTGCACTTGGAGCACCATGGAGCAGTGGGACCCCCCTGGGGGAAACGGCGGCTCGGCTTTAATCCTAACTGGGCCAAATCTGCTTTGTGTCAACATTGGGCCATGTGGCGACATTAATTCAGCTCTGACTGTCTCATTGGAGCTAATAAATGCTTAAATAGTGGTTTACTCCACAAATCAATCAATAGCTCTAACTCGTCATACTTTATATTTACTGATAGTGGCATTAAAGGAACATATTTGACTTGATCATACTAATATTTGGTTATATTTCCTGTAGCAAGTTAAACCTCAATCGCATGCTTTTGTTTTTAATGCAGTTTTAGTTTGTTTCATGTTATGAACCAAACAAATTTACCAATAAGGAAGCTCGAACCTGTTTGTTGCCTCAACAACCTACAATTGACCCCCGTTTATTCATGAGGGAAACACAGCTGTCTGCAAATACTTGAGACTCAATCTAAAAAAACACATTCAACTGCCGGTTTTAAAAGTTTAATCAGAGCTGTAATGATGCATTAAACTCACGACACAAAACAAAATTAGATTTTATTTAAAGAAAATTTCAAAGATCGTTTATGCTGCAAAAAAGGCCTTTGTTTTAAATTATTCTGCAATTTTAGAGATTTTTGCCACAAACTGAAGAAACTTTCTGATTTCTTGGCTCTCTTTGTGCTGTAGCTCAACGTACCTAGAAACCCAGAAATCGGTCACTTAAAAAAAAAATAAAAATTTAGCTACTTTTTTCTGCCTGCTTTGGCGTTTTAACAAATTGCATGGTATTGTTCTTGTTTACCATTTATTGCTCCTACTGGAAAACCAAAATGCTGCCAAATGATCTAAGAATAGTTGGAGCGTCTTCTATTACAACTTCATCAAGCGAAGCCATGATTGACCACAACTGGCTTGTGCTCGGGAGACAGCAGTCATCTTAACGAGAAATATCGCGATGGTTTAATACCACAAGATCTTGACTCGCCCTTAATTAATATGTATTAATAAACACGGCCGAACCCATCTTACCGCTACAGCAGACGCTAAAATGTATAAATTAAGTATGTGCGCTAATATATTTTTACCTTGAATCTAGGGATGTGTATTGGCAATTATCGGGTGATACAATATCCATTACAATACAGGGGGGACGATACGATATATTGCAATACAATGAGTCAGTCTATATATTGTTTTTTTTATTTATTTTTACTGAATTTCACTTCTGAAAAACTCGGCATTAAAAACACTCCAACCTGTTTCAAACTTTAACACATCCAGTTTTATTTTATAATTTATAAAATTTTACTACAAAAATTACTGTCATCATTCATGGTTTCATTCAAATCCCCAAAAAATAATCGATACATTGCTTTAGAATATTGTTATAATATATCGTGACATGAAATATTGCGATATATCAGTGTTTCAGTATTGTCTTACATCCCTACTTGAAACGGGATAAAAGCTTCTAGGACAGTACAGCAAAGGGATCTTTCAGTGTTAATTCTGCAGTGTTTCAAACACAGCTACATACTGATTGTTCAAAAATGGATGTTAAAACTGATTTCATGTTGCATTAAAGGAGTTAGGAGCTAATGAGAACTGCGCAGCAAATTAATTTAGCCGGATCTGATACGCCTATAAAAATGAGAAAGCAGTGGTGGTTCCAAAAACGCGTTTTAACTGAATTTCACAATCTTTTAAACATTAAAATTCGTGGGGTGTCGCATGGCGTAGCGGTTGTTGCAGGCGGCCCATGTGCGGAGGCCTCGGTCCTCGATGCGGTCGTCTCGGGTTTGGGTCCCGTCCCCGTGGAATTTTGCCGCATCTCATCCCCCACTTCTCTTCCCTCTTCTGTACTTTCCCTTGTGAAATAAAGGCCACTGGGGCCACAGAATCTTATACATTTAAAACCTGTTTCATGCCTTCTCCACACGTATCTCACAAAACGAAGATATTTATCTACGGTCTGGCCAGTCATCCACCCGAAAAAGCAGAGTTACGGCACCGAAAACAAATCTTCATAAAAAATCCGGCCAAAGTGAAGATCTGCGTTTTCTCTGTTTTTAATTGTTTGCGTGCGGACAGAAGTGACCAGAGTTTTCACTCAGAAGCAGCAGCATTTATGTCCTCAAAAATGTGTTTGCATCGATTGTCCAAGTCCTTGTTGTTTGCTTGTAACTACAAGCTCTATTACTGCTCTATGTAGAAGTTAGAACATCTAAAGCTACTGAGTGGATAGAATTTGGGGGAACTACTGCCCCCTACAGGTTTGGCATGTCTATGAATGTGCTTAAGAACACACCTATAGATGTGGACGAAGTTTTTATTTATTTTTTATTTTTTTAAACGAGGTGGTGAGAATATTCGTTTTTAAAATAACCCGGCTACGTCTGTACATGGTCTCATTTCTTAAGTGCCTGGTGACGAATTGGCGTCATACCAAAATTTTCACTAATTGTGTGTGCAATGTTTCAAATGATTTTTTTATTAACATCTTTATAGGATGGGGTGTTGGGCACCTCCAGCTATAGGAGCACGCCTCTCCTTTTTGTATGTTCTGTGCAACAGCAGCAGTAGCAGTAGTTCCTAATGTACTCTCCACATTCCTGTCCGTTACAGGAAGCCTGAGCTGGGTCTGAGGTTGAGGCCCCACTCCTGAAAACACTGCTGTTTAAGCAAACAGTAAAGTGAAGGAAATTGTCGGGGTTGTTTTTCAGATGTTGATCTTGGAACAGACGTGTGATCTGCTGCTTAAACCGACCTCCGTGTATCCCCCCCCCTATGGTTGTAGCCGAACGTTGGCGTACTCGGGTCAGCTGGAGAGTTTACTTTAAAGTTTCGAGGGTGAGCGCCTCTCTCTGTGAAGTCACTGAGGGGGGGAGTTGAGCAACACTAGAAGACCAACAAGTGTTTCCAGGTTGACTCAGGAGCCCCCTGGATGACCTTTTGCTGCTTAATGTGCACTTTAAGGTCAAAACGGATTAGAGGCCAGCTCTGATGAGTGGGCTTGATATGCACCGGGGTTTAATTACCCCCAACTATTCAGCTTTCTTTTTTCTTTTCTTTTTTTTAAAGGGGATCAGTTGCTCTGTTGGAGGGAATCTGGCTTTTGTACCGAGTGACTCACTCAACTCTTAGCTGAGTAAACACACAAACTGATAACTGTAGCTGATATATGAGGTAACTCTGTGGTCTATCCAGCTGGTTCTGTAAAGTCAAAGTATGAGGCGTTTAATGGCCTTCAGTGCTCGGGGTTTGAGTGATGCAAGCCGGATTTCTTCAATGAGGAAGTGGAACTGTGCATATCAGGATGTTTATAGGCTAAATGCGACTCTTTTCTGGACCCGGTAGTTCTAAACAGGTTCTCCTTTGTGTTCCGCATATGCCATAAGGTAGGACTATTTTCATTGCTCGTTAAACCGGACAGAGGTGGTTTGAATGTGACGTTTCCATTTTGGAAGTGATGACTCGAGTTTCTGGCACGGGTCCCGTTTCACTGCGTGTGTTGTAATGTGAGCCCTCTGCAAAGCTCACGAGGTGACTGGTACCACATGTCTGTGTTCTGCAAAGTTCAGCCCGTATGGCATCAAGTTGAGGCTGTACTTTAAAGTCTGTCTTCACCTGAACCCCTGAAAGTAATGTGTGACCTAGAGCTTGCACCACATCCTGCACAGAGACCACAGACCAGAACCAACATGTAGCCTGACGGGGGGGGTCTTAAGACTCATCCTCACTGGTTAGAAAATTAAATGCACACAATTCTTTTCGTACTTCAACATGCAGAGTAGAGAAGAACAAAAATGGCTTTTATCACTGTCCAGGGGTCTCATTTATAAAACATTGCGTAGAATCCCTACTAAAAGTGTACGTACGACCAAAACAAAAAGTTTGCGTACGCCAAAAAGATTTCTGATGTATAAAACCATGCCTACGCACAGGTGTAAGCAATTTCCCCTTTTTAAATCACAGTCTTCTTGGAAGTTTGCGCACGTGAATTTGGCTCATATCCCGCCCTGAACACGCCCAAATCCGGCTATAAAAGGTCAATGCAAAGCAGGACATGAATATTGATGCATATTAAGAAGAGGGGAAATATGGCAAAAACAAAAAAAAACCAAAAAGAGAAACTTTACGGAGATGGAGATTAAAGTGGTAGTGGGTGAAGTGGAGGCTAGAAGAGACATTTTTTCTGGTGGACACAGCAGTGGTGTCACAAATAAAAGGAAGAACTGCGAGTGGCAGCATGTGGCGTCTGCAGTGCAACTGACAGGATGGTACCCGAAATTTAAAAAAAGTGGTCGGACCTCAAAGTCGAGGCAAAAAAACAAAACTTGCCTCCCACCGCCAGAGTGGGTCTGCTACTGGAGGGGGTACATGTACACCCGAGCTGACGCCACTGGACAGGAAGATGGAAAGTATCATGGGAACATCAAGCGTGTACGGTGTTGTCAGAGAAGGAGGGCGACACCGACCTGGCAGAAACGACAGATGAACCCGGTAAAGCACCTTTTGGATATATTTTATTACGTGGCTACGTTAACAAATTTGAGCATATTTTAAGGAGACAGACTAATATGCTGTGTCTTTTCAGCTCTTCCACAGTCGGTAGGTGGCGAGGCTGAGGAAGATGAGGTGGCCCAGCGTCCGGCTGCCCCCAGCACCAGTGCTGCCGGTGCCCGTGGTGCATCCAGCAGTGGTCGACTTCTGACTGAAGCTGTGATGCAGACACAGAGAGACACCATCAGCGCCATCAATTCTGTGACAAACGAGTTAAAGGAAATAAAGAGTGTGCTGTGCGACATAGTGACAGCCATTGGTACCTTAAATGATACAATAAAACATTTTAATAAATGAACATTGTCATTGTTATCTCAAACGCCACATGACATCCTGGCGGATCCTTGCACCCGGGGTGAAGGCTTCCTGTCGAGGAGGAGGCGGCTGTGGGTCGGGGTTCTCATGCTGGGGAGGGGGTAGGCCAGGAGGGAGGGGGTAGGCCAGGAGGGAGGGGAATCCCAATTCTCAGTGCCATGTTATGAAGAATTCCACATGCCCTCACGATCTTGCAGACCTTTGTAGGGTGGTATAATAGTCTGCCACCCGAGGCATCCAACGACCGCCATCTACATTTTAACAGGCCTATGGCACGCTCCACGACTGAGCGCGCACGCGTGTGACAGGAGTTGTAGCGCATTTCCTCTGCTGTCTGTGGGTCTGAGAACGGGGTCAGAAGCCAGCTCCTGAGAGGGTAGCCACTATCACCTGCAAGTGATAACACGTTTAATTCAGGCGTCAACAAGCAGCATTTCTAATGACGGTGAGGACTTACTGAGCAGCCAGTCATCACACACAGCGCCTGCCTGCAGTCTGTTCCCTACACTGCTGTGTGTCAAGATAAAGGAGTCGTGTGTTGACCCAGGCCATCGTGCCACCATATTAGTGATCATCATGTGTGAATCACATATGATTTGCACATTAATACTGTGTACATGTTTCCGATTGATGAAAACAAATTCATCCTCGGACGGGGCCCTTATAGCAATATGGGTGCAGTCAATTGCACCGATTATGTTTGGGAAACCGGACATTGCTGCAAATTGCATCTTAATTTCGGCCTGCTCCCCCACAGTATATGGAAACGTGATCTATCGCCTGCTCATTTTAATGATCCCATCCAAGACTGCAGGCATTATTGCGCTCAGGGACGGCTGTGATATCCCAGACCTAGTAAATAAATATAACATATTTGAAGGCATTATTTACAAAAAAGGGACTTTGGGCAGAATAGTAAGAATCATGTCACTCAGACACATACCTGTCGGCTAATTCCTGCTGGTAACAACCAGTTGCAAGAAACCCCAGAGTGGTGAGCACCTGCAGCTGGACCGGAATGGCACGGTTCCGCCTGGACGGTCTCTCCAAAACCGGGCCCAATTCAGCACAGGGATCCAAGAGCACAGCTCTAGGGAATCTGAATCTGCTTATTAGGCAGTCATCATCATGGGCAAGGAGGTCCGCATGATCCCTGAACACGCGTTCTCTCCTAATCCTTCCATTTGCAAAATCTTCTAGCAACGCCAGTGCATCCATCTCAAATATTACGCTAGAAAGTAGTTGGGGTATTTGTATTGGCAGCAATAAGACTGATTTCTTCCTTCCTTGGCACAATGAACGTGCCAATCAATGATGTATGGTACAAATGATTCAATGTATTAATTGGCATACAGTCCCGGCCCTTTTATCTGAGTTTAAGGTTTTGAGATAAATTTGATGTATTTATTTTAATATTGAAAAATGTTTTTAGAAGAGCTATAGCTCACTGCAAAGCTACAATATAGATATCATTGCTGCTTTGGATGTTTATAATAACATGAATCCATAATGTTTGGTGTGAGGTGAAATATGTGTGAGAGGAGTAATATGCAGTCTGGCTGCAGTTCACCACCTCACCAACTGCGTCGTCGATTCCCCCCCCCCCCCCCCCGTCTCCAAAATGTCCGTGGGCACAGAGTTGGCGTACAGGTGTGCACATTTTCCCATCAAGTCTGTTTTAAAAATATCACAACTTTTGCTTTGAAAGTGGTGTACGCCAGTTTCAGGCCCCGTTTTGTGCGTACGCAACCTTTATAAATGAGACCCCAGGTCTGGATAAATATGAGAAATTTCCATTGAGCATGGGAGATATTTTGTCAATTTTTTCCCCTGAAGTTGTTAATCTAATGAAGTTAATTGACATTTTCTGTATAGTATAAAGTGCTGAGCAATATATCAAAATTTCAATTTATCAAGATTGGATTTTTGGAAAATTTTGGGGTGGGGAATTCACCAATGCATTTCTGGGGATAACTTGGTTCAAAGCGACATCAGCCTGCCCATCTTGTTTTACAGTGGGGCTGTAAGAAAATATCTGTCAGGATATTGTATCGATATTCAAAAGCAATGTATCGGTTTTTTAAATATTAAATTTAAATTGAACCATTAATGATGACAGTAATTTTTGTAGTAAAATTAAAAGTATGACTGGTAGTTTGTGGCCGTTTTCACCTCCAGTGGATCAACTAGATCTAGTAATAAAACTGGACGTGTAAAAGTATGAAACAATTTGGAGTGTTTAGGATGATGTGACAGTATTTCTACAGTTAAATTCAGTTTTAAGAAAAATCACAATATATAGTTTTACTCATAGTATAATAATATATCGTATCGTCTCACCTGTATCGTGATGCATACCGTATCCGTGACACTTTAAGTGCGCTGTGACCTCCCTGATGACGAGATGCATAGTCTATGGTGTCCAGGTCTGAAATGACGCTTGGATGCCTTCATGGGAATCCATTTCTTTTTCTTTGACTTTTAGCTAACTGTACTCGGTGCTTAAAGTTGAAAATGTCTGCACCAAGTGGTCAGAGGTGTGAATTATAATCCGTTAAAACGAGTTTTAAAACAGCTTGAACTGAACTTTTTGTACTGGATAAGGTTACAAAACCTACAAATGAGCTTTAAGTAACTTGCATTTAGTCTAGAATATTCCATTCCTTGTGTGGCAAATCCAAGAGTTATTGATTTTGAAGCAGAGATGATCCAAATTGGTCCAGATGCTACAAAAGCATTGGTCATTATGCCACTATGTGACAGCTGACTCCTGGTATTCGCCCATGAATAGCTGATATGTACGAATACTTGGACACCCCCCCCCCCCCCAAAAAAAAGTAAATTTTTTTTAAAGCTTATAGCTGCCTGTTTTAGTAGTTCAAACACTAAATTTATCTTATAAGAGGGCGGTGGTTGTCAATGACCAGTTACGATACCCACCCCCGCTGGTGGACAGGTGATCAAGCTGGGGTCTCTGGTGGGATCCACACCTCAGCAGGTCTGGGTTGTTTTTGGAAGCAAATAGGGGACCAGCACTATTAAGAAAGGGGTCATTTTGTAGTGTATTCAATAAACGTACAATTTAGACGATCTGTATGGAATTTGGGTTTCCTGTGCCTTAATTAAAGATGATTTGCTCGCCTCAGTATTGCAGTTCTTGCACGTGATAAATTTGCGGTTAATCAGGCTGCAGCCGGCCACAGAACTGATTAAAACGGCACGCTAATGTGACTCGTTTCTGGCCAGACGGGAGTAGGACTCCTGCAGCTGAACGCCCCGCGGTGACGCCATGTCTGTGCATGCAGGGTTAGGAGTGTCCTCGCCGCGCCGTCATGACCTGAAACTCCCCAGGAGGAAGGAAGGGACTGAAACTATCAGCCGTGTTATGAAATGGGACCTCTGCACCAAACTTTAACATTAGCTGGGATCCCAGAACTGCTTCTCTGTCATCGTTTCAGTTCTGTGAAAATAGTCGCGTGTCTTGTGTGTTTTTAAACTGAAATGAGCACGTCTGTTAAGTTTTTTTTTCAAAAACGGGTTTCTCTGTGGTGAAGATGTAGGAAGCTGAATGGTTAGCAGACGTAAGTGAAAGCGAAGGCGTGTCCCCGGGCTGAGCTGCAGCAAACACACACAGCGGTGTAATGATTGTTTGGAGCATGCTTGTTTACCGCCCAATCAAAGCTAAAAGCCTTGTAAGGAGCTTGACTCCAGGTTGTTAATTAGCTCCCACAAGTTTGGCCTCCACTTATTCAGCTTTCCTCTCGCTTCAACCCAAAGCGATTTACTCTCTCCTGCTGGTTGTAGTTTATATTAGACCCTGTCATTCTGCAGGGAGGCAGAGTGTATTTTTGAATGCAATCCCGAATAGCTTGTTAATTGGATGCCATGTAAGGTAAATTACCCAAACAGAAGCAGAGTTGTCAAAGCAGATCATAAATAGTGGTTGCATGTGGCCTAAATAAGGGGGAAAAAAGGATTTTGATGGGAGAATATCTGGCATTCTGCATGCTTGCCCACTGTAACTGTGTGAAGGGTTACTGGAACAACTAAGATGGCTTGTTTTCGTCTCCTACAACAGAACTGGATAAAATAAAGCTCAGAAAGTCGACACATTTATACGATGGCGCGTCAGAGTTCATTGTTGACTTAATGAAGGATTTGGCCACATTACGCGTTCATTTTCACCACAAAAGCCAGGCATTTTGAGATTAATTTCACATTTTTACTAGAAAAATGCATATTCTCTAAAGTCACTGCTCAAGACAAAATTGCTTGTCGAATTTTCCACGATTAAAGGCATGAATTTATGACATTAAAGGTCTCATTCACTGGGAAACCGAGTAATACGTGTTCTTTGAAGTACGATCTGAGCTGCATGTGAACCTTTTCACCGACCCCCATTGCGTGCATTAGCTACGGAGAGAAAACAGACGGCAAAACGAGCGAGTCAGGAAAAAGCTAGTCCCTTCTACATCACAGGGAAAATTTGTATTAATGGCCCCGCCCACCTTAACTTGCGATCGCCCACTGGAAGGCTGTTTAACTCTGTTAGCCATGACGCTAACTGTTAGCCATGACGCTAACTGTTAGCCATGACGCTAACTGTTAGCCATGACGCTAACTGTTAGCCATGACGCTAACTGTTAGCCATGACGCTAACTGTTAGCCATGACGCTAACTGTTAGCCATGACGCTAACTGTTAGCCATGACGCTAACTGTTAGCCATGACGCTAACTGTTAGCCATGACGCTAACTGTTAGCCATGACGCTAACTGTTAGCCATGACGCTAACTGTTAGCCATGACGCTAACTGTTAGCCATGACGCTAACTGTTAGCCATGACGCTAACTTTAATCCTAGAGGACTTCTGACTGCCTTACCGTTTTTTTTTTTTTCATGCAAGTCTGTCTTTGTCAGGAAAGCTTTGTTTTAATATTGTAACTTCACACATTTTAATCATGGAATTTTTTATTTCTTTATCATGCAAATCGTTTGACATCAGATGTGTCTTTTGTTTTTTTTGTTTTTTTTTGTAAATATGTGAAATTAATCTAAGAAAAGACCCGTCATGACGACATATTTTGCAGGACGATAAATTGCCCCCGACATTATTGCGACTAACAATATTTTTGGACGGTTTTCAACTGTGATAATGCATGTACACCCAGTGAATAATTAACATTTTCTAAATGGCATTCACCACTGCAACTGGAAGATTTCTTTTTTTTTTAAATATCCAAAATAAATGAACAAAAAACCTATAAACTATTTTTTTTTAATGGATTATCTATGTCTAGTCTCTTCGGTACATTAAACAAGTATTGGAAGTGTAAATTATCGTGGCCAGTTATTTCTTTTTTCACCTGCAGTGTTAAAAGTAAATGTGGTGTCGACAGCTCTTCCGAGCATCTCAACGAGATAATTTTAGAAGCTACGACTGCACTGATGGGCTGGAGATTATGGTTAGGCTTCCTGTTACCGTATTTATTTTTTTTCCCAAGCTGCTCATTGACGCTCGTATTGATGGAGCTTCTATAGGAGTCTGATTATTTTCATGGTATTAGTGCAGCGTTGGGCCTCCTTTAAACTCTACATGATGCCTGCAGAAACTAACCTTGCTCAGATGATGTAGCTGCAACCAGAAAAGTCCAAAGTTGACTCTGCTTCTCTTGTTTTGCAGCTGACGTGGATAAAAACACCTGAAACTGCATAAAAATAATGGAAATATATTAACTATGCTCTGTTTTTCCACACAGGTGCTGTTTTGAAACCTCATCTGAGGTTTAGTCTGTACCCCCGCCTCGTACCATCATCGGCCTCGTCTCCCTGAGCAGACATGCCTCCAGCAGTGGGTGGACCCGTGGGATACACCCCACCTGAGGGAGGCTGGGGCTGGGCTGTGGTGGCAGGCGCCTTCATCTGCATCGGCTTCTCCTATGCCTTCCCAAAGTCCATCACGGTGTTCTTCAAGGAGATCGAGGTCATCTTTGATGTCACGCCCAGCCAGGTCTCCTGGATCTCCTCGATCATGCTGGCCGTCATGTACGGCGGAGGTAAGACGTCCCGGGTTGAAGGGAACCCCACGCAGCTGTCCCGCTGTTTCGGCTGTAGAACGGAGTAAAAGTTAATGGGTGGTGCTTCTTGGAGTAGCATGTCCACACGGCTGAACTTCCTGCATCGTAAGCCGAACAGAAAGCATGGTAGCCTCTCTGGGATCTCAAACCGTAACTTAAAACTGTGGACTGGGGCTGGACGATATAGAAAGAGCATATCGATAAAGGGAATAGTCATATTGATCTATAGAAGATGATTGATGACTGTAGAAAACGTATTTTAAGGGCACCCCTGGTCATTTTATGCTATTCTTTCATGAACGAATTTGAATTGAGGATTATTTCATCCCTTTGTTTAACCACTTAATTTTTTTTTTTTACCATAGCTGAAAGTTTGTAAGAAACACAAACTAATCAAAAGACCTGAGTGATATCTATAAATACAAAAAAGTAATGTTATTAACCATTAGGGATGTAAGAAAATATACACCGATATATCGCGATATTTTCCCCCGATATCGATATTTAAAACAAAAACATTGTTGTTTTTTAAGGATTTGAATGGAACTATAAATGATGACAGGAATTTTTGTAGTAAAATTAAAAGTATAACTGGTAGTTTGTGGCTGTTGTCACCTTCTTCCTTCCAGTGGATCAACTAGATCTAGTAATAAAAGTGGATGTGTTAAAGTATGAAACAGGTTGGAGCGTTTAGAACGCTGGGACAGTTTTACTAGTTAAATTCAGTTTTAAAAATCACAATATATAGTCTTACTCATATTGTGTAATTGTGTAATTGTGGTTTGTTAGCGACACCTCCACGATGACGTATCGCGATATAGCAAGATATATCGTATCGTATCCCCTGTATCACGATACATATCGTATCGCCAGATTTTTGCCAATACACATCCCTATTAACCATTATATATTTTGTTTTAATTAATAATTTAGATTGAAGGCTTGTTTTGATGCTTTAAAAAAAAATCTTTTAAACATTTGATGACACTTCATTATATTAATGGCTCAGGCTTTGGTATAATTTGTGTGTAAAAACAGTTCAGCTAACCAGCTACTCACCGATGACTGAGCGCTGAAGACAGTCGGTCTTTTCACCCCCGTTGTGTAATTTTTAAAGCGTTTTCGCTTCCGAGGACGGGGTGGAGAACCGGGTGGACATTTTTAAGAGCCGCAGGCGTTGTTGGCAGCGCGGCCTGGGTGCGTTGTGCCCGTCTCTGTGCAAATGTGACATCAACTTTGCTGACCCTAGTATTTCCTGTGTTTTATTTAGTTTGTTATTGTTACGTTGAGTGCTAATGTGCGTCGAGGATCGGTTCAAAACTGGACGCAACATTTACCTGCTGGGGAACTACTGAAACCGTTCTTTGGGACAACTTGTGCAGTTAATGTCATTTGCTTTTTATTTTACTTTTTTGTAGTTTGAGACGAGCGAGGGCTCATTGACTGAGCTGCCTGGGTCTGTGTTTGTGATTGGTTTGAATTAAATAATGACTATAGTATTAAGCTACCTGATGGGCTATAACAAGAAAGAGAAACTTTATCGCATTTTTTATCGACCCTTTTTATTTTTCTATTGCACCACACGTCTATCGATTTAGATATAGTTATTTAACTATCGTGCACACCTATTATTTCTGCAATTTTTTGTTTTTAAATTTTTATGGTAAAAAGTTTTTTGCAGAGCCTTACAGGTGTGCGTACTTTTAAACGATGTAGAAATGCAGCACTGGATTGAGACTCTCTGCAGATCTGTGGGGTTTGAGTCGAGTTAAAACGAGATAAATTGGTTTATTTGTGACATTTTGTTTCCTTTTAGGCTAATATGAGATACAATGTAACTTATTGAGCATCCATTTGTATAGTATGTTATTTAGATTATTTTATCTCGTCCTGCCAATAAAACTTCTGGGATGTCAGTTTTCATCTCAAAGGACAAGATTCTTACTGTAACTGGAATATTTTCATGAAATAACTTGTCAATCATCTGTCTCCTCAGTTGGTGAGTGAGGAGTCGATGAAAGCGTCCAGTAAAAATTCAGTCACCACTCAGTCTGGATGTCTGAGGAATGCTTGTCTTTGTGTTTTTTATTAATTTATTTTTTAAGAAGTCTTCTGTCTCCTGGGCAGGCAGGAGGCCTCATGGGACCAGTGGCCTTCGTTCAATAGTAGCCTGGAGAGGAAGAGAAGACGGGGACGACTGCATTTAGGACTGTAGCCTCTGCGTATGGTCTACCTTTGAGCCATGAACGATGTTATCTGCAATGAAGAAGGGAGTTTATACCTCTTTTTAATATAAGGGCAATTGTTTGGATGTTTTTCTGCTGCAGGTGTATCTTGGCCTGCAGGCTGAGCTGCCTAATTCCACCCTGTTGGGGTTCAGGTTAGATTATCCTGTGAGGTAAACTCTTAGCGAAGCAGGATTACTGCTGGAGTGTTTATTTATTGCGTTGAATTACTAAAACTGCTCGCTTGGTAAAGGATCAGGGGTGACGTTTTGGGTTCTTAACCCCTTTTTTTTTTTTTTTTTTTTTTTTTTTTTTCTCTTTTTCATCTGTCTCCCTTCAGTGTTGCAAGCCCAAAACATGCTGTATCTTCTCTTCCTGGTACTCGTTCCCTTGCTTGAGTAAGCTGGGGTGTGATCCACGACAATGTAGAAATGCATGCTCAGGTTCACTTGCAGGCGGCGTTGCAACACGAGTGCTTGTTTGTTCTGATGTAATCCGGCTAAAGCTTCTGGAGAAGGTACACACAGCGAATTAATGACTGACTTATCTCAGGATTTAGAATCTGCTTTAACGCCAGGAATAAAAGGCAATCAAGACATGTTGGGGTTTGTGCAACAAGGAAGTCGGGTTGGTTCTGCTGCAAACTTTAGCATTTATGTTTTTGTTTTTTAAAGGTATAACAAAAGTAATGGTTTGGTGAAGACTTGGGACTAAGTCTTACCTCTTGTCTTAACCAAAAAAAAAAGAAAATCCAAAGAATGTTAGATGCCAAGAACCTGATGAGCTGCTGAATGATCCGAAGTCCAGTTTGGGTTAAATGGGACGTCTTGACAGACGCCAACATCAAGAGTCATTCTTACAGTGCTTTGATTTTCAGCTAAGGAGTTTGATCCACAAAAATCAGAGTTCTACAGTAGTTATCTGCAGTTTAGATCTTTAGACCAGACACTTGATTGACAAACCATACATCAAGGGTCGAAGCTCACAGGTGTGGTATTCTAGGAGGGAATATCTTTCTTGCTCGTCTTTCGGCATCACTTTGATATCGGGTCAGTCGTTGACGTGAACGATGCTTTTGGTCGTACTGTAAGGGCGAATTCGTAGGGCTTTGATATGAAGCGTCTAATGGTGGACGTCCGACCGATGCGTCCATTTAATCCTCCTTTTTTTTTACGATTTTTTTTTTTTTTATCTGTTAATATCCTGGTATTTGAGTTCAAAATGCCATTCGCTACAACAAGGTTCCTAAGCTTCATGGTACAGAAATTGCCCACATCACAGATCCTCCACCATACTTGCCACGGCCTTGAGCTGGAAAAGTTTTGAGTGTCTTCACTTTTATGCTGCCTTTGAGCAAATTAATAACTTTACTTTGCTGGTGGTGTTCAAAAGACTAAATTCCAACAGTTCTTCCTCAGGTCCTCTTTCCTGCGTGAAGAAAATGCAACGCTGATGTGCAACATTAGTAGCTCTGGAGGAAACATTTATTTTACATAAGACATACATGTAAGAATGCGTCCATCATTCTTACATGTAGAGTATGTGACTCTAAACGTAACAAAATAAAAGCTGTGTTTGCATATGGAAAGTACAGCTTGAAACGATGTTTGTATGCGGTAATGCAAACAAAGGATACCCGGGCCTCTCCATATTGCAGCGGTCGGCTCGCGCTAGCCCAGCGGGTGGCGGTCGGCTCGCGCTAGCCCAGCGGGTGGCGGTCGGCTCGCGCTAGCTCCAAAAACATCTCGAATTTTTTCACCTTATTATTTTTAAGTCGTTGATGAGAAAAATTAGTCATTTATACCCAGAAGATCACTAGTTTCCAAGACACTCTGGTCAACTTAAAGCAGAATGTTTTATTTTTTTATTTATGTTCACTGTGGTCTTTCCGTACAGATCTTTAAGCGACACTAAGCTACTGCAATCAAAAGAATAATTATAATCTGATCTGTCTTATTGGATGAGATGAAAGTTACTGATCTAAACAAATATAGAGTTGCAGAAATGAGCTTCACATACAGCTAAGTGAATCTAAACTGCTTGAGCTGAATAACTGCTGAATCATTCCTCTTGTATGAGTTTGAGCTGCAATGAAGCACAAGTTATATATTTTCTACGCATCTGCCTTAAAGCAACTTGCTGTCAAGGCAGAACAAACGTCACATGATGTGCTAAAAATGGTCCAAGTCATTCAGCTCTGCAGTGGGCTAACGAGGATGGTCTGAATATCTGATTTTTTTATTTTTGGTCTAACCCCGCTTTCCCGAACTCGTTTCTTGGCTTTTCCTCTCGGGACAAAGGGTGATCCAGTTCCAGGAGGAATTGGGGTTTCTCTCCTCGTCTCTCAACACAAAGCGAGCCCTTTTGTTTCCTCATTCACCGGGACTTTCTGGCTCTTTGTATTTTCTCCTTACTCATCCTTACTCAGCAGAACGCAGCCGGTCCGGCCTGGAGCAGTTTTCATCAACTCTGGAATTACAAGAGCAGAAAAGCCGAAGGAGGGAAACAGAGGAGGAGTGAAAAAAGGTTGCGTAACAGGAGCCAGATGTTGAAGTTAACCTTTTTTTTTCTCTCTCTCTCCATTTCCTAATTGAGTGAAACTCCCTGTTACTGTCATTAAGATTGCAGAAGCTGCAGTTGAGCAGAAGCTAGCTTTGAGTCACCGACCGGTTAATGTGAGGTAACGCACGTACACACTCCGACTTCCACAAAGGTTTAAAGAAAACAAACACCTCCTCATTCAGGACGTCACAGACTGCTGACTCACACCGTGAACAGGATGCTACACATGATTTGTAAAGTCATCCTGATCTGACTATATAAAGATTGTTTTTTTTAACCTCCTTTTAGCAAGGCATTAACACACTCATTGTTAGGATGGCTATTCAAAACCCCACATTAGGCATTAATGGAGATCCAGCTCAGATAGAGGAGTAAAGCTCTTCTCTAGAAGCTTTATTTGCTCATTAAAAAGTGGAGTTAAAGTGGTCATTGAAGAGGAAAAGTGGATGGGGTTTTTTTGTGTGTGTTATTGTGGTTTGTTAGCGACACCTCCACGATGACGCGCCCATCGTTT
Organism: Valencia hispanica; assembly: GCA_963556495.2. Classification (NCBI taxonomy): domain Eukaryota; kingdom Metazoa; phylum Chordata; class Actinopteri; order Cyprinodontiformes; family Valenciidae; genus Valencia; species Valencia hispanica. Next base: position 49,602,510 of record OY747709.1, on the reverse strand, counting down.
TACATGCCAAAAGCATCATAAATTAGAAAGGTTCTTCTGAATTGGAGGGTGTAACGGCTGCAGTTCAGGCCAAATAATTCCTGGTTTGAAGTCATAAAATGCATTTAGGTTATTTTGAAGACACCAGAGATGAAGCTGATTTACGATCCGTGGTTGGCCTAAGTGTTGACTTATGGATAGTTTTGAGGATACAGATTTTTCTTTTAGAACTATTACAGAATAAAAGAACATTATTTTTCATCCTTTCAGATATGATTTTTTTTCCCCTCTTTAATTTACAATAGATATTTGGCATAGTTATATTAACAATTAGCATCACTAGCAGCCTACATGCTTGTTTTTCAGAGAATGTCGACCGTACTTTAATGCTAAATAATATTTCTGAAACAACGGCAATAATTTAAATCGAGTTTGTTTCAGGACAGATGCTCGACTATCAATGGGATGAAACGGAGCATCGATCCTGCTTTTACGTGATCTACTGAAAGCCTTGCTCTCTCTCGGCATTAATGAAAATGCATTTTCTTTTATATATTTTGCTCACATCTCTCTGCTTCTAACAAAAATAATTTTCTGCTCGGGACACTTTTTCTTTTTTTTTTACCGAAACTTTAGGTGCCTTCATTGGTCCTATTGTTGGATGGTCGATATGAAGAAACCACATCGGCAATATATGCCCGCGTCTTTTTTTTCTTTTCTTTTTTTTTTCACACTATATTTGTACAACATTAATAATTTAACAGCCAAGTTAAACAGCAATTAACTCCTCCGGGAGACATCGTCATGTATATGACAGTGATTCTCTCTGAACCATTTTATGTTGCAGTTTAGCGCAGTTGGCATTACTGCTTTTAACTTGTTTTCTAAAATATATCCATAGATGGTGATGGTGACGTGTTCCTATAAAACAGGCTTTGCCCAAACGTTTACAGCTTAATACATTAAAAAAGTGACTAATCTATAGTGTTGTAACGGTCCATAAAAATCATGGTTCGGTACGTTTCTGGTACACTTTATTCAAGAAAATTAAATACAAATGTGCGTATGACTTTTTTCACTTTCATCAGCATTTGACAAAGAACTTTTGTTTATTTCTCCTGAATTCCTTTCTACCCTTCTATTTCTGAAATTTGATTTATGTTCTATAACTTGCAAGTTGAAAGTGTAGAACTGATTGGATGCTACTGGTAGCCATGTGGACTTCAGCTGGTTTTCCTCTAGTATCGGTGATGTTTACATTCAGCTTGACATTGTTCCAGGTGAGTCATTCAGTTCAGTGCAGAGCGTGTTATGGACCTTATTGCTGTTGAAAGATGCATTCACTGACAAAGTTCTGGTTCGGTCCGTCTTTCTTTATCTACTGTAGCTGCATTAGAAAGCATTAATGTTCCTAAATAGCTTTAGAGTTTAGTGATACCTGGGAGTCCTTTCTGTTTTTGTTGTCACTTTTCAAAGTTGGGCTGTGGAAACTTTTCTCTGCGCTCTGAGTTCAGCACATAAACATCCTGCATGTGTTCAGGTAGGAAACGGCTGGTTTCGTACCGAACCGACCGGGCCGTACCAAAAAATCTGAATACTAACAAATCTCTCTTTTTATACAGTTTGTTTATTGAATTTATTTTATAAATAAAGGGTGCAAAAATTGTTTTGGCTTCCAGAAAGAAATGAGTCAAAACTGTCACTTGCAGCAATACGTGACCGCCTGCTCTAGGTAGGTGGATTCGGGTGGGTGGTTTAATGTTGGGTCAAAATCATCAGTTTAATGCTTCTCATGAGTTGTTTGTCCAATAAGTTGGCAGCATACAACCTTATTAAAGGTTTTGGTTAAGCTGTGAGACATTTCTTTTTCTTTCTTTGTTTTCATGGCATGAAATGTCTCCTTTACGATCTCTTAAGGAAAGAGGCAGCGATATTGAGTTAGTTGGTACCGTTTCGAGTGCCTGACTAAAAATGTTCAAGTAGCACAGAGTTGGGTTTCTGACAAAGGAAAGCTCTCTGCTCCTCTGATGTGGGTTTGTAGATAAAGCGGCAGCTCTCATGTCTCCTCCTCTGCTGCAGCAACAACGGACCGTTTGTCCTTCACATCATCCATTGTTGCCTTTTTTTTTTACATGCGCTCCGGGCTGCTGTGGTGCGCCAATAATTCAGATGTTCAGTTGGAGTCGTAAACTGACTATGAACCGAGCAGCTTCTATGCGAGGCTGAATCTCCAGGTCAGTCGGCGCCCTTATGTTAACTGAACCGTACTTTAGGCTGGCAGCTTTGACCTACAATTAAACGGTTTAGTTTTCTCCACTTTCGGTGGAGCTGAAGTCATTTAATCCGTCCTGTAAAAGAGACTAAGGCGATTTACTCGTAATGACCGTTCGTTGGTTCAGGTTTTCCTAAGCTTCCTGGCTCTGGAGGTGTTTACAAACTAGCAGGATCTGGAACTATTCCTGTTGAGACATTCTGTTGTTTGCGGCTCTTGACCGGCAACAACAGCCCAGAGTGGGGCACGCTGACGTGAACGCTGCTGATTTCTCATGCGGTCTGTGGGTGGGAAATTAGTCTTCCATGCAGGAGTGTCCATGAAAGACTGCGTTGGTCACCTAAGATGTATTTAAGAAATGTCTATAACTATATTGTGGTAATTTTATTAAATCTGACTCCTTAAATGGTGTAAAATCAGTGGTGGGGGGGAATGTCCTGCATAAAATCTAAGAAAAGTAGATGTTTGTTGCTGGTGCAGGTAGACTCCTCTACTGCCTGGTTGAAAAGCAAAGATTCTGACCTAAAGACGGCATATTTTCCTTTAACCTATTCACCTTTTTAGTGTGAGGTCTGTCTTGTACAGTAGGATGGAAAAACTGACAAATTACTAAAGAATAGGGGCTAAAATCCCGTTTAACATCCAAAGTTGGACTCTAGAACACCCTTTGGTTTAATTTTAAGCGTAAATTGACCTGATTAACCTCTGCATCATCAAAAGATCATTATAACACCAAGTGAAGCACAGTGGTGGCACAATCATGCTGTGGGCTTTTCTTTAGCTAGAACTGGGGTTTTTAATCAGTCAATGGCAAACTGCTCCATATCCCAGTCAGATCTAAAGCAAAAACTTCAGGCTTCTTTTGATCTTTGGACGTGTGCTTGGCATCCAGCGTCAGCCTTCAAGCAAAGAATTGAAGTATTATTCCCTCTTCTCTCCCTAACTTTTATACAGGACGTTGCAACAAGTGGTGGAAAAGATTTGAATATTTTATCATGATCTCGTTTTTGTACTTCTTAGACGCCTGCAATTTAACAGCTACACTTTGGGAGCCGCTTTACAGGGGAACTGTACACGCACATAAACACTAGAGCCAACGGTTAGACAACAGAACATGAGTTGCTCCAACGTTTTAATTGGTTGTGCACAAATCAGTCGCTCGATTTTTTTATTTTTATTTTTTTGTGTGCGCAATATTTGGTCAGCCTATCACAGTCTACATATTATGTTCAGTTGAAAGGTCCATCAGCTGGATCTACATTCATCTCATGATGCGGATGAAAGACATCCAAACTGTAAGGTAAAGCAATGTGATTTTTGGTTTAGATGAATCGACAAACATGCATGGTCATTAATGCACCTCTTTGTTTTTGAAATGAAACATGCTGTTGGTGTATAAATGGCAAGGAGAAAAAAAAACAAATTTGTGTCTTCTTGATTCAAAACTCCTACTTCTGGGAGCAAATGTACATAGTTTACAGCTTTGTTTTTTTAAGTGAAATCTGAATAGACTATTCAGGTTCAAGAAGTGTCTGGAATCGGTATTGGCTGTTAAAGGACCGATCGGTGCTCCTCTCCAGCTCAAATGTTGTAGATTTGCTGATTCAGCGGGAATTTGGTGCCTGAACCTTCTGACTTGCATGGATGAATTGGTCCTGATGTCTTATTTCGGTTTGGAGCGAGGCGTTGGTCTGTTCCCTCGAGGTGCAGATGGAGCGAGGCCGGTTTCCGAGTCGTGCAGCGCTCTCATTGGAGCCGACCCAATCAGCTGTTATTCCTCTCCATCTTGAGTTTGTAGCTGTTGGAAGTGACTCCTCACCAGCTGCTGCAGCTCTCCGTTCTGGGCTAAATGAAATCGACCACGACGAGCCGCCTCCTCCTCTGTCGGATTGTGCTTTTAATGAATAAACTAAAGCTCTGCAGAGTGAGGAGCGTCTCCTATAACTGGAGGCAGGAAGCTAAACTTGGCCCGTCTTAAACTATATGTTGAGTGGCTTGTGGATTCCTGGGAAGCTGAGGGGTTTACTTTACTTAATGGAACCGTTTATGTAACGTCAGGGAAGCGGCCAGGCTTGAGCAAAGAGTCGGACAGATCCAGATTCGCCGTGACCTCCCCGGTGCGAGTGTAATGCTGAACGCCCGACTGCACCCTGAATGTGGCGGCCCCTCCAGCACTCAGCCTTGGTGACAGACACAACAGAGGCGAAGCGTCTCAGTGGTATGTGGACCCCCGACCTTTTTCAAGGGCAAAGCCACCATGTTCTCTGAGGGCCTGCTGAAGAGTATCTGGACCAGTGTAGTGTCTGAGATCATCTCTTTTTTTTTTTTTTTTTTTTTTTACTTCCAGGCTTAGTGAGCAGCTGCAACACTTGGAGTTAAACCTGTGCTGTCCTTACCAGTCAAGCTGATCGAAAAAGGCCATCATTTTGGGTTATAGCTAGAAATGGGTTCTTTCTCAAATCAAAAATACTTTATTTATCCCAAAAAGAAATCAAATGTAGTATCATCCAGTAGTAGCAGTCAGTAGCAATGAATCTAAAGGAAGCCTCTGACTGAAGACTGTTTCTGCATGACGGTCTCCTGCAGAGATGGGTAGCAACTTGGGCTGGGCGATATGGAAGAAAAAAAATGTCTCACGGTACTTTTCATATCGGGTTTGCCAATATTTAATATTTGGTGATACCATCTAAAGATATCAGAAGTTTGTGCTTTTTAAAAAACAAGTTGTTGCATTACTCCACTCTTTTGGAAAAATGAAAGTTTCAAATTACAAATGACAGAAAATGTATATTTATTTAAAAACTTGCTTTTATCTTAATCATCCCTTCTTCGAGTTGATCTGAATTCAAAGTCCAAATAAATGCAGGCTGTAAAACAAGATGGAAGGCCTTGGGGCGGCTGACGTCACTTTGACCTTATTTAAAGTGACATCAGCCCACCCAAGGGCGGCATCGATAGAAATGTATTTTCAATATTCTCTATATTCCAAAAACTTAAATCTTTATAAATGGAAAAATTCAATTAATCGATATATTACCCAGCCCTAGTAGTAACTAGTTATTTACTTAAGTAACTTTTTGGAAAAAATGTATTTTAAAGAGTAGCTTTAATGGACTGTACTTTTCACGCCTACTTGAGTAGTAATATAAGTATCACTACTCGGCTTCCACACCGAAGAGGGTTTCTGTCAGTGCGTCCTGCTATTTCTCTGCTTCTCTTAAGTCAAACTTTATGAGAAAGTTACTTCTCTGCCGCTCGCTCTGATATCTTAAACCTGCGCTTTTTTTTGTTTTTGGTTCAGTTCTTTTGAATTTCTGGTGAAAGGTGCATTTTTATGTAAGCAGTTCTCAAAGATGGGAAAATACTTTTTCATTTCTGCCACTAATGCAAACAAAATAAAGCTTAAAAAAGTTGGAGAAACTCCTGGATTAGCTTGTCTTTTTCCCAGTACGGAGCTACTGATCTGCAGGCCTTGACTTTATTTCACAGTCAGCAGAGAGAATCTGTGTCGGCTTGGATCCGTCTGGAGGATCATTCAGAGATTTCAACACAAAGATCTTCCCCTTCTCACTGCCTGCTAAGCTCCTCCACACTTTCACCACCAGTTGCACAATAAATGTCTGGGTTTTTTTTGTAAGATGGTGCCCTCTGCTGGTAGATTGATAGAAAGCTCTCTTTGGGTAAATGCATCCAATTTATCCCCTAAACTCGACTTATGAGTTTTAAACTGCATGTATATTTATTTTCGAATGTTTAACTTGTAGTTGTAAATTCTCTTGATAAGCTTGACAACTTCGATTTAACTTGTTTTAAGTTTGTTTAACTCACTTTTTAGGCTGGTTTTTTAACTTTAAATTAAATTGGAGACTTAAATTATGTGTCTTAATGTCGTGCTCTACCTTACTTAAAGATTGCTGCAGTCATTGTTTCAACATAAATTTCCTTTTTTCAAATCTAGTAGTATTACTTCCTCCAAATTCAGAACAAAAATACATAGCTTTTTGCTTTCTTTTGCCAGTTTGGACAGTTGAAGTTGTTGTTTTTTTCTGCCTTCCTACTTATGCAAATTTTATTTGATGGATATAAAAGGAAATTGAAATTCTGCTCTAATTTTTATAATAATCCGAAATGTTTTGCATTTGAATGCGTTTTCCTGAAATCTTGCAGTTCTACTTAATTGTTGCATAAAGCTGGATGGTTTAGTGAATCTCTTTGTTACTCTGGTCCCCTTCAGGTCCAATCAGCAGCATCCTGGTGAATAAATTTGGCAGTCGACCGATCATCATGCTCGGTGGCTGCCTGGCCGGTTCGGGGCTGGTTGCTGCGTCCTTCTGCAACACTGTGCAGCAGCTCTACTTCTTCATCGGAGTAGTAGGAGGTAAGAGTTCAGCTCTGGCTCCGATTCCTGGTTCCTCTTCGTTTCCCCCTCGGTTAACCCCCCCCTCCGTGTTCTCTGCTCAGGTTTGGGACTGGCGTTCAATCTGAACCCCGCCCTCACCATGATCGGTAAATACTTCTACGTCCGCCGGCCCATCGCCAACGGCATCGCCATGGCGGGCAGCCCCGTGTTCCTGTCCACCATGGCGCCCATCAACACGTGGCTGTACGACCAGTTCGGCTGGCGAGGCAGCTTCCTGATCCTGGGCGGGTTGTTGTTGAACTGCTGTGTGGCCGGCTCTCTGATGCGACCCATCGGGCCCAAACCTCAGCCGGCCAAGCCGGACGGCGAGGTCGGCGCGCCGGCTCAGCCCAAAAAGACGGTCCTGCAGACCATCAACACCTTCATCGACCTCACCCTCTTCAAGCACCGCGGCTTCCTGCTCTACCTGCTGGGAAATGTCATCATGTTCTTCGGCCTCTTCTCCCCGCTCGTCTTCCTCTCCAACTACGCCAAGAGTAAGGACATCAGTAAGGAGAAGGCCGCCTTGCTCCTGTCCATCATGGCGTTCGTCGACATGTTTGCCCGGCCTTCCATGGGGCTGCTGGCGAACACCAAGTGGGTCCGGCCCAGGGTGCAGTACTTCTTCGCCGCCTCCGTTCTCTACAACGGCGTGTGTCACGTGTTCGCTCCGCTCACGCACGACTTCCTAGGGTTTGTGGTTTACGCCATCTTCTTCGGCTTCGCTTTCGGTTGGCTGAGCGCCGTGCTTTTCGAGACGCTAATGGACCTGGTGGGCGCCCAGAGGTTTTCCTCAGCCGTGGGTCTGGTCACCATCGTGGAGTGTGGTCCTGTGCTGCTGGGGCCTCCCTTAACAAGTAAGTCTTCCACCCTGCGGGGGGGGGGGCATTAAAACAGTTTTGTCAGTACACATGTTAACCATTGATGCATCATTTTGAAGTTCTAGTTGTACTCTTCCTTTTGCAGAGCCATGTACAAAATATTGAAAACCCTTGAAGTTTTCCATATTTTGTCTAGTGCTGTCACGAGTAGGGGTGCACCGATCCCGCTCTGTCGATACCCAATACCAATCTGACACTATTGTTGAATTAATAATAAACTGTATACCCTCCACCTTATACTTTAGTTGAAGAGACTAAAGGCACCAGACTTTACTAACTAAACATAACTAAGACTTCTTTTTTTCCTTTTTGACCCCGCTCCTTTTGTTTTACTGAGCTGCAGGAATTCAGCGTGCTCCTTAGCATAGTGTTTCTGGATGACCTTGATTAAAGTGGTAGTGTTGTACTTTGCAGTAATGCCACCTCCCCTTGAAACATTTACTTGCAAACACCCGGCGAACTAGTTGGAGTGGCAAGCATGAAATATCTCCACACAGCCGACCCTCTGGCTCGCTCCATGTTGCTTCTAGCATGCGACACACGTGAAGCCGACGCATGAAATACGTTCTGCTGCGATGAAAAAAAACCAAACCTGGATCAGCCAGTGGATCTGTTCATTTTTCCGATCCCCGATCCAGCTATTTTGTCAGTATCGCGGCCGATATCCGATCCTAATATCGGATCTGTGCACCCCTAGTCACGAGATAAAAAAAAAAGATTAATCATGACCTGTAATTAATTGAATCTTATTTTTTTATCGCACCTAATAATTGCTGAGAAAAGGCCTCATCTTGAGGCATTTTCATTTTAAATTCATTACATTATTGTGGCAGAACAATTGTATAACAACAAAAGTGACTTTATGAAGTCATTTATTGTTTTTAACACTTGAACAGATGCAGTTCCAGCCTTTTTACATTTCTCGGTTTTTTAGACTGGTCCCAGTGCTTGACTGACTGCAACTTCGGCTTCGAGCATGCGCGATTCGTTAGCATTCTGGACTCAGCGGGGTAAATATTTGCTCCGAGTGAGTAAAGCTGGAACGTCTTGAGACTGTAGTCGACCCCACGGCTGCACCGTTGCTCAGTGAGAGTAACAAGGATAGGTGCTTCACCCAAAAATCTCCAATAACCCCAGAAAGAGTCGCTAGATTTGTCGCTATTTTTGAAGAAGAATCGCTAGAGGGCTCTTAAAGCCATACTCCGCAACTTTCATGATATTTGCTCTCTGTCGCCCTCTTCAGGCTTGCCGTGCAACATCACTGTCAAAAAATCAAATCTCTGTCGCTCATAAGAGGCATGTTTCAGTGGCTGCTTTCCAAATCGCTTGCCCAAACAACGAACAAGTGCCTTTTCAGTTCGCAATTCAACTGTAACAATCGGGATAAGCAAAGATCTCACAGCTAGGTATTCAGTTTGTGGGGGAGGTCGGGGTAATAGGAAAAACAGTGGGATTAGATATAGAGAACGTCTAAGCGCCACGTAGCAAACACCTCCCGACACTAGAATCAGCCTATATCTTTAGGTGTTTTTAGGAAAAAATCAAACGACAAAAATCTAAATCACTAGCTTGACAAAACCAAAAGAAAAAAGTTTGACTTCTATACTGAAATACAGCGACTACGCCGGAGTTTGCAGCTTTAGTCTTACACGTTAGCATCACATTAGCCTCTAGATGGCTAACGGAGATTGACTCGGTTGTGTAATTCACATTATTACTGTAAGGCATACCGTGCAAACTATGTTCATCCACCTCCACACATTGAATAAATAGCTTTCTCAGGACTGTATAACAACATCATGCCAGACCAAACCCTATAACCACGGTGAAATAATTGATTACTTACCTATCCATTAGCAGCACGGCTAACTCGGCGTCTGTAGTACATGACGTTAGTTCTAAAAGAACTCTCCAACAAGGAAAAGCCGGCCCAATATTGACTCTGCTCTTTGCTCTCTCTCTCTCTCTATCACGTTCTCTTTTTCTTTTTCTAGCTTCCTCTGATATGGGATTTATCGGTCTCTTTGGTGGATCAGCATCTCTACAGTCTCTAAACAGTGAGGCCGTATGACTCTGCCGTAAAGCAGAACTCAGTCAGTACTTCCGGCGGCGGGTCGCCGCTCAAAAGTTCTATAGTGCAGAAAAAAGCCAAGGACCCCTATAAGGTGGTGATAACTCTAAAAATGAACTTAATAGATGATAAAATTCCACCATAACTTTTGAAAAAAAACATTATATTAAGGTGTAAAAGTTGCGGAGTATGCCTTTAAAAACTCACTAAATATAGCGACAAAGTCTCTAAGTTGGCAACACAGTCTGCAGCTCACCGCTTCTCCTCGCTCCCTTTGCCCCTCTCCACTTCAACGGAAGCGTCCGCTCATGATAATCAGGGCTAATGACAGCCAGTCGATATCCACTTCAAGTTGTGGTTAAAAAATGGATTTTATTTAAAAAGACAACTCGCATGCAGAAAAGGTAAAATTAAAAATATGATTTAATGCGATTAAAAAAAACATAGCGCGTTACATGTGCTTTTAATTAATTAATCACAATTAAAGCAATCATCTGACACCCCTCATATTGTCACTCAAAAACAAACTCCAGAGTACTTTACTGGAATTTTATGTGGTGGAACAAAACAGAGTATAGATGTGAAGTAGAAGTAAATGGATACATGGTTTATTAAACAAATGGTTTCTTAAAAGTGTGGCATGAATATGCATTCAGCCCCATTTACTAACATACCTCTAAATGAAATATAATAGTCATCGCGTTTATGAATCTGGTCTTTATCAAAGACTGGTAGAAGAAGGCAATAAGACGTCTTGTTTGCAGGTTCTCTCAAACTTGTAGAGGACAAAGCAAACCTGTGGAAGGAGTTCCTCTAATCAGATTAGAGGAGCGGTCCAACTCCGGTCATCCCGCAACTTTTAGACACATCCCTGCTCTAACGGACCTGAATCAAAAAGCTGAACTCCCTCGTCAGTCATTCAGCTCTGCAGAGGCCTTTTTAACTAGCTGTCAACTTGATTCAGGTGTGTTGGAGAAGCTGTAGGATGGCTGAAGTTGGGACGCCCCACAGCTTTCTGGCCGATGTGGGATGGTAAACTAATGCTACACGTCACCGTGATCATACCTTCATCCAGGCTAAAAATTGGTAGCGGTAGCAGCATGCTGTGGGGACGTTCGTCAGCAAGCATGTTGGGGGAACCTGGTAAAGGCTCGAAAAGATCTGACCGTGCAACCAGAGATGCAGCGGAATAGTTACTAATCGGCCTAGTCAAAGTCCATTTCTAGATCTAATTGAAGACTTTAAAATAAATCCTCTCTATCCAATTTGACTGAGCATGAGCGACGTTGAGTGCTAGTAATGAATTGTGTTGGTTTCATGGAGTGTTCTCCTCACCTGATCTTTGACCCTCTCCCTGGACCTTGGGAGTCGGTCAAGTTGTGCCAGAACCCGCTGGTTTCTCTAAGCTTCTTGATGTGTAAAGCTAGTAGAAATAGAATAAGAACTTGGGCGCAAATGCAGCAAAGTGACACAAAGACAAAAGTAAATTGGTTAGAATACTCCCCAACACGTGCTGCACAGTGGCGCAGTTGGTAGCACTGTTGCCTTGCAGCAAGAAGGTCCTGGGTTCAAGTCCCAGCCTGGGGTCTTTCTGCATGGAGTTTGCATGTTCTCCCTGTGCATGCGTGGGTTCTCTCCGGGTACTCCGGCTTCCTCCCACAGTCCAAAAACATGACTGTTAGGTGAATTGGTTGCTCTAAATTGCCCTTAGGTATGAGTGTGTGCATACATGGTTGTTTGTCCTGTATGTCTCTGTGTTGCCCTGCGATGGACTGGCGACCTGTCCAGGGTGTACCCCGCCTCTCGCCCCATGACCGCTGGAGATGGGCACCAGCTGCCCCGCAACCCTACATAGGATGGACGGGTATGGAAAATGGATGGATGGATACTCCCCAACACAAAAATTCTGTGTAGTTATTACAAATGGCATACTCCAGTAAAAAAAATATAATTATAATGCAACTGTGCAGGATCACTTGAAAAAATTTACAGAATGTGCATGTGTTTTTGCTTTAAAAAAAGACTACTTACAAGATGTGGAAAACTGTGCAAATAAAAACAGAAATGTCGTGGAAACCGCAGAGATGTCAACAATCATTGGCTTTGCTGGGAGCAGTAATGGTTATGCCGTCCCATCAGCTGCTGGGAGGAAGGATGTGTGATAACGCTCCTTTGTGCGCAGCAGCCGGTCACTGATGAAGCTCTCCAGTTCAGGAGCAACCGCTCCATGCATGGCGGGGGAAGACATTATCCAACGATGGTGGTTTTTTGTTTTTTTTTAGCAGCAGCAAAACTAAAACGTTGACTCTGAAAGGCTGGGGAAAACTGATGCACGGCACTCTTTTTAGATGTTTCTTAAACGCATCACCTGAACTTTTGCATCATTTTCCTTCAACTTGACAATCCTGCACTACTTTGTGTTGATCTTAATGTTAATAAAATAAAGTAACCTTCCAGGAGTTTGAGTGATTATACCTGCTTTTTAAAGGAAAATGTTCCCTGTTCCTTAAATCGACGCAGAATGGCTGACGTCTGCATCAAGATATTTCACCCATCTCTTCATGATCCTAGCAGTTGCAGAGTTCAGTTTTCGTTAAAGTTTCTCTTCCACGTGGATTAGGACAAAAAATATTAAACGGAATAAATTACTCAGGTTAAACCCAGATTTACTTCTGAACAAAAACCAGAACTTGTCTGATCCAGTTTTAACCTCCCGTTTCCTCCAGGTACCTTCTACAACTACTACCAACATTACGACTACACCTACCTGACCTGCGGCATCATCCTCATCGTCTCCAGCGTCTTCCTGTTTGTTGGAATGGGCATCAACTACCGCCTGCTGGACGAGGAGAAGAGAGAGGAGGAGAGGAAGGAGCGGGAGGAGCCCAAGGAGGAACGCGCCGCCATGTTGGAAGCGCCCTCGCCACCGAAATCCGACGACTCGACGGAAAAGGACGACCCGGCCGCCGTCACGATGGCCGACGTCGCCAAGATGGACGAGGACACGGTGTAGAGATGACTGGCGGACCTCTAGGAACACGTACACAAACACACACACGAGAGCAGCAGTCTCAGCCACGCAACCCTGAGACCATAGCAACAGTATTTCTCTTTAGAATATCCGACCGGGCGTCTCGTCCCGTTCAGGTCGCTGTATTTTCTGTGCCTTTTGGAAAAAGCTCGATGTTCCCGGAGCACAGGTCCCCTTTTTATTTTTTAGTTTTACATAAACACCAGTAGACTCAGACTGTTAACAAACCAGGACTTTTTCTCAGGGTTTGGAGCTGCTGCAAACATCCAGAACTTCACACTTCTCCTTTAAACCACCCAGACGTACAGACTGACCGATCCATTTCTTTAACTAACGGTTGCCCCTCATGTTCTGCGCTCGCCCTAAGGGCTGTATGTAAAGGAAAAAAAGCTCTCGTTATGGTAGGGACGTATATCTGTTAGCCGTGACGCTGCAGAACGCAAGTTAAAAGTTAAGAGGGGTAATCTAGATTACTAACACACGGGGAAAAAAGTGTATTTTATTAGCTAGGCGGGGTGTTTATAACCTTTTTTTTTTTTGTTATGGAAGAGAGCAGGTCTGCAACCAGCTGACTCTTTGTTCATCTGTCATTTTTAATATGAAATCTTCAACAACAGAGCGGCTCATCCTGCAGCATAAAGATGAGGAAGAACAATTTCCACCTGCAGTATCACCACAGTCGCCATGAGCTGTGCACCGACACTTGATGAGTCCATCTTTGTTTTATCAGACACACGTTGGCACAATTTAGTGATTAAAACATGAAATTAGATCTTTAGTCTTTATTTTTAATGACAATATTGTCTAGAAGGGACTTTTTTAATGCATTTAGTTCTTGTTTTTTTACACTGCAGCCACGTTTCATCACTTGGAAACTGAACAAAGTGTCATATTACATACATTTAGAGAAGAGAAATTCTCAGGTTGTTGGTTCTGGACGGTTTGGACCCAGTATGGCGGATTGGAAAACCAGGGGGCTACTTTGAAGTTTTTTTTTTTGTGGCTTTTAATTGTGGAACACTCACTGCTTCAGTCCAGTCCGGCTCGTCCTTTAATCACACACAATCAAGCGTAGGAAGTCGAACTCTTATTTCCGGCACCACCGGTACCAACGGGAAGCTGTTCGGCTTTCATTTCGTGATTGAATGTGACCCACGTCTCTCCAGCTTCGTGGACGGTTTCCACCTTCACCTGCAGAGAGGTTCTGCTGTTTAAGTGTGTACACATTCCTCTGCTCTTAACCCACGTTGTTCCTTCGATCACACGGCAAACAGAGAAATTATTTTTATAGAAAACGAGACGCGCTGAAACCACAGATTTTAACTTTTATTATTCGTGAACGGTACTGTATTTGGCCACAGCACCTTTTCTAGTTTGTTTTTGTTTTGCTTCAAAGCAACAAACAAATACTTTGGACTTTTGTTCTGTTAGTTGCAGTGGGAGTTAAATTGTTTCGTGTGTTTCTGGCTGTTTATGAATAAATGGCTTTTATGACTTGAACAGACTTGGATTCTTTTATTTAAAAAAAATTATTTAGTCAACGGTTGTATAAAGAAATATCTGTTCCCATTGGGATGTTTCAGTACAGAAGGGTCTACATATAAACTCAAAAGAACACTTGGGTCAAGGTGGATGTTGAAATTTGCTCGTCTCGAGCATGAAGTTTTATTATTTTTTTTAAATCATACCACTTTGTGTATCTCCATACAGGGTCAAAAGACTTGTGTATATACAAACATTATCCACCAATAATTGGATAAAAGTTGCAGAGAAATCATTCAATTCATTTTATTGTTATAGCGCTAATTCACAACTCATGTACACTCGAGGCACTTTACAAGAAGTCATTTCAATTCAATCCTACATACATTCTAATTAATCCTTCAGTTCATTATTCCAATATGTTTAAAGGTTTTCCATCTAAGGAAACCCAGCAGATTGCACCCAAACCGTTGGGTTGTGTAGTCTCTGGTTCTTTTATAACAGAGTGAGGAGTTAAACTATGCTGTAATTCAAAAATACTTTGTTGATCCCAGAGAGAGATTAAATGTTACTTGTATCGAAGTTTCTTCTAAGAGTTGTTGTAGATGCTGATGGCTGTGGGCGGGAAGGATCTCCTGTAACAGTCTGTGTTCCGGTGGATCTGAAGAAGCCTTTGACTGAAGACCCGGTTGTAAAGCAGTCTTTTGAAGAGGATGCCATGGGTTGTCCATAATTTGTTTTAATTTTATGAAGAATCCTTCTCCAGTGGTTCCACAGTTGTCCCCAGAACAGAACCAGAACCTTCATTATCAGGTTGTTTAGCCTTTTTAAGTCCCTGGTTCTGATGCTGCTACCTCAACACATGACGGCTAAAGAGATTGTTTCCACAACAGACATTTAGAAGATCTGCAGCAAACTTTGAAGGACCGAAGCTTCCTAAAGAAGTCCAGTCTGCTTTGCCCCTTCTTGTAGACTAACTCTACTGTCGCGTCACAAGTCCTGGGGCCTGTACCATGAAGGTGGCTCAACAAACTCGGGGTTGCAGGATTGGTTTTGAATCGACAAAACCAAACCGATGCAATCAGGCTTAATTGGTACCATGACGCAGGTTATCAACTTTCTCTGTCAACTCAGGCTTTGATCCTTAAGCTATGATTAATCCACAGGTGCGTGCACATAAAAGAGTGACGACGACACTGAACAACCAATCGCGTTCGATATGGATAGAGCGAGAGCTATCTACTTTTCAACGGAGGAGCAAGAGATTATTCTCCAGAAATATGAAGAATTTAGAAATATTTTTCAAGCACGCAGTAACACCGTATCTGCTGCCAAAGCAAGAGAACAATCGTGGAGGACGATTGCTGATTGTGTTAATGCGTGGGTTAAACAATTAATGTACATTTAAGTAGGCTAAGCATATTAAAATATATTAAATGCTAAAATGAAAATGTATTCGTGTGTATATATATATATATATATATATATATATATATATATATATATATATATATATATATATATTATGTGTGTAGATGTATGTGAAAGTATAGGCTATTACATCCTAAGAAAGATTGATATTCATTAATTTTTAGATGCAACCCCAACTCCAAACGGTCTTGGCAGCAGATCAAGACAAAATATAAAAATATAATTCAAAGTGGTGAGTATTTACCATATTTATTTTATTATTTTCTTAGAACATTTAATCACAAACACTTGTTTGCAGCAAACAGGAAAAAAAAAAGTGAAATAAGGAAAACTGGGGGAGGGCCACCTCCTCAAGATTACACTGTGGCAGAGGAGTTGGCTCTGAGCAACAACAAGGGGCGGCCGATTATGGATGGGATTGCATGTGCTGTACAGTCAGGGCATGGCTTCGACGAGTCACATTTGTTATGTGCGGCTCAAGAAGCTCACAGAGATAAGACATTCCTTCCGCGGAAAATCTGTATCTTTCATACAAGTACGCATCAGGAAAGTCAAATGGATTTTGTCTGTCCCTAAAAACTCGTTCTCTACGAAGTGCTCGTCTAACAATTTGCGCGGAGATGTCCACAGGATTAGGGAGAAAAGGTGAAGCCATTGCAACAGAGAACAGACGCTGGGAATTAGTTACGTCACATATATATGTTTCTTTGCTCACAGCTGATTGGTCAAACTTCAGTCTGAGATCGAGAATCCAGAACATAACCTGCCCCGGAGCAGGTTAGCCGTGCAGCGTAAGATACCATGGCAACGAACACCGATCAAAGCCGAGCCACTTTCATGGTACCCAAAACCCAGGGTTGGTGGAAACTTAGCTGAAACATAGCTGGCTAGCCACCTAATCCGGCTTCATGGTACAGGCCCCAGGTGATCTCCGAGGTATTTATCCTCAACCACCTCCACTTTCGCCGTGCTGGAGATGGTGTTCAACCCTGTTTCTCTTGAAATCCACAATCGTCTCCTTTTTGTTTGGTTCACCTTTGTTTCCACACCCTGACACAAAGCGGTCCACCAGCTCTCTATACTCCGCTTCTTATCCATCTCTGATCCACCCAACGACTGCAGAGTCCTAACAACTCAATAAATGACTGACTGGTCTCCCAATCTAATAACTATGACCCATTAGTTTAATACCAACCGTATCTACAGTAATAAGGTAATGGACAAATGATTGCAGAGTAAATTATTAAACACTTCAATAATGGTACTTATGTTCTAAACCAAATGCAATTTGGTTTAAGAAAACATCACTACTGAAACTGCTATATGCGGCTTCCTGAAACGCATGAAATCAAGGTTGGATACAGGTGGTGTCTGTTCTGTTGATTTCCAGAAAGCTTTCAACTCAACCATAAAATATGAACTAAATTAAACTGGATAAAATCATATTCCATGTAGGTTGCTCTGTTGATTCAGAGTATGCAGTAAGTGATTAACAATTACGGGGTACCACAAAGGTTGGTGTTGGGGACCATTGCTCAGCTTTAGCGTATTCATTTATGGCTTACCAGAATGTTGCCCATCAAATGCGACCTGCCAGATGTATGCAGATGGTGCAGTATTTTATACAAAGGATAAAAACATCTCATCTCAATATATCCAAAACTTTACATAATGTATCCAAAGTCTGAATGCTACTTCCTTGATGGACAGATGCATCGTTATCCTGAAAAATGTCCCAACATTTCGTCTTCGTTGCTATCCTTATGTTTCCCTTTTACCGTTTTTGTTTTGTTGTTGCTTGGTCCTAACAATCACCACCTTCTGCCACACTGTTGGTTTCCTTTCCACAAATGTTAGTCTTTAATGGGGTTCTGTTACCTTTCAGTCAGCCTTCATCAACAGATCATTTACCTCTCTCAACGGCAGAATTGGACCTCTGTAGGTGTGTGTGAGAAATGCAAATTGAAGGGTGTCCTCAGGGCTTAAGATGGCTACTCTTTCGCTGCCTTGAAGATGTTTCGGCTCTCATTCAAAAGGCTCCTTTGGTTCTGTTCAGCACAATCGCACTTAAAAGGCCACTAAGGTCATTAATGGGACAATTGGGAGACGTGAGTCACTAACCATACCCTCTGTTCAACTTAATGTTTAGGTCGTTGTGGCTTGATGATCCAAACGTGTAGCAATCCCTTGTGAATTATCACGTCCCCAAGGGGTGCTGGTGTTAGAAAGATGTAACCAGGTTCCGTCTTCCTAACACCTATTCTGCAGCCCTGACTCATCTCCCTGGGCCGTTTTCAGCATTTCAGACCTTGGAAACATGTGACCAAAACAACGTGTAAGCAGTCGAGTCTGTGCTGAAGGGTAGGTTGTAGAATCTGTCTCACCCCTACTCTGCATCCTTGACTAGTCTCCTTTATTCAGCATTTAATTCTAAAACATTTTACCTAAACAGCTCACAGACTTCTTGTTTATGGATACAAATTGAGCTGAATAGAGAGGGTAGTGCCAGTGACTGGTCTTAACGGCCCTATTAGTGCGATTATTATCCCGGATAGAACTTATAAGCTTGTCATTTCCAACCATTTTCAGAACCAAAGAACCCTTTTTGGATGAGAGGCAAAAAGTATTCAAGAAACAACCATTTCAGTTTCCTTCCAAGCCTCGTCATGTCCTGGATGACTCAGAATCCACGGCAGCAAAATGAAGGGTACTCCAAGTAACTTGTCCAACTTTTTTAAGTTTAACTAGGCTTATTTGAGGGTTTTTTTAAGTCAGAATATTCTTACCGGTTTTATGTTAAAGAAAATGAGATCCTTCAAGAGTTGTGATGAAATTTTTTTGCCAGAGGTTGCATCTTTAACTGAAATTATCTTTGCAAGACACAAAGTCCTCAACTATTTCTTTAGAAAAAAAAAAAACAAGACTGCCGAGGAGTGTTGAGTCATCCGGAGTTGGAGGTGTGTGTGGCCGTGGAGTCGTTTGGGAAAGAACCTCGTCGACGCAAGGGCGTCCGACAGAACAGCAGCAGGCGGAGCTCCGGGGCGACGCTGCTGGAGAAGGCGGAGTAGATCCAGGGGTTGGTGCACGAGTTCAGGCTGGCCAACAGCATCAGCAGCGTGAACGCTGTATCTGTAAAAGATGCAGAATCAGAAGATGTGTGGCGCTCGACTCATTCGTCATCAGTTTGCAAAGATCTCTGGGTTACTATAGAAACAACAGTTCATCAATCTGGGAAGGGTCATTGGGTCATTTCCATGCACTAAGAGGTTATTTAGGCTGCACAGTGGCACAGTTGGTAGCACTGTTGCCTTGCAGCAAGAAGGTCCTGGGTTCAAATCCTGGCCTGGGGTCTTTCTGCATGGAGTTTGCATGTTCTCCCTGTGCATGCGTGGGTTCCCTCCAGGTACTCCGGCTTCCTCCCACAGTCCAAAAACATGACTGTTAGGTGAATTGGTTTCTCTAAATTGCCCTTAGGTATGACTGTGTGTGTGCATGGTTGTTTGTCCTGTATGTCTCTGTGTTGCCCTGCGATGGACTGGCGACCTGTCCAGGGTGTACCCCGCCTCTCGCCCCATGACAGCTGGAGATAGGCACCAGCCCCCCCAACCCGCAACCCTGCATAGGAATGATGGATGGAAGAGGTTATTTATAAGTGCAAAAACATGCAAAAAGGGCTGCTCATTTTCCCAGGAACTCAAGGTCGGAGCTGAAGTTGTGCTCAATGTTGATCTCAACAGTTTTGGAGAAAATGACAGCTTTGGACATGAGAAAGGTGTGGAAACTTGTGTAGGCCTACCTCTCTGAGGCGGGTCGGGGTCCCAGGCGGCCCACAGCTGCACGCTGAAAAACGGGGCCCAGCAGAGGGAGTAGACCAGAACAATCACAAGGGTCATCTTCACAGTTTTTGACATGGCTGCCGTCACCTCCCCACCCTGGGCCAGTGGGGCTTTGTGGGGGTGTGTGGAACCAACAGCAGAGGGCGCTGTGGGGTCAAGACTGCAAAATATCAACAGGTCTGACCTTAAAGCAGAGGGGCCCAAACCCATGTCCTGAAGGGCCGGTCTCCTGCATGTTTTAGTTATTTTCCCTGGTTCAGCACATCTGAATCAAATGATGGCTAATTAGCAGGCCTCTGCAGAACTTTGAGATGCTGAGGAGATAGTTGGACCATTTGAATCAGCCGTGTTGGAGCAGAGACTCATCTTAAACTGGCCTTGAGGCCTGGAATTGGACACCCATGCCTTATACGATATATATATAACATATAAGGCGCATTTTATATATATATATATATATGACTGAGGATATTCTCTAATTCAGATGGGGGTCGAACTCATTCAAACCGGGTGAATAATACGAATAATACATGAATGCGCTTGCAGTTATTAGCTCAAACGTCGCAGAGCAAGTTGCACCTCGATCACATTTTTATTGTTGCCATCAACAAATTTCTGGTGCAATTCTGACTGAATATTTGACTGCTCTTCTTGGAAGAGTTGAACAAGGGAAATTAATAACAAAATAATAATGTTCACCTATCTAGGTCTTTTGAGATGGAAGTTAAAATGCAACTCAACTCCAAAGCAACTTTTTTTTTTCTTCCCCTGATAAACCGTATAAATGAGTGTCTAATAGTGCTGTTGACGTGTATATTCATTATTGTGGCTTTTTAGTGCATATTATCCAAAACATAAATTCTCTGCCTAAAATCGTTAGTGTGGCGCCCTCTTCAGATTAAAAGTTTTCACTACACTTTAATTTGAATCGGCTATCCCCATTGGCTCTGCGATGAGCTCTGAACTATGACGTCGGCTGCACTGCCCGCTGTGGGGTATAAAAGCAGCCGACTGTCGGGCCACCCCTTCGTAGCGATTTGGAATAGCAAGGAAGTGTTGACGCCGTCCCTCAGTCCGCCAAGACGCACCTACTTTTGTCTCATTAAAAAAAAATTAAAAAATGTGGGCAGAGTTGGACTCTGGTAGGGGGTTGAGTTGCTCTTTAAAGAAATTCCAGCTAGTCTTCATTCATTATTCTATTCTCTTTGTGTAATGCCGCAGTGCTACTGACAGGGAAACAGCTCCATGGCATGATACTACCACAATCGTGCTTTACAGTTGATACTGTGTACTTCTTAATAATGGTCTCAAGACTTTTCTCTAGAATACATTTTGCTTGTCCATGTGGGCAGCAGGACATTTTTTTTTAGCTGAGCTTGACTGTGTTCAGAAACCTTCCAGTTTATGACTGGATTGAGCTTTTGTGGTTTGCATGATATTCCTGAACATGGGAGGCATTATCTGTCATGTGGAATAAACTGTTTGGGTCATAAAATTAGCCCAAATACACATAAAAAATGTTTTTTAACGCCATTAAAGTAGATATATTATGCAAATTTCTCTTTTGTTTTTCATTCTTTTGTGTTACCATTTGGATCTCTGCTGCCTCTATAAACACTCAAAACACGAATAAAAACCATCCATTAATTATTTTTTTTTGCAAAGGTTTACTGTCAGAAATCTTGTACTTCTATGAATCATTTGAAAAAGTGCCTTATTGTGATGTCACAATAAGCAAAATTTGCATTCTACCTCGGCTCATATATCCAACCCCGCCCCTCAGCTGTACCCTGCCCACCAATCCCAGGCCATTCTCATGTGTGGCAAACCCACACGTTATGGGTGGGCGTGGCCTGCAACCAATAATTTGCATAAAAGTGACAGAGCCCTCTGAACAGCTCATTTTGAAAGGGGTCTGAAATTGTCAGGAATTGGGCTGCTGAGATCGCTTCACATGAGATTATGTGCAAAGAACTTCATTAACATGTTTTGTACAGACCATAGCACTGTTACTTGTTTAAAAAGATGCATAATATGTCCCCTTTTAAACCAGTGTTCTGCAGCTTCAGTCCTGCAGTGCTGCTATCCTGCAACTTTTGGAAGCATCCCTGCAAGTTTTGTAAAGGCCCAGTCTATAACCACTGATACATTTTGCTTGTCCATGTAGGGAACGAGACATTTTTTTTAGCCGAGCTTGACTGTGTTCAGGAACCTTCCAGTTTATGACTGGGTTGAGCTTTTGTGGTTCACATGATATTTGACTACTACTGATTACACTCCGGTGTGTTGGAGCAGGGATGCAGCCAAAACGTGCAGGATACAGGCCCTCGAGGACTGGAGCTGCAGACCACCGTATTAAGCTGTCTGAAAGGGCCGACTTCCAACACTACAGAAAAATGTATACAGTAAAAATCACATTTAAAATTAGCAAAATTCTGCATAAAAAAAAAAATCTTGATCCTGCGTGGATGAAAAGAATTTAACAAATTGTCAATGTCAAACGGCACAAAATAAAAACCTTAAAAAGCCTCAATGTTGCTGACATTGAATCCCCTGATGAGTAAATATAACCCTCTGACCATAATGAATGTGTAACTAAAAGTGAAAACCGTCTCACCAGCATGGCAGGTGTTTGTTTCCCACTGTGAAGCCATGCTGCCGGAGCAGAGCGGACTCATCGGGAGGTTCTGGAAGGTTGATCCAACGTCAGAGGCGTTGTGACCCCCAGGGTTGTGGAAGGTGAGCGGTGAGACCGAAGCGAATGGGGCAGACCTTCTTCTTCCTCGGCTCTGGCTACCCTGTCTGGACAGAGGAAGCGGGATGGGGGCCAGGCGCCGCTCTGACTTTCTGGACAGGCTATGATGAATCTCGTTGAAGATCCGCACCTGATGGAATTGACATAAAAGCGGTCCACTGAGGATATTTCTTTTTTTAAAACATCTCTTCGGCTGTGGTTCAGCTTTTCTTTACCTGACAAAAAGTGATGATGAGGACCGGGATGATGAAGATGGCCAGGGTCATCCATGTTACGTAGGCTTTGAGGCCCCAGGACTGGGCAAAGTGTCCCCAACATTCGTAGACCCCGGGAGCCACTTCAGATCGGGAGAAGATGAAAACCTGCAATCAGGTGAGTGGAAACATCTCATCAGCCGCTGACGAGAAGCTAAAGCAACCATCTGGGGCTGGCGTACTGAAAAGTGGGCAGCAGGTAATCACAAATAAAAATAAAAATAAAAAAAAGGTCTTTAATGCACCTGGTGATGTTGGCAAAGTAATTTTGTCGGCTTTGGAGACCCCATATTGCCTCAGTGTTCGTCAGCTGTACCTTCAGGTTGGCCTGTTTTAAAACCCTTGATGTTGAATGTAGGCAAACCTTTTTGTATTTAATTATCACTCAAAACTCAAAATGAATCAAACTTCTTTATGGCTGTAGCGTAATCCCACATGGAAAAATCTAGAAAAACCCAACTTTTAATTTGACTAAATTATTGCTTAATGTGGAGAAAAGCATAATCAACTTTTTCGCAATTAGGGCTCCTATAAAATAACATTGTTATTGTACACTTCATTTTTTTAATTTATCAGACTACCTAGGAACCTTTTAATAATAACTAATGATCCATATAATCTGTGTCCCTGAAAATATGTGACAAATTTCTTTTAGCCATTCTTCAAGATGGGAAAGACAAAAGAACATGCAAATAAAGTGAAACAGATGTGTTAGTCTTCATTTGTCAGAAAATTACATATAATGAAAAAATAGCTGCTCCCTTGCAGCTGACCTATTTTTATTGTTGGACCAATAAAACGTTTTAAAAATAACTGGAGTATTGTCAGAAAAGCCTGCAAGCTCATATTCAAATTCATTTCAAAAAGTACTTTATTCATCCTAAAGGGAAAATAAATGTTGTAGCTTATATCATTCAGTTATCTTTAAAGACTTGTTGTCGATGTTGATGCTATGGCACGGAAGGATCTTCGGTAGCAGTCAGTCTTGCAACAAATCTGAAGAGGTTTCTTACTAAAGACTGTTGATATGCTAGGAGCTCAATATCCAGGCAGCAGAGGTGATATTTAACAGTAACGTGTCCTGGATGTAGGGTTTTAATGGTAAACCGAAAATGTAACAGTTTGGTACGTTTTCAGTGCACTTTAATCAAGAATAATAAATGAATGTGCATATGACTTTATTTATTTTTTTTACTTTGATTAGCATCAAACAAAGAACCGTTTTCCCTGAATTCCTTCCTTTCAATTACTGAAATTAATTTGATTTTACAATGTTCTATAACTTGCAAGTTGAAAGTATGGAACTGGCTAGAGATTTGATTGGATTTTTGAAAATAAATAAAATGTTTGAATATTACTTGCCCCATATTTGAGAATAAAACACTTTGGAGTTGTTTTGATATTTTGACAGCCTAGTTTCCTAGTTGTACTTGAATGCAGCATGGCAACAGTTGGGGAAAACCCTTTCTCATCAACGGGAATTCTGGAGTTTGGGCTGATTGGATGCTAGTGGTAGCCATGTTGGACATCAGCTGGTTTTTCTCTAGTGTCAATGTTTACATTCAGCTTCACATTGTTTCAGGTGAGTCATTCAGTTCAGTGGAGAGCGTGTTATGGACCTTATTGCTGTTGAAAGATGCTTTCACTGATAAAGTTCTGGTTTCGGTTCATCTTTCTTTTTCTCCTGTAGCTGCATGAGAAACCATTAATGTTCCCAAATAGCAGAGTTTAGTGATAGCTGTTAGTCCTTTCTGTTTTGTTTTGGTGTCACTTTTTTACAGTTGCCCTGCGGAAACGTTGCTTTGCCTCTGACTAGTTCCTCACATCAACATTCTGCATGTGTTCAGGTAAAAAAAAAAACTGTAATCGTTAACCAACAGGGTCATACCGAGAAAATACGAATACATGTAGCGAATACATGTACCATTACACCTCTATCTGGATGATACCAGTAGCTGCAAGCACTGCTAATCCACCTCATGTGCTTTTGCCACTCCATTTGGCCATATGACTAGAAAGCTGGGCAGAGTTGTTGGTTCAAACCTCACTGTTAGAAAACCAAAGCAAACGGTGGCATCTTGGGGTACCCAAGCCTCAGTGACAACTATTAGACACTACCTACATGTCACCAGTAGGTAGGATGTTGGTAGTGACACATGGCCTTTCCTGTCCTACTGTACCAAGCATAAACATTTGCGAAACTCTTCTTGAACTGTGTGCATTGTTTAGAAGATTGGGCCTTTTGTCAAACACTTCAGGGGTCCTCGGTGAAGCAAAAAGGTTTTTTGAAAAATGTGAAAAGCAACTGCTGGCCCAATGTTGAGCAAGGTGGCGGACCTGTAATGCTGTGGGCCCATTTCTCTTTCCCGGGAACCTCGTCAGAGTGCATGGCTTCATGAAGTCTTTGAAACACCAGGACATTTTAAAGAAAAGTCTGGTGAACTGAAAACGGTTAGTCGCCGGGCCTTTTAGAAGGAGAATGATCCGAAACATTTGGCCAAACTGAATAACATAGATCATTAGCCACAAATGAACCTTTTTCAGTGGACATCTGAGACTTAAATACTTTAGAAAACCTGTGGGGCAAGCTGAAGCGAAGAGAGCATTCGAGAGAATTCTGTGAGCTAAACAGCAAACATGTTAATTTTTGTCAGTGAAAAGAACACAAATTGGTTTCAGCATCAGTCTGTTTTCTCTTCCCCCAAAAGAAAACCTGTATTTTACATTTGATTAAAAGCTTAAGGATACATTTTTAGCATATTTATGTCCCGTGTTTGCTACCTGTGGCAAGCTGAGCAGCAGGGAGAGACTCCAGGCCAGTAATATGAACGTGTTCCAACGCTTTGTTGAGCCACTGCGGTGCGCCTGCAGGGGGCAGCAGATTGCATAGTGACGGTCCACTGTCATGGCCACAATCATGTAGGAGGAGGCGAACATCCCAAGAACCTGGAGGTATTTCACCAGGCGGCACACTAAGTCCGGGCCAGGAAAGCGTCCCTTAGCGTCCCACACCAGCTGAGGTAGCACCTGACGGAGGAAGATGGAGGAAGATATCTAGATATCTAGTCTTGTGATCACATCTATGGACACATTTACAAGTATAACTATAATAAAGAAAGAATTTGTTGCAACCACAGTCTATTTTTTTTTTTTTATGGCTTTATTTGATTGTAGGACGAGAAAGAATCTCAATTAAAAAACTAAACGACGTCACAAACGCATTTAATCCCCCAGGAAAACATTTAATGGAAAGCACAGGGGTGAGATGTTTCTAGTTGTAGCGGTTCACCGGGTTAGCACACATCGCAGCAGGGATTTTTGCCCCAGGAACCTCGTAAATCACAGGTGTCCTGCAACTTTTAGACGCGTCTCTGCTCCAATACATCTGAATTAAATAATTAAGTAATTGGGCGGACTCTGGGGAGCTTAACTGCACACAGAAGAGGTAATTCAGGCATTCAGTTCAGGTGTGTTGGACCAGGGACACATCTAAAAGTTGCAGGACACAGAGTTTGACACCCCTGGTATTGTTTTAAATTCTTGCCATTCTTGATCTCCCATCCATAACCTGCCTTCAGTACTTTGGTTGAAAGAAGTTTTCTGTCTTAGAGCACCCCCATGATGCTGAAAGAAGTCTCCAAAAGCAACCCTAAAATGTCATAATAGAAACAGCAGACCCTTGTTGCTCTCGAAGAAAAACATGAAGAACAGACAAGAACCAGAACTTTTGGTGTAATGTTCTTAGGGTAGGTGAGTCTAAAATTAAGTTATTTAAACTCCAAAACAGAGGATGTGTTTGGTGTAACCCAATTAGGGAGAGAACCTCATTCTAACTGTGAAGCATGGGGGTAGAAGTGTCATGCTTTGGGCGTGATTTGGTGGAGGAGTACCTCCGTAGCTCGTCCTCATAGAATTCACAGGAAATTCTACGAAGCATCAGAGGGTTGAACAATGTCAGACCATCTAAATAAATAAAAAAGCTACAGCTGAAGCAAAGCTGGACCCTGGAATATGACGGTCAGTGCGTTTTATATGGAGTAAGAGAAAACCGAATTATTGCCTTAGTCCGGCTGAATTTAGACTTTTGAAATGCATGTATACACTTTAGTCAAACCGAACTGGCCTACTGTTAATCGAGCTAAAACACCCAGATAATGCGGTTAAAAAAACGAATTTTTCTGCATATAAACGGCATCCCAGCTTAGTCGAGCTATTCCCAGCCCTGGGAATCTCCCTTCCGAACGTGATGAGACTGCGGAAGCGAAAATAACAACGTTGGTACGACAACAACACAGCAGCAACAACAAGGAGTGTAACACAATCTAACAGGACAACACTTACCCTTACGGCCGCTATACAGCAACCAGAAGATTGCCAACACGAAAGAGCGCATGTCGGCACCTAGCGTCATGGAGTAGAACGCACTTCATTCAATAATTCGATTTACTAACTAAGACGTAAACTCGAATAAACCCCCCACTTCTGGTTAAGGTATTAGCTCAGTTATTGCCATGGCTTCATTTAGATGTGCATGTAAACGCAGTGACTAATCCAAAATGTGCCAGTAAACTCATAAAGGACTGGCTGAGAATCAGGAAATAGAAGGTCATGGGCCTAGTCAAAGCCCGGATCTTTAACTAATGAAGATGTTGTGGGCTTAAAATGCAAGAACCTCCTCAAAAGATCTCACAGGTGCGTGAGTGGGTCAGGATTTCCTCTGCTAAAACACACATTTGTCTTCCTTGTGAGATTTTCCTCAGAACTCAAGCTATCCATTCATCCGTCGTCTATACCACGCGTCCATGCAGGGTCGCAGGTCTCCAGCAGTCATTGGGTGAGAAGTTTGGTACATACTAGACAGCTCACCAGTCCGTCACAGGGCAACACAGAGACAAACACTCATCCTCAAGTGCAATTTGGATATACCAGTTGACCTAATAATCATGTTTGGGAGGAAACTGGAGTACATGAAGCAGAGGTCACACTAGACTTTTTTGTTGTCCATCATTTTGACCAATGGGGTCAAAAAATAGATAAATCCGTTCATAATTATTTTTACCTGTCAATTTTTAAAACGATAACATGTTCAACAGTATTCCTTTTTTAAATTAATTTGAAATAATATTCAATCCGAACAAAGCTGAAAAAAGAACTACATATATAAAAAATGAAATTAAACGATTGCTCTTAAACTACGATTAGCTCACCTGCTGTTGCCTGAACGCCTGAAGTCTTACAACCTCCTCCTGCTCCGCGTGGAACTAAAATGCACACCTGTTTGTGCGTGATAAAAAAGTCGGATTGCTGCAGAGGTTTTTGTCATGAGGTTTAGGATTTTTGCCTGGGACTGATGATTTTTGATGGGGGGGTTTACCTATTGTTCTGGAGAATGAATCAGCGCTCCGCTGCCACACTGGAGACTGGAATTAAGCGCCACTTTAGCCAAAGTTTTGAAATCAGGGAACATTTCTCAAATTGAAGCGATCAGAAGTCGGAAAGACTTTCAGAAGAGCCGTTTCCTGACTCGCAAGGTATCGCTTCAGCGGGAGGACACGACATCCGGCTCTTGGGAGCGATGTGCTCCAAAGCCTCAGTAACTCAGCTCCCGGTTAGTGAGATGGATTGAGTGCGGTGTTCGGGTCTGAGACGATGCTCTCATGGGAATCTTTTTGTTTGATTGATTTAGTTACCTGTACTTGGTGCACATGCGCAAACATTTTCAACTTTATGCACAAAGTGATCTGAGGTGTGAGTACTAATCTGTCAAATGGATGGACGGCCTTCAGATTTTCCGTCACCGTTGGGAAAAAAAAAAACCTGTTAAATATTTGATTAACACGACCCCTGACCTGGAGAGAACCTGGGCATGCAAACTCCATGCAGAAAAACCCTAGGCTGGGATTCTAACCCAGTGCTACCAACTGCATCACAACTCAAACTAAATGACAGAAGTGATCATGGAAAGCATATTTAAGCCATACAGTGGCTTGCAAAAGTATTCGGCCCCCTTGAACTTTTCCACATTTTGTCACATCACAGCCACAAACATTAATCAGTTTTATTGGAATTCCAGGTGAAAGACCAAAACAAAGTGGTGTACACGTGAGAAGTGGAACGAAAATCATACATGATTCCAAACATTTTTTACAAATAAATCACTGAAAAGTGGGGTGTGTGTAATTATTCAGCCCCCTTTGGTCTGAGTGCAGTCAGTTGCCCATAGACATTGTCTGATGAGTGCTAATGACTAAATAGAGTTCACCTGTGTGTAATCTAATGTCAGTACAAATACAGCTGCCCTGTGACGGCCTCAGAGGTTGTCTAAGAGAATGTTTGGAGCAACAACACCATGAAGTCCAAAGAACACACCAGACAGGTCAGGGATAAAGTTATTGAGAAATTTAAAGCAGGCTTAGGCTACAAAAAGATTTCCCAAGCCTTGAACATCCCACAGAGCGCTGTTCAAGCCATCATTCAGAAATGGAAGGAGTATGGCACAACTGTAAACCTACCAAGACAAGGCCGTCCACCTAAACTCACAGGCCGAACAAGGAGAGCGCTGATCAGAAATGCAGCCAAGAGGCCCATGGTGACTCTGGATGAGCTACAGAGATCTACAGCTCAGGTGGGGGAATCTGTCTATAGGACAACTATTAGTGGTGCACTGCACAAAGTTGGCCTTTATGGAAGAGTGGCAAGAAGAAAGCCATTGTTAAAGGAAAACCATAAGAAGTCCCGTTTGCAGTTTGCCACAAGCCATGTGGGGGACACAGCAAACATGTGGAAGAAGGTTCTCTGGTCAGATGAGACCAAAATGCAAAACGCTATGTGTGGCGGAAAACTAACACTGCACATCACTCTGAACACACCATCCCCACTGTCAAATATGGTGATGGCAGCATCATGCTCTGGGGGTGCTTCTCTTCAGCAGGGACAGGGAAGCTGGTCAGAGTTGATGGGAAGATGGATGGAGCCAAATACAGGGAAATCTTGGAAGAAAACCTCTTGGAGTCTGCAAAAGACTTGAGACTGGGGCGGAGGTTCACCTTCCAGTAGGACAACGACCCTAAACATAAAGCCAGGGCAACAATGGAATGGTTTAAAACAAAACATATCCATGTGTTAGAATGGCCCAGTCAAAGTCCAGATCTAAATCCAATTGAGAATCTGTGGCAAGATCTGAAAACTGCTGTTCACAAACGCTGTCCATCTAATCTGACTGAGCTGGAGCTGTTTTGCAAAGAAGAATGGGCAAGAATTTCAGTCTGTAGATGTGCAAAGCTGGTAGAGACATACCCTAAAAGACTGGCAGCTGGAATTGCAGCAAAAGGTGGTTCTACAAAGTATTGACTCAGGCGGGTGAATTATTACGCACACACCACTTTTCAGTTATTTATTTGCAAAAACAATTTGGAATCATGTATAATTTTCGTTCCACTTCTCACGTGTACACCACTTTGTATTGGTCTTTGAAGTGGAATTCCAATAAAATTGATTCATGTTTGTGGCTGTAATGTGACAAAATGTGGAAAAGTTCAAGGGGGCCGAATACTTTTGCAAGCCACTGTAAATGATCAAATGTTGTTGCTCCGAGACTTTGGAATGACCTTCCCCTTGAGGTCGAACAATCCTCTTTTATAAATGTTTTTAAAACTCGCCTTAAGACACACTATTTTAGCTTGGCTTTTCATTTTTATGATGGCTGCTTAGAAAT
The DNA here is from genome assembly GCA_963556495.2 of Valencia hispanica. Lineage (NCBI taxonomy): Eukaryota > Metazoa > Chordata > Actinopteri > Cyprinodontiformes > Valenciidae > Valencia > Valencia hispanica. The sequence continues at coordinate 49,572,405 of OY747709.1, read as the reverse complement.
GGATGTCTTTCATAACTCCTAGTGCATAAAAAATGGTTTTAGGCATGTTTTCCTCTTCATTATTGATTGCACAGTTTTTATTTTATTATTGATATGATCTTTTCTTTTTTCTTTTATTATCTCCTTTTATCTATTTTATTGTTTCTTTACCCCCTTTTTAATCTTTTACGTATCTGTATGTATGTGTAGGTATATACAGATTCTTATATTTATTTATATTTCTGCATTTATTCCTACTGTACAGCACTTTGGTTGACTGTACTTGTCATATTGAAAGTGCCATATAAACAAAATCGTATGTTATGGTAAATAGTAGGGATGTAAGAAAATATCGATACACCGATATATTGCGATATTTTATTTCTCAATATTGTATCGATATTCAAAACAAAAATATAGATTTTTTTTAAGGATTCGAATGGAACCATTAATGATGTCAGTAATTTTTGGAGTAAAATTAAAAGTATAACTGGTAGTTTGTGGCTGTTGTCACCTTCTTCCTTCCAGTCGATCGACTAGATCTAGTAATAAAACTGAATGTGTTAAAGTATGTAACAGGTTGGAGTGTTTAGTACTGTGTTAGATTTATCTTACAATTAAATTGAGTTTTAAAAATCACAATATATAGTCTTACTCATAGTTTCACGATATATCGAGATTTATTGTATTTTCTCCCATGTATCGCGATACATGTCGTATCGCCAGATTTTTGCCAATACACATTTCTAGTAAATAGATTAAAAAAACAGCACTTACAAATAAAATAAAAACAATATATATGACGCTATTTCTGATGTCATAATGACCTCTGTTTAGCAGCATACTCAATCAGGAGTCATGGCAACGGGTGTCTTCCTGTTATTTTTTGGGTTCCAAAGCCAAGAAACGTTCTGGACCCACCGGACCACGTGGATCAGTAAAAGTAAAAGTGGATCAGTAAAATTTAAAGTCTGCATGTGGCCGTGTGTTTACCTGGAACAGTGCAACCACCAGGTCGGCCACGCAGAGGTTGAGCATGAACTGGTGCAGCGGGCTGTGGTGCTGCCTCCGCCTCAGCAGCACCACCAGCACCAACCCGTTCCCAACCAGGGCCAGCAGCAGGACGACGGCCAGCACCACCACCTCCGCCACCGCCAGCAGGGGGTCCCGTTCCAGCTCCGTGATGTTGGCAACTGCTGGGGCCTCAGAAACTGCAGACCAGACCCTTGACCGGTAGGTCTCTGTTACCATGGAAACTGACATAATGGCTGGACAGGCAGAGAGAGAGAGAGAGAAAAATAAGACACACTTTAAACTCAAATCTTAGATACACATTAATTCATTTTAATCATTTTTAGATTAATCGACTCTGAATGAAAACCAAAGTCAAAGTAAATGAACTCCAGCAGCCAATGAAATGATGCCTGTAGATAAAAACCTGCTTACTTCCAGAGGTGGGTAGTAAGTAGTTACATTTTCTTGAATAACTTTATGAAAAAAGAAAAAAAATTAATTTTGGAGTAGTTTTAGTAGACCGTGCTATTTACTTTTACTTGAGTAATATTTTTATGAAGTATCGCTACTGGTACTTGAGTAAAGTTTCTCGCTACTTTACCCACAGCGAGTAACTTTACTGAATGAAACTGAATGGCAGCAATTCTATCTCTAACCCTTCAGAAATTGATGGTCTGGTTCACAGCGTTACGTCATCCTTGCGTTTGGCATTAGATAGTGTAGCCCCATTAAAAAAGAAAGTGGCTAGCCATAGGAGGCTGACTCCTTGGTTTAACGCAGAGTTGCGTACTTTAAAGCAGAATACTAGGAAGTTGGAGAGAAAATGGCGCTTTACACATCTAGAGGATTCCTATTTAACCTGGAATAACAGTCTACTGCTGTATAAAAAGACCCTTCGACAAGCTAGAACAGCATATTTTTCATCATTAATAGAGGCGAATAAAAACAATCCTAGGTTTCTTTTTAGTACAGTTGCCAAACTTACACAGAGTCATAGCTCTGTTGAGCAAACTATTCCCCCGGCTCTTAGCAGTGATGATTTTATGAGATTCTTCATAAATAAAATAAATTTTATTAAAAATAAAATCATTGGCACCCTCCCAAACATGATTACTTCTTCCTCAGTAAATGAGTCAGTATCGGAAAGAACTGTAGAACCTCAGTATTGCTTAGGCTGTTTTGATTCAGTCGAGCTTTCAGAATTATCAAAAATATTAGCCTCATCTAAATCTTCAACTTGTATTTTGGACCCAATCTCAACCAAATTATTTAAAGAAGTGTTCCATTTGGTTCCTGGCCCCATTTTGGATATGATGAATCTATCCTTAGTAAACGGATACGTACCACAGGAATTTAAAATAGCTGTAATTAAACCTTTACTCAAGAAACCTTTCCTTGATCAAGATGACTTAGTGAATTACAGACCTATATCTAACCTTCCTTTCTTATCCAAAGTCCTTGAGAAAATAGTTGCTAATCAAGTCTGTGAACATCTAAACAGTAACGAGCTGTTTGAAGAGTTTCAGTCAGGTTTTAGAGCTCATCATAGCACTGAAACAGCACTGGTGAAGGTTACTAATGATATTCTCATGGCCTCAGATAATGGACTGGTGTCTGTTCTGGTTTTGTTAGATCTCAGTGCTGCTTTTGACACAGTCGATCATAATATTCTCTTAGAAAGGCTTGAACATGTTGCAGGGATCAAAGGAACAGCACTAGGCTGGTTTAAATCATATTTGTCTGATAGATTCCAGTTTGTTCATCTAAATGATAAATCATCTTCACTCTCAAGGGTTACTTGTGGAGTTCCACAGGGTTCTGTCCTTGGACCAATTCTTTTCACCATATATATGCTTCCAATTGGTAGAATCATTAGACAGCATGGGATAAATTTCCACAGCTATGCCGATGATACACAACTATATTTATCCATAAATCCTGATGAACCCAGTCAGTTAGGTAGATTACAGGCATGTCTGGAAGACATAAAAGCATGGATGACCCTAAACTTTTTGCTTTTAAATTCTGACAAGACAGAAGTTGCTGTCTTTGGACCAGAAGTTCTTAAACAGAAACTGATTAGTCAATCACTTCATCTGGATGGCATTAAATTGGCCCCCAGTAATAACGTAAAGAACCTCGGCGTTATTTTTGACCAAGACTTGACATTTAAATCCCATATTAAACAGGTTTCTAGGATTTCCTTCTTTCACCTCAGGAATATTGCTAAAATTAGAAACATCCTGTCCAGGAGTGATGCTGAGAAACTAGTCCATGCATTTGTTACCTCAAGGCTGGACTACTGTAATTCTTTACTATCAGGAAGTCCACAAAATGCCATTAAAAGCCTTCAGTTGATCCAAAATGCGGCAGCAAGAGTTCTGATGAATATTAAAAAGAGAGATCACATTTCTCCTGTTTTAGCTTCCCTTCATTGGCTCCCTGTTAAATCCAGAATAGAATTTAAGATCCTTCTTCTTACATATAAAGCCCTTAATAATCAAGCTCCATCATACATCAGAGATCTAATTGTTCCATATGTTCCTAAAAGAGCACTTCGCTCTCAGACTGCAGGTTTACTTGTAGTTCCTAGGATCTCTAAAAGTAGAATGGGAGGCAGATCTTTTAGTTTTCAGGCTCCTCTCCTGTGGAACCAGCTCCCAGCTTTAGTCCGTGAGGCAGACACTCTGTTTACTTTTAAGGCCAGGCTTAAAACTTTCCTTTTTGATAAAGCTTATAGTTAGAGTGGCTTAGGTCATCCTGAGCTATCTCTGTAGTTATGCTGCTATAGGCTTAGACTGCTGGAGGACAGACTTACCAATTTTCTTCACTCTGCTACTTCCTTTTCTCCTACGACTCTCCAGTTGTATTACAATACATTCTGTTATTTCGACTGTTAACTTTGTTTTCTCTCAGTGTTTTTCTCCCCATCGAAGATACACCTGGTCTGGTATCCTGCTTGGCTGCAATGCCCTGTTGGACGGGGGTCATCGACTGGAATGATCCTCTCAGTAACTGAAGATCCACTGTGTCCTGTTATCAACTTTTTCCTTTCTGTAACATAGAAAGTTCTCTTATATCGGATCTTCTGTTCCTTCTGTGTTCTGCTCTGTCTTCTCAAACCCCCAGACGGTCGTGGCAGATGGCCGCTCCTACTGAGCCTGGTTCTGTTGGAGGTTTCTTCCTGTTAAAGGGGAGTTTTTCCTCTCCACTGTCGCTACATGCTTGCTCAGTATGAGGGATTGCTGAAGGATTGCTGTGGTTGGAAATCTGCCCAACCTCACGCCAATGACTGACGCAATCTGCTGGGATTCCTTAAATAGGAAACTTTTTAACTGATTGGAATGTTGGTATAATTGTATTGAAATGACTTCTTGTTAAGTGCCTTGAGATGACATCTGTTGTGAATTGGCGCTATATAAATAAACTGAATTGAATTGAATTGAATGCTTGTTTCAACCAAAAATGCATGAGACTCACATAGCTAGAGTTTATGTTGAAGTGAGACCTCTTGTTTGTACACAAGCTTAATCATTTTAACATAGTTTTCTATCTGCTAAGGCTGTTGTGACATTTGGAGGTCGAGTGGGTGGTCTAAAATATATACATTGTAAGAATCGGTTTCATTAGCTTTATTTTGAAAAAAATTTATTTTGAAAAATGTTTGTTGTCAAATTTGTTATTTTATACGGAAGCCCTAAAGGGTCATACATACATACATTTTATTTCCTCCGTTTTCTCGTGATAACGAGATAATTGTCCTCCGTTTTCTCGTGATAACGAGATAATTTTCCTCCGTTTTCCCGTGATAACGAGATAATTAATTTTAGATCTCAAGAAAAACAAAACGATGTTGTCTGTTAAATCACTGCAGGAAACATCATTCAGTGTAGCAATGTCAGAGGAGCTGCAAGGATAATATCGATCACCGCATCACACATCTTTTCAATAGCTTTATGCCTCGCTGTTACAGATAATGTACACATTAGTGTGCGTCATCTAAGAAGACGGTTAGCAAGGCTTAATCTTTATCGGAGGCGCAATCTAAGTGACCCTGATATAGTTATTAATTTGAAAAGTCAAGTCTCAAATTCATTATCTCGTGATAATGGAGGGAAATTATCTCGTTATCACGAGAAAACGAGGGAAATAAAATGTATGTATGTATGTATGACCTTTTAGGGCTTCCGTAATTTTACAATTATGTCACGTATTTTTATTTATTTGAATCAAGAATTTCCAAATCAGATTCAGAATCAGAAAGATTTTACTGCTACATGTGTGAACAGGCTTAATACATTAGGAAATTGCTGCGGCACTTTGTACAAACTTAAAATAAACACTTATAAGCATACAATAAATAAATAAATTAATTAATTAAATAAAATGGGGTAAACAGATTCATCTCTACATGAGTGCAGGTTATGATCAATGCATAATCAGACAGGTGCAAAAACACAACACAGGGTCATGTGACTGAAACAGTGGGTGGTGGGAACAGTCTTAGGGTTATTATTTGCACATAACTTTATGTTTTTATTAAATTATATATTACAATCTCAAAACAAGTTCTCAATACTTGAGTAGCCTTGTTTTACCAAATGCTTTTTTACTTGAGTAATGTATTGGATGACTAGTTGGTAGTTTTACTAGAGTACTATTTTTGGCTCCTCTACACACCCCAGCTTGTCTTTTTGTAGCTGGGTGAATGGGTTCACAAAAGCTTGACAATTGTTCTTTGTTTGTGTGTGTGTGTGTTTGAGATATTTACAGCCACGGCGGACAAGGCGCCAAGTTTACATCCAACAAGATCTCAGGCAGGACAAACACAAACTTCTGATCTGCTGCTGCAGATCGAGTGACCTGTGCATGGTGAGTGACCATCCACCAACTGTGAAGCCCCTTGTGCTGCTGCCTGTTTCATGACCACAGGAGGTCATAGGGCCCCTCCAGTCACAATAGATCATGTAATCATCTCTGGCAGCATGGCCGACAACTACAGATGAAGAATGGGAGTCATTATTTGGGGGAATTATTATGCAATAATGCAGCGATGGTGGAAGTTAACTCCAGTTGAATTTGAAGTAAAAGCTCAATCTTCCTGTAAACAATTTCTAGGGTCATATTGACTTTAGAGGAATGTGATGACCCCATGGTTCCTGCTGTTTACGAGAGCACATAATTCAGTTTTTAGCTTCCCTTCCCTTTTCAATACAAAAACACTTTATTTATCTCAAAGGCAAATTAAGCGTCATAGCTCATATCATCCAAGTATCTTCAGAGAGTCATTGTGGATGGTGATGTTGTGGGCAGCAAGCATCTCCTGTAGCAGTCAGTCTTGCAACAAATCTGAAAAAGCCTCTGACTGAAGACTGTTGCTTTATGACAGTCACACGACTGTCCCGACACCCTGACAGCTCAATATCCAGGAAGAAGAGACGATATTCCACAGTAACATGTCCTGGATGACACAGATTGTTGGCAAGCACTGCTAATCCACCTCATTTGGTTTTGCCGCTCCTCTTTACATCTCCATCTGGCCGGATGGTCAGAAAGACTCTGGAGTAGGGGATATGATCCTTGCCAGTTATGATGGATGGAAGAGATGGTTTGAACTTCCTCCTTTTCTCTCTGCTATTTGGTCCTGCTCTGAATCCATGAACTCTCCTTTTCAACTCCTCTGGATTAAATTATTATTTGAGCTTTTGAGATGCTAATCAGCTGCTCCTGGTTATATATATAAAAAACCTTGTTAGACAACATAATGAATTCTTCCAGCTGCACAGCATCCAGAACCAGAGGGAATAAATGTCCAAACAGCAACGACTCAACCAGGAAAATATAAACAAAAATCTATTTAAAAAAAAGAGCTAACATTGCAGATTTATCCAATAGGCTGCCACCATGAGCAGTGCAGTTCTAAAAAAAATACAAATTTAATTATTCTATTTGTCTTCAAGTATTTTTCTTGCTCTTACATGCAGAAGAAATTTTACAAATCCAGAGGTGACAGAAACGTTGCTGTTTTGGCTCCTAAAAGGGTAGACTGAGGTGCTGCTGCAGGACCTCTTACTGTTTTTAACACTTTTTCTCCTCGGCTTTTAACCCAGTGTGAGTTCTCATCTGTGCCTTAATATTTTACCTTTTGTACCCATGTACCATTTTAAATCTTCTATATCTCCTATGTATTTACTTTGAGCAGTTTTATTGCTTATATTATACTTGCAAATAAGTAAATTAAGATTTTCTGTTTCCCTTTTTGTCAGCCAACCAAAAAGCAAAACAAGCCCACAGCATCATTCATCCTTTCTAGAATTGCGCTGCTCCGGGTGGCTGCATGTTGGAGTGGCTCTGTTGGCTACATATTAAGTTTAGGTTTTTTTGTACATTGGTTCCTCTTTTTTCTTGAGGAAGATTGCATTTTTTTGACCTGCATACTTTCTAGTTTTTGGTGCTGTGAAGCTGGAAGGATTTTTGCTGTAAATGTTTCACTTTTTGATAACTTATGATGCGTAACCATGGCAACAATGTGGTTTACAGCCGGGAGCAGCTGATTAACATCGCAAAAGCTGAAATAATAGCTCAACTGAAGCCACAAATCCCTGATGAGTTGAGGAGAAGACGTGGATGCAGAGCAGGAGCAAAAAGGAGACAGAGAAGGAGGAAGTTCAAGCCATCTCTTCCATCGATCATAATGGGCAACGTAAGATCACTGGCTAACAAGATGGATGAACTCCAAGCCCTTACAAGGACTCTGCCAGAGTATCGGGAATGCAGTGTTATGTGTTTTACTGAGACGTGGCTGCTGGATCATATCCCCGACTCCAACGTCTGTCTGCCAGGCTTCCTGACTGTAGGAGCAGACAGAGATCTGAAGACGAGCAGGAAAAGAGGTGGAATAGCAGTGCTTGTCAACAGCAGATGGTGTCATCCAGGACATGTTACTGTGAAGTGTCGTCTCTACAGCCCAGATGTCGAACTCTTGGCAGTAAGTTTTCGTCCATATTATTTACCAAGAGAGTTCACCAGTGTAATTTTGGCAGTTGTTTACATTCCACCTTCAGCCGTTGCCGACAATGCATGTGATGTCATCAGTTCCGTTGTTGCTAAGCTACAGACACAGCACCCCAATGCATTTGTGGCAACATCTGGTGATTTTAATGATGCCTCGCTCTCCACTACACTTCCAACATTTCAACAGTTTGTCAGCTGCTCTACAAGAGAAAACAGGACCTTTGATTTGTTTTATGCAAATGTAAAGGATGCATACATGTCCAAACCAAGACCTCCTCTGGGACAATCAGATCACAATCTTGTTTTTCTCTGTTCAGAATATAAACCACTTGTTCAGAGGCAACCTGGGTCAAAACGAACTGTGAGAAAATGGTCACAGGAAGCTGAAGAAGCCCTGCAGGGTTGTTTTGCAACCACAGACTGGATGACTCTTTGCCAAGCACATGGAGAGGACATTAATGCCATGACTGAGTGTGTGACTGACTGTATAAACTTCTGTGTGGGCAACATCATCCCCACCAGAACAGTGAGATGCTTCCCTAATAACAAACCCTGGATCACCAGTGACCTGAAGGAACTGCTAAACAAGAAAAAAAGAGCCTTCAGGGAGGGAGACAGGGAATTACTGAGGAGTATACAGAAGCAACTTAAAGTCAAGATCAGAGACAGCAAGGAGGCATACAGGAAGAAGCTGGAGAACAAACTACAGAAGAACAATATCAGAGATGTCTGGTCAGGAATGAGAAAGATCACAGGCTTTAATGACAGGAAGGATTGGATAGATGGAAGTCTGGACAGAGCCAATTAACTGAACATATTCTTCAACAGGTTCAGTTCAGGAACTAGCTGAGCATCCCTCTCTCCTGTTCCCATCCAAACAGACATCCCACTCTCCTCTGACCCACAGCTTTCCTGTTACACCTCGGATGTTTTATCCTTCACCTCAGCCATGGACTCTTCTAATTCCACAAGTTTGACTTCAACCAAGTCAGGAAATGCTGCTACCCCCTTTGCCTCCCCCTCCCACTTGTCTGTCTCCAAAAGTCAGGTGAAGAGGCAGCTGGAGAAACTGAACCGGAACAAGGTTGCAGGTCTAGATGGTGTCAGCCCCAGAGTCCTGAAGGCCTGTGCAGAGCAGCTCTGTGGGATTCTGCAGCACCTCTTCAACCTTAGCCTAACTCAGGAGAAGGTTCCAGTGTTGTGGAAGACATCCTGCCTTGTTCCAGTACCAAAGAGAACTCACCCATCAGTCATCAATGACTATAGACCTGTTGCCCTGACATCCCACATCATGAAGGTCCTGGAGAGACTCCTGTTGGCACCCCTGAATAAGCAAACAAAAACGTATCAGGACCCACTGCAGTTTGCTTATCGCTGTGGAGTTGGAGTTAAAGATGCCTTCATCCACCTGCTTCAACCAACCCACTGTCATCTGGACAAAGCAGGCAGCACTGTGAGGATCATGTTCTTTGATTTCTCTAGTGCATTTAACACAATTCAGCCTGATTTGCTTTGTCAGAAACTATTGAAGACACAGATGGAGCCCTCAACAATCGCCTGGATCAATGACTACCTGACCAAGAGACCACAATTTGTGAGACTGAAGAATCGTGTGTCAAACCAGGTGATCAGCAGCACAGGAGCACCACAGGGGACCGTACTCTCACCATTCCTATTAACTCTGTACACCTCAGACTTCCAGTACAAATCAGAGACCTGCCATCTGCAGAAATACTCAGATGATTCTGCAATTGTCGGGTGTATCAGAGATGGACAAGAAGCTGAATGCAGAGAGCTGGTGGACCGCTTTGTGACATGGTGTGGAAACAATCGTCTCACCTTGAATGTGAACAAAACAAAGGAGATGATTGTAGATTTCAGAAACAGGGGTAAGACAAACACTGTTTCCATCATGGGAGAAGAAGTGGAGGTGGTTGAGGAGTATAAATACCTCGGAGTTCACCTTGACAACAGACTGGACTGGAGACTGAACAGTGAAGCCGTCTACAAGAAGGGACAGAGCAGACTGGACTTCTTGAGGAAGCTAAGGTCCTTCAAGGCTTGCAGCAAGATGCTGCAGATCTTCTACAAGTCTGTTGTGGAGAGTGTAATCTCTTCAGCCGTCATCTGTTGGGGTAGCAGCATCAGAGCCAGGGATTTAAAAAGGCTAAACAACCTGATAAAGAAGGTTCTGGTTCTGTTCTTGGGACGACTGTGGAAAATCTGGAGATGATAATGCAAAGAAGGATTATTCATAAAATTAAAAAAATTATGGACAACCCTGAGCATCCTCTTCATGAGACAGTCACACAACAACAGAGCGTCTTCAGTCAGAGGCTTCTTCAGTTTTGGTGCAATACAGACGGCTACAGGAAATCCTTCCTGCCCACAGCCATCATCATCTACAACAACTCCTTAAAGAATTAATTATATGAGCTACAACAACACTTAATTTCCCTCTGGGATCAATAAAGTACTTTTGAAAATTAATTTGAATCCTCCATCGTGACTAACAGAGGGTGTGGGTTACTCTTTCACATTTTTATCCTCTCACCTTGATGGTTTGTTGCTGAATAGCTTGAGCTTACGCTCATCTAATGGAGACACACAATTCCAGTTAGTGTTATGTCATATTTAGCAGAGCTCAACATGTTTATGTTTGTAATGACAGGCATGTTAACGACAACCAATAACTTTTAAGGGGATTGGATGACCACAAGAGGTCACTTCTTGCTGAAGTTTTAACTGACAAAACTGTAAAGCAGGGAAAAAATGTTTTTGTTGAAAATTCAGATGTTTCGTTTAGTTTAATTAGCTTTGGAGATTCAATTTGACTAACTGCAATGTCCCTTCACTGAATGTAATGTTCTCTAGTCTTTCCCATTTTAAAGTTGAAAACAGTGGCTAAAATGAACAGATTTTAAGGCTTACTGCTGATGCCAATAAAGAGTGAAAGGTGATGCAATTGAAACATACATTTAAGGTCAGAACTGGAGCAGTTGCAACAGCTTTTTTTATTTGGTATGTTTAAAACTTCTCTACAAAACTTCTTATTGATAGATCAGAAATATTGTAGAAATTCGCTCTAAAATTTACATTTTCTGCGTCTTCATCAACTGTTTTTCTTTCTTTTCAAATCACAGGAGCTCCAGTCAAACCTCTCTGACCAAAAACCTTTTGAATTAATGTGTGTTTGAGTTCACTTATACAGGCAGACATGGTATTAGTTTTATGTCAAAGATCCAACACAGAGTATTGCATAATTGTAAACTGGAAAATGACGGTTTTTATTAAAAATACTTTAAAATTAAATCTGTAAAGTGCAGATTTGTATTCAACCACCCGCTGAGTCAGAACCATGTGACATTTTTCCCCATTCTTCCTTGCAAAGTGGTTCAAGCTCAGTCTAATTCAACTGAAAGCATTTGCTCACAGCAATTTTCAAATTTTGCCACAGATTTTCAGTTTAGATTAGGTCTAGACTTTGACTAGACCATTCCAATAGATGAATATTCTTTGATCCTTTGGTTGTATGCTTAGGGTTCTTGTCCTGCTGGGAGGCGAATCTCAAGTCTTTTCACCTCCATCCATCTTACCAGAAACATTTAACTGCTATAGAAGAGCATTCCCACACCATAATGCTGCCATCACCGTATTTCACCATAGGCATTTTGTGTTCACATTGATATTTTAATGTAGCTTGTGGCAAAACTGCAAATGGAAAGCAACAAAGGCCAGAATTGTGACTAATAGATGTCCTGTCAACAGATTTTCCACCTGAGCTCCTTCAGATTTACCACGGGCCTCTTGGCTACTTCTCTGATTAATGCTCTCCATACCAAGCTTTGCAGTTCAGGTGAACATCCACATCTTGATAGATCTGCAGTTTCCATGTTCAGATGATGGATTGAACAGATCTGAATGATGTTCAAAGCTTGGGCTATTGTTTGATAACCTAACCCCGATATAAACTTCTCCTGACCTGTCTGCTGTGTTCTTTAGTCTTCATGATGCTGTTTGTCCACTGATGTTCTCCAACAAACATCTCAGCCTTCATAGAACAGCTGCATTTGGTTGGACTGGACTTTATTGTTGGGTATCAGAGGAAAAGGGGCTGACTACCAGTGCATTGCACAGTTTTTGGAGTTTTTCTTTTTTCTAAATATCTTGGAAACCATGCGTCTGGTATTCCACCTCACAGCCATGTACTACTTTGTGTGTCAATCACATAAAAAAACCAATGCAATGAAGTTTGTGGAAAAATACAAGGGGTGTGAGCACTTTTGCAGAACCCGACGTGTAAAGTCAAACTTGCAATGGTTGCAACATGTTTTTTAAATCATTTAGAACATTTCTACTGAAATGTTCCTCAATGCAGAGCAAGGATGAAATTGAAATTGCAATAAAATAAGCATTTTTTAAATATTTGCATCAACCCTTTTAAGCTCAGATAACAGAAAATGAAACAAATTAAAGGTTTGCAGTTCACCAATTATAAGGTGAAAACATGGAAACTGTATATTGGTAGTGTTTTTTTTATTATTCCAGATTAACATCAGTTCATTTTTGAAGAATGTGGATAAAAACAGATGGAGACACCCTTAATGAGCCATTAATGAGATTTCCCTTTAAAGCTCATGAAACGCCATGAAGAGAAATCAGATCCGACTTTTTCTTTAAAATCCTAACATCAGAAAATCTAAATAAACACGTCTTACGTCTCTTCAGACTCACATTTAAACTAAAAAAAAAATAATTCTGACAAAGCAAACTAGACATCCATCAACTGCAACGCTTAAAAGGTCAAATCTGGATAGATTTTTGTCAGTGGGAAAAGAAAGCTGCAGGATTTTTTTCATTTTTATCAGGATCCATGAAGGTTTTTCATTCCAGGATTGCAGAGAAACTCAAGACATCCTGCGTGTTTTGGTTTCCCTGCTGAGCTGAATATTGTGTGACAGAAAGGCTGCTGCTGTGAAACACCATTAACACATTCCCAAATCATCAAACTATGAAACTGAAACTATCTAATTTATTTTTGGACATATAGCCTATTTTCCCTCTGCAGCTTAACAGAATGGATGTGATATATATTCACCTCAGCTGTATATGATCAACGGTGATTTGTTGACATGTTTGGGCCCCCATAATCCAGTTAGAAGTCTGGACACCTGCTGTTCTGCACTTTTTCCTGTTTAAAAACCAAAAGGAAAAACTGAAGTTGATTTAGTCTTATCTTATTCTGCTTCTTTAGTCGTACTTTGACTCATCTGAGAGGTTACAAAGAATCAAACTGCCTCCTTGCAAGGTTAGAAGTTCAATTTCTCCTCAAATGACTTCTACGCGGTACTAAAAGTATCCGCCGCTTTGCAAATTCACAGTTTTAGCTGAGAAGTGGAAGAGTTCAGACTTACGGAGCTCTCGTCCTCAGCGTCCCGCGATGCGTCTGCAGGAGCCAGGACAACCTGATCCGCTGCTGCTGCACCAAGTAGGTGCATCCATGCTGCGCCTGCTGCATGTGTGCACGCTTTCCACCCTCCTTCCACTCAAACGGTGACCTCTGTCAGCTCACACTGGCCCCGGCTCTTGTCTTCATCCCCTCCCTCCTCTCTCCTCTTGCTCTCCAGCATCCCTCTCTTTCCCTTTGCCATTCAGGCGCAAGTGGGAACAGCGTGGATGAAAGGACACGGTGGCCCTTCAAGCGTCGGGGAACTGATGTAATTTCCAGCTGATTGCTTAGATTAAGAACGTTCTGCTGTTTGTGCCACTTTGATCCTCCCTCCCATCAATGCAGAGCAGCAGCAGATCAAAGAGCTGACATGTAGGCTACTGTCCCCTTCCATCACCTGAAACGAGAGGGAGGGCAGACATGCAGGGTCAGATGCTGTGACAGATTGAAGGTTTGTGGAGGGAAGCAAACTTTTTTTTCCTCTCGCATTCCAACTCTCCCCTCTTTCCTCGTCTCTCCAACAGGGCACTAATCTGTTTGCCCCCCGATCGCGCCCTCATTTGGAGGAGAGGAGCTCTAATTATCGAGGTCTCCGCTGAGTGCTGGAGTCAAACAGACTCACAGGGACAGGACAGCGGTGCATGAGGCCCAGTTGTTGCTGCTCTGTTGCTTCTGTGTTGCACCACCAGAAATGAATAGTTGCCAGGTCTGTGAAGAGCTGACTGGGACCAGAGGACTATAATTAGAGTAGTTAATGGACAGATGTTCTTTACTTTGATCGCTGACATTTTTTTGACATTTTTTTCCGACGCGCCTTTCAGGACACCCAAGGTTAATTTACAATAAAAACAAACAGAATCAAACAATGGATAGAAGCAAACAGTCAGAGGTGGGCATGAGTAGCCCACCCCAAAATTGTACTCAAGCAAGAGTAGCACTACTTCAAAATAGTTTTGCTCAAGTAAAAGTGAAAAGTAGCCGTCCAAAAAATGAATCTAGTAAGTATTTGGTAAAATAAAAAAATAAAAAAGCTACTCAAGCCTTGATTTCATATTTTAAAATTATGTAATTGGACAAAAATGTACAGTTACATGCAAATTCTAAAGACTAAAATAAATAGAAATACATGACATAATTGTGAAACAACAAATTTGACTAGAAGAAACTAATGGAACAAATATTTACAGTAGGTAATGTATATATATTAGACCAGGGTAAGGTGACCTCCAACAGCCTTAGATAGAAAATAATGTTAAAATGACGAAGCTTGTGTACAAACAGGTCTCACTATAACACAAACTCTGTGTGAGTCTTGTGCATTTTTTGGTCCAATACAAATATTCTGTTTCATTCAGTAAAGTTACTCGCTGTGGGTAGAGTAGTCAGAAACCTTACTCTATTAAGTGTTGCGATACGTCATAAAAATATTACTCAAGTAAAAGTAAATAGTACGGTCTACTAAAACTACTCCAAAAGTAATTTTTTTTAAAGTTACTCAAGTAAATGTAACTAGTTACTACCCACCTCTGCAAGTAAGAGTAAAAAAAGTATTTGGTAAAAAGGCTAATTGAGTACAGAGTAACATCTGATTTAAGATTTTTATGACGATGTCATCAGACAGACAAAAATATACAAAAATATTAAATTACAGGCACAATCTGCTATTTTAAAGACAAAAATTAAAAACAAAGTGTACACAACTAACAATATTACAAAATAACACATTTTAAGCAGAAGAAACACATTTTTCCCATATATTACTAATACTTAAAGTTGGCAATGTGTATATATCTTTAAAAAAGGTAAAAAGTACTTTCAGGGACAGTTTTTGGTGTTCACTGTATATTTACTTGACCTACAAATGCAGCAACAAGGTCAACAGATTGAGAAAATTACATTAGAATAACAAAGCTTGTGTAGAAACAGGTGTGTAGGTGTGTGTCTGTGCCTGGTGTATTTTTTTATTAAAACATGTTGGTTTTTCGTTCAGTGAATTTACTCACAGTGGGTAGAGTTAGCCAGAAAGAGTTGTGATACTTCATAATAATTTACTCAAGTAGAAGTAAAAAGCACTGTGTATTTAAAACTACTATTAAAAGTACACCCCACCCCCCTAAAAAGTTACTCAAGTAAACGTAACTAGTCACTACCCACCTCTACAAACAATTAAAGTATGCAGTGCAATTATTAGAGTAAGCTGTCCTAAACAGGTGAGTTTTGAGTCTTGATGGTGGATGGCCTTCAATGTATGCAGGAGAAGTTTAAAGGTTTTTCACTGACGGGGAGGGGGTTCTTGTAGCCGAAGTTGAGAGAATTGCAGTAACAAGGCTGTGAACCAGAATGGATGCAGTATGAGGGGAGGGGGGGCGAAGTCGATATGTGCTGCGTTCCAGAATTTTATTTGGGAAAGAAATGACATCTATGTTTATATTTGTAATTGTAATGTGATAGCATGTGACAAGGTTCAAGGGGTGTGAATACCTTTGCAAGGCTTTTGGGACATTTGACTAAAAATCATTTGTGGCCATATGCATGACATTTAAGTTATTTTGTAACATACAGACTAGTTTGTGGGTGAATAAAATAGAACAGAATCTCATTGGGGTAATTTGCATTCCTGCAACTGCTTAGTATGGGGTGCCGTTTGTAAAGTTACCAAGTCAAAAATTAACATCAATAACTTGGGTTATTTAGCCTGTAATAAAAGAAAACAATGGTAGTTAATTTTTCAAGTTCAAGTTTCGAGTACATGTTATTTATTAATTTATAAATGTCACAGTTGCAAAATAAATAGTTGGTTAGCAAGGAAATTATTTAGTTTGAAACTGTGACATTTATAAATGAATAAATAACATGGATGCAAATATCGCTATAAAATATCAACCCACATTTTTGTCTCCTATGACAAGCTAAATAACCCAAATTATTGCTGTTATTTTTGACTGTGTAACTTTACAAACATCACCCCCCATTATGGAGGACCGTCCCTGCCAAAATTGACAAAAAAATAAATAAATGTGTAAATAAATAAATAAATGAATGGGTAAATACAATTGAAAATAAATGTGGGAATAAATAAAAAAAGTATTTATTTATTTGTGCATGTATTTATTTTTCCCCACATTTATTTCTTTCCACATTTATTTCTTTTTTCCACATTTATTTATTTATTTCCACATTTATTTATTGTCAATTTTGGCAGGGCGTTCCTCCATACCCCACAGCCCAGTATACACATTACACACACACACAAAAAAAACTAAAATTAAACAAAAAATATTGGACGTTCAATAACTACGAAATGTAAGCTCAACGTGTGAATGGCAAAATAAAACTATACACGTGGTAGGGATATGGTGAGCAAATAGTGTATGTTTATAGGGTTTAAATTGAAGGGGGAAATCCGCGAATCTGTTTGTTTGTTTGTTGGTTAGATGCAGTGCTGATTATATAGTGTAAAAGCTGCTGGTAGGAAAGATCTAGATTAGCGGCGAGTTGCTCTCCCGTGCACTTACAGTGAAAAAGGGGGCTCAGTGGCCTAGTTTTGCTCAACACTCATTTTGCACACATTTCCTTAAAGGGCGCAAAATTAAACACAGCCACGAGGGGGCGCCAAATTCACGGAAATTTAACACAAAGAAAGCATCATTCTACCTGTTACACTTCTCCCGTATTAAGCTTTTAACTCTTGATCGACATTCTTCATTTTCACAATCTGTATATTCTGCATATAACTCTTTGATATGTGTATTGGATTAGATACATAAAAAAATATTTTATTATATTTTAATAAATAGAACAGAAAGTCAGTTCACATTTGGACAGCTTAAAAAAAACGCTGCTCTTTAGATTTATATCTAACTCTAAACTGAAGTCGTTCTCACGCTGGTAGTTGTAGTTCGTTCGTGTTTAAGACCAAAAACACTAAGACTCATAGGTTTGCACTTTTGCACTTCATGTCCCAGAGTCCCTTGCGGCAGTGACGCCACCCCGCTGCTCACTCTCTTCCACCCCTCCCACTCCACTGGGCCGCGAGGAAGTCGCAAGATGGCTGATGTCGCTTGGAAGTAACGTTCCCCTCCGCAATATGAAGCCGTGAGCGTGGAAGAACGCGAGGGAGGCACCATCGGGCTTTTATTTTTATTTTCTTTTAGTTACTTTTCTTTTAGTTCGTCAAACATCCATCTCATTCCGCGTCGTGTCCGCCCGGGACTCGTCTTCGGGAGTTGACGCGTCAAAATCACGCCGGGGACCCTTGCTAGCGGCTAGCACACCGTTAGCATCGCTGCTGCTTAGTACTTTGGCTTTTTTTTTTTTTTTTAAGCTGACATTTTAATCACCGATGAGCCACTGAGCTTCGGCTACACATGCGCTGACGTTTCCCAGGCGCGTTGCACAGTAAACGTGGCGCAAAAAAAATTCAGCTGTCATTTAAAAAAACGACGAGTTTTAAAATCTGAACACTATGTCCGCGAACTGGCCGGCCAGCCAGCCTGTGGGTTGCTAACTAATGCGCAGCTCCGCATCCGTTCATGCGGGCTAAACCAGACGGGGCTTTTCTTTCTTTTTTATTAAATCAGCCTTTCCCCAGCAATAAGCACCACCTTCACCGCATGTCCGTTACTCGCTGTCGGATTGATTCTGGAAGCTGGTTGGAGTCGAAGCCAGATTATGGGAGCGGGAAACGTGTTGAACTTTTTCTAGCTGCAGGTAGCAACACTGGCCTTGTCTGGCACCACCGGGATGGACACTAATCTGAGCAGCCACGACCGAAAGTGAGAGGTTAGCGTTTGGATATTTGGTGGTGGGAGGAGGAGGAGGGGGGCGGTGGGTGGAAGAAAAATATTTCCCTTTAAAATATTTAGTTTCTTCAACCAGTACGCGGAGACTCCCTTCAGCAGCCGGCCGGACAGACCGGTTGTTGATTTTTTATATCCCCCCCCCCCCCCCACCTTCAGTAAACTCAAAAGTCCAGTTTTGTCACTACAGCGGAGACCAGTTAGCGGTTTGCTAGCTGCCGTCTCGCCCCCAAAACACGTTACAAACACGGCGTACAGAACGTACTCGGAAGCCGCTCCCGGCCACACGCACAGGCTCAACAACACCGTCATGGGCGTGCAGGGCTTTCAGGAGTATTTGGAGAAGCGGTGCCCCGGGGCGGCGGTCCCCGTGGACCTCCTAAAGCTCGCCCGCACCGCGGCCCGCCAGCCCCCTCACCATCATCACCCACACCACCACCCACACCACCACCCACATCCACATCACCCCGGGCCCATGCCTCCCCCGCCTCCGCCCGCCAGGATCCTGATCGACGCCGACTCCAGCCTGCAGCGCCTGTACGGCGGCTACCAGACGGACTGGGTCTGCGGAGGCGAGTGGAACGCCATGCTGGGCTACCTGGCCGCCCTGTCGCAGGCCTGCCTGTACCAGGGCGGCCTGGAGCTCGTCGTGGTTTTCAACGGCACCCTGGGGAAGGAGCGCTGGCCCGAGTGGGCGCGGCGAGCCCAGGGCCAGCGGCAGACGGCGCAGCTGATAGTCAACCACGTCGGCAGCAAGGCCACCCCGCCTCCCCGGGCATGGTTCCTGCCCCCGGCTTGCCTCAGCCACTGCGTCCGCCTCGCCATGTTCCGCTTCCGAGTGCGGGTAAGCACGGTGATCGCGGTTGTTTGAACCGTTTTTTTTTCTTTCTTTTTTGTGGTTCTGTGGTTCACTGTTGATTTTTTTTTTTTTTTTTTGCACTCGCCCTTTGTGACTTAATCCACCCGAGCACCCGTAGAAGTAGCTTTTTTTTTTGTGTCCTGAGGATGTTGGAGAGTTTCACCCTCTGCAGATTTCACTTTATTCAGCGAAAGCAGTCCTAAATCAGCATTTTTTTTTAATAAAAAGGATAATCTGGTGCAGGCGGACATTTCATAAAATTAACTCATTCAACCTTTATGTACACAATGAAATAACTGCTGGTTGTTTAGTATTTAACAGAGGTGCCAAAAGTATTCTCTTCTGTAGAAGTTTAAGTATCAAGTTTTTTACTCGAGTAAAAGTAAAAACAATCCTGGATTCAAAACTACTTAAAGTATCAAACTAAAAGTAATGTAAGTAAAATAAATAAATAAAAGCCATTGAAGACTAAAAGTTAAGCTGCATTACCACAACTCCCACAAAAACACTTTTACTAACTTCCATAATAACTGATGTTATCTAAAAATGTTAATATTGAAAAATGCCCCCCCTCCAAAGCATACGCATTTTATAAATAGTTTAAAAGAAGAAGAAAAAAAGCAACAGGACTTTTGATAAATAAAAGCAACTTATTGGTAAATATATTGGTTCTTGATGCCGGTTTTGTATCATTGTAACATATTTCACCTGACTAAGTAAAAAAAAAAAAAATGCTTGCAAGTTCAACCGAAAGCCTCTATGATTTTAATTTTTTGGGGGGTCAAAAGCTGGACAGTTTGTGACCCACTGCACTAGGCTGCCTGTTTCAGCTGCATATATGTCCATTAAAGGGAAGGCATTTTGGTTCAACGCAAGTACATTAGGGAGCCATATGTGAACTACTGAGCATTGATACGTGTTTCATGGAGTGGAAGACATGCTGACGAGTTGCCTAATAAGTATTGTAATGGTGCATTTGTCCGAGTCTCTATCTACCACGGCCATTTTTGAACTCTGTAACATGTCTGCTTTGTCCTGGCTGGACTGTGGAGCGGTTTGCCTCATGCGCAGCCAAATATGTAATGTGTGTATGTGTGTGTATATATATGTATGTGTGTATATATGTATATATGTGTGTGTATATATGTGTGTGTATATATGTGTGTGTGTATATGTGTGTGTGTGTGCGTGCGTGCGTGTATATATGTGCGTGTATATATGTGTGTGTATATATGTGTGTGTGTGCGTGCGTGCGGGTATATGTGTGCGTGCGTGCGGGTATATGTGTGCGTGCGTGCGGGTATATGTGTGCGTGTATGCGCGTGTGTGTATGTGTGTATGCGCGTGTGTGTATATATATATACACACATATATATATATATAAATATAAATAAATAAAGGGATGCACGATATAACGGCATCAACAGCGGTATCGGCTGATGTTAGGCGTTTTGTAACATATCGGCATCGCTCCGATAAGTAACAGAGGGCCGATATTAACAACCGATGTTTGTTTATTTCCATCTTTGTGACATTTCTGTCTGTGTTTGGGGGGGGGGGGGGGGTGTTATCCATGTGGCGTTTGTTTGGTCATGTGAAAGCGATAGTGATGCGGCCCAGGAATGTGGGGGTGTTTAACACAAGCAGAGAAGCGATGTAGATCGTGTGGTTGATTTTCCACGGTGTTGAAAGTGTAGGGAAATATACCGTATACCATATCGGTACGTATCGGTTATCGGCCATAACAGCGGGATTAATATCGGACATCGGTATCGGCCCAAATTTTCATATCGGTGCATTCTTTATATATATATAAGTGGTATTTTCTCAAGATATTGTATCGAGATCCAAAAGCAAATTAGGGATTTTTTTTAAATTTGCTTTTCAGAATTTGAAATTTTATTTTTTAAATTGGATAAAAACAAAAAATGTAGAAATGCCTATTTTTTTATATTTTCAAATTTAGTCTCGGGTTGAAAATACGTACTGGAAAAGCGGACCGCAGGAGTGAATTTGATTTTGATATTTCGGTAACTGTTCAGTGTGCAGAAGTGCGGCCTACAAAAACAATACTTTTTTTTTCTGATTCAAAAACAACTAAAATCACTAATTCATTGTTTGATTTTTGTCTGTTAATTGAATTTGGAAAGAACAAATGATACACGGTTAATAAAACACATATTTTACAAGCTGTATCTGTAATGTATTTGGATGAGCTCCATAGTCTATCATTTTGCCCCAACCTAACCTTCCATGTATGACACCTAAACCAGGGGTCAGCGGCCTTTTCAATTAAAAGAGCCAAATTTGCGCCCGCTGCTACAAAATAAAAACTGCCTAGAGCCACAAAAAGACACATTTACTAAATGAAATTTAGTACATTTATATTCAATTTGAAAAAAACAAAGAAAAATCTGATTTACCAACAAAATGCCTAGGGTAAATTTTACAATAAGAAAAGTAAAATGCATTTGTAAAGGAAATTATATTTTAAAAAATTGCATAAAAAAATTAATGCTCCGGATTCAACTAAAATAACTAAAAGAGCCCTTACTGGTAGGCGATTCCTTACAGCAGACTGAATAGATTATAGAAGATAACTGTAAATTGTAGGTTTTTAAACAGAGTACAAATGAAGATCCATCTAAAGCTCAACATGGTCGATAAGTAATAGGTATATTGAATGTAATCTGCTGGCAATTAATAAAGTTAAACCCCTGATTACTTCTTCTTGTCGTCTTTTCAAGCCGTTGTGCAGTTTTTCTTCCATTTGATGCACATTTCAAACGGGATTTAAATAGATCTTATGTAATCTGCCTTTTCTGCCGGATTGTTTGTTGATGAACTTTCGAACTGGAATTTAAAGGGATTATTGCATTTAAAAAAAAATACTTGTAGATTTCTATAAAACATTTCCTGAGAAAAAAATGTCACTGTCTGCTAAGATCTTTAATATTTTTTTAAGTAGCAAATGCAACAAAAAAATGAAAATAATTAGGATAATCAAGTATTTTATCTTTAAGAAAAAGCGATTTGTAGTTTTTAAAATGTTTGAGTGTTGGAATAAAAATCAAGATATTCAACCAAGACTTCAATAAAACAGTTTTAATTCTGTCCATACCTGCAACACTAAATGCCCTTTTTTGGGTCAGTTTGGAATATTTATACGATCCCAATTCACACATTTTTATTTTTTTGCAAATGTGTTTCCTAAATAAACTTGCATTGATGTTATGAGACAAAAACAAGCCCAATACAATCTAATAAATTGTCTTAATTTAGATCCAGTCCAGCTCTTCCAGTTGTACTATGTAAACTATTTGGTTTTCAGTTGATAAATTAGTATCTTCATGAAGATAAACTTATCAAGTTTTTGCACATTTCTGTTTCTA
>OY747709.1:49382399-49547399 GCA_963556495.2 Valencia hispanica | reverse complement strand
GGAAATCATATTGTGCCTGATGAGGACCTGGCTGCCTTTCACTGGAGTCTGCTGGGACCAGAACACCCACTTGCTTCCCTCAAGGTACTGAAAGCTGCTCGCCTTGGAGTCTACCTGCATGCTAACCTACTATCCCAGCATGTGGTTCACACTGAAATTCTCCATGTGTAATTGTGCTTCAGTTTTTTTTTTTTTTGGTAAAATGAGTAATTGCTAGGGGAGTGACGGTACATGTATTCGTATTCAGGTTTTTTCGGTAAGGCCCTGTCGGTTCGGTACACATATATTTTGCGCAGAACTCTGCGTACAGAGCAACATTTCCACAGGGCAACTTTAAAAAGTGACACCAAAACAGAAAGGACACCCAGCGTCGGTGAACTCTGCTATTTGGGAACATTAATGGTTTCTCATGCATCTACAGTAGAAAAAGAAAGATGGACCGAACCAGAACTTTGTCAGCGAACACATCTTTCAACAGCAATAAGGTCCATAACACGCTTTGCACAGAACTGAATGACTCACCTGAAACAATGTCAAGCTGAATGTAAACATTGACACTAGAGAAAAACCAGCTGATGTCCACATGGCTACCAGTAGCATCCAATCAGCCCAAACTCCTTATTTTGTAGAAAAAGCAAGTCAGCGGAATCCCTGTTGATGAGAAGGAGCTTTCCCAACAGCTGCCCAGCTGTGAGACCAGGCTGTGGAAGTATCAAATCAACTCCAAAGGGATTTAAAGGGGCTATATGCAATTTTCTGAAATTTAAACTCACGACTGACTCTTCCTTCTCGCTCTCGCAGCGCGCGCTCGTACGCCGGTCGCTCTCAATCTTCGATCTTTTTCGGGGACTTGTCAGGGGTTTAACTTTTTTAGTCTTATGTAGAGTTACTGTTGGTGTCAAAGTTGTCCTTGGTCTCTTCTGTGTATTCGCACAATCCATTGAACTGCTTGTGAGTGCTGACTAGCGGTGGTGGCAGAGTGATCTGAAACATTTAACATGAACGCGCTTGACGTCACATCCGCAGACAGCGCGGGAAAAATCCGACCCGTCAGAAAATAGAAAAAATTGGATACAGGCTTATAGGTGCAGCAACTGTTTGAGCTGACAAGGTGTCAGTATGCTCATCAGGAGATGTTTGAGTCATAAATGGTCAAATAAAAAGGCTATTGTTAGGTTTATTTTGGGGGAAAAGTTGTATATAGCCTCTTTAAGCATGTTTACTTAATTTCCCTCTGGGATCAAAGTATTTTTGAATAAATTTATTCTAAAATTTAGGCAGAGTATTATTTAAACATTTCTAAACATTTAACACTGACTGTTTTCAAGTGGTTCTACTCTGGCTTGGTCTGCTTATACTGTTTATTTAAAAAAATCTAATCAAATCAGTTCTATACTTCCAAATTTTTCTTGAGTTATAGAAAATAAGATCTAATTACATGGATTGAAAGCAAGGAATTAATGGGGAAGAAGTTTCTTTGTTTAATGCTGATCAAAGTAAGAAAAATAGAAAAAAATCATAAGCGCATTTGTATTTATTTATTTTTTATTGAAGTGTACCAAAAACTTACCGAACCGTGATTTTTGTGTGTACCATTACACCCATAGTAATTACAAATCAGCTTTGATCAGCTGATACCAATTTAATTTAATTTTCTCCATAAGAGCAATAATACGCTATAAAACACCATATTTATGTCTAACCTTTCTGCTGTTAGCTGTCATTAATTCTGAATGCAGGGACTAGAGGGAATGTCATGCTGCTGTGTGAGAAGGGATTTTATTGTTTCAAAACAAATAACAAATAATACAGCATCTTATATTAGCAAGGAGTGTGGATAGCATTCCTGAAGGGACTGATCCTTAATTTTGAGATTTCCCAAAAGGTTTTCAACGTCTCTAAATCCAGAACCAGGCGGAGGACGAAGCTCTCAATGAAACCCAGCAGGATTTTTCGGTTTAGCCTTCCTGTTATCAGCTGAAATTTTTAATCTTTTGCAGCCGAATGAACTGCAGACAGGTCTTCCCATTTAAACCGCTGTGCTTAGGGGCGGAGCGAGGTAGAGTAGCCTCCCCATATACAGAGGCTGTTAGTCCTGCACGCAGCCGTAGGAGGTTCGATTCCCAACCCTCGCAGCTCTGCTGCATCTCTTTCCGCCTTCTCTTTCTCTCCGCCCATTTCATGTCTAAATAAATACCGCAAATAAAGGCCGCTGGTGACCCAAAAAAACATTTGAAAGAAAGAAATTTTATTAGATTTTTAGACACTTGGCTGATACTAGGAGGAAGCTGAATTACTGCTTTAGTCGGGCTTTCTCTTACGGTTAGAAAACCGAATTTCTCTGCATGTAAACATCCGAGGAAGCTTAGTCAGGCTATTAGCAGGGTGGGTACTCCCTCTCTGGGAAGTGACAAAGTGGGAATAGCAACGTCAGAAAGAGCAGCAACAACGAGTGCAACACAATCAAACAGTACGATAATATGTACAAAATGTACCGTGCTGCAGCGTTGTTGTCATCCATTTTGTTCGATCATTGTGCCTGTCCTGCTTTTACCACGTCTGCTTCACTGCTGTCGGTGTTTGTTTACCATTTGTGTGACTCTCTAGGCCAGCTGGAAGAATGCCAGCGTGAAAAGGGCGCGCGTCGCCACCTAGTGTCGCGGAGTGGAACACACTTCCCTCAATATTCCGATTTTTTGACTGACATGTAAACTGGGATAAAGTCTCCCATTCTGGTGAAGCTATTAGCTAAATTTTTTTTACCAAAAGCTGGATTTAGATGTGCATGTAAATGCACTGAACGACAGCTTTTTTACGCTCTGTAACAGTGCACACACTGAAGAGTGGTTTGTTACGCCGTTTTAGTGCTTAAGCAATAACAAGCCAACTCCATGTAAACATGTTGCTCTGTGAGCTTTCAGATGCTGCTTCTTTTCCTATCCCTGTTGCTTTGAAGCGATTGTTCCCTCACGTTATATCTCGTTCGACAGCGTGGAAATGTTTTTACAGACTTGAATGTGTTCATCTCCAGCCTAATTAGTTCATGTTTTGTTCCAATATTAATGAATGAGGATGTGACCGAAGCAGTGACCGAAGCAGAGACTCTGCATTTATTGGAACATAGCGCATTTGAATCGATTATTTTTGTTTTTAAAGTAACTTTTATTAATGTTGATGATTTTTTTTATTTATTCATAATAACGTCGTAATTGTTTAAAAGAAAGCCAGACAGCCTTTGCAGATGGGCCTCGAGTAAATATTGGAGTGGTGCAGAGTATATTTGGTTGTAGTAAAACTACTACCCCCCCCCCCCCCTTCCTTCAGTGAGAACGTTTGGCTGCCGTTTCAGGTGCGAGCCCATCAGCTGGTGCTGCCGCCCTGTGAGGTGGTGATCAAAGCCGTTTCTGAGTACGTCTCATCCATCAAAGACCTGGGAAGCCTCGACGCCATCGCCAGAGATGTCTTCAAGCAGTCACAGGTAGGTCGGGGAGGGATTGATGACTCGGCTTCCTTCAGTCTGGATGTAAACTCTGTGTCGGTTTACATGTTGTTGCATGAAAAGTAGCTTCACAGAGCAATGCTAGTTGATGTTCAGTCGTTATTTCATTCTTCAAACATCAGATTTATAGCCTAACAAGCGGGATTATTTTCCACTTTAACCATCACAGTTTGTTAGTTCAGTGTTTATTGCTGATCATGTATAACGACCCAAATGTTTACACAAGTGTGGAGATGTCATGTGACCCCCTCCATGGCTTTCACTGACTTATTGGGGGGTTTCCATCAAAGGCGCTTTTTGGCGATCAGTCAGGTGTTTATCCGCTGCGCCTCCCAGCCAGATTAAAGTCTGTTTTAAGAAGATCTGCTAATGTTTCACCAGTGGAAAGATTTCAGTGTGAAGCAGTAAGAAGGAGTTTTAGGCTAAAAAACTTTAATGAAACCACAGACTGATGTTTACTCTGTGTTTGGTGTAAGAACACATTTATTTTAAGCAGCAAAGAGCATTCAGGGCTCCAGTTTCTCCACAGGATGACAAGGTATTTCTCTTAATCCTGCAAATCAATAAACCCACTACAGAGGTCGGCTACTTCACAAATAAATATGGAATAAACAGAAATGCTGTCAGAGAAACAATTTTCCTCCTGAAGATCTCCCCTTAGACCGGTGGGGTCCAACTGTGGACCATGTGGGCCAAATTTCCCAAACTCTAAGTAGTTAAGTCCACTTTTATCCAAATTCAATTCAATTCAATTCCAAATGAAAAAATTATTTAGCGTTTTCTTTTTGAAAATTTTTTTTTTGTGTGCAAAAAATTTAAATTGATGTGTGAATGAACTCTGATGCGGACCAACAAAGCGAACTGTAGTGTGGTTTGACTGCACATGTGAATGCCAAGCGGGACGGGGGGGAGGGCGCTCCAAATGTGGGAAGTGGACTATACCACAGGGCATTCTGGGTAAATACAACCTGACAACGACAACTGCCTCGTTCTCTGCTCATACTGAGCCCATTGTTGCTACGTTTTTGTCTGGAACATTTGCCAAAGACGACAGAGCAATCCTGAAACCGCTAAAATCTTGACACCACTCCATATTTTATTTTGTCTTTTACATTTCACGAAATGTGAAAGTGTCCCCGTGTTCAGTGCTTCCTGGTGCAGCGGCACCACAGGCCAGGAGGTGAACAGGTTGTTCAAAAGGTTTGATTCGTTCGACAGAGAGCAGTGTGAATGCGAACCGCACCAGCTAAAAAAAACAAACAAAAAGTTTTGGTCCCCAATCGCACAGAGTCTGTCGGACTATCGGGTGTTGAAACGACATTAGTGGCCTTAAACGTCTGGAACAGCTGTTTGTTTAAAGCAAGAAGAGCTTTTCCCACTTTCTGGTGTTCTGAATGTATGTAATGAGGAGTTTTACTGGTACTTGGAGCCCGTGAGGCTGGTTCATCGAGTGGTAGCTTCAGTCGTGTTAAAGACACAAACCGGAAGGGGACGTTTGAAGAAGCATCAGCTTAGCTAAAATACAGGACAGTTTCTAACTCCCTGATGGACTTCTTGGCTCATTGCATCCCATTTTGTTTGCTTGTTTATCTCATGAGAGTCTTGGCAGACTGGCATTTTATAAAATGACAGAATAGCAATAGTAGCTCAAATATCCACTTATTGCAGCTGAGGTATATGTAGAGAAAAATGCCAGGGCCTGTTCTCTGTGTAAGATCTGTTCTGTTTTCAGTCACGGATGGAGGACAAGGTGGAGCGATTCAAGAAAGCTGTGGAGTACTTCTCAGCTGCATCCAAACCACGCTCGCCTAACATGGGGCCCTCCCCCTTCATCTGTGAGTAATAACCTGTTTAAACAGCAGGACACATGCTAAACAATCAGTTTTAGTGTACTGAATCGGTTTCATTCTGATGTTTTCCGTATATAATTGGCTTTATAATATTGTTTGTCTGTGCTCAGTACCTGGGTTTGGACCCGTTCCATTCGGGGGACCACCTGGCCACATGGGACCGATCCCGCTTGGAAAGAATCAGGTAGATTTTTGCTTTCGTTACGTCTATAATTTCCATGCGCTCCTGTAAATCATCCCTGTTTGGTTCTTTCTGCCCACCCCCAGTTTCCTCCCCCACAGGGTCCAGGGTTTAAGCCACCGTATCAGAACGCGCCATACGGACCTGGCCCCGCCCCTCTCTTTCACCCCTCTCAGCAGCCGCCCCAGGACTGCAACGACTCGCTGACGGGCAAGATGGGCTTCTCCGACTGGTCGGCCCCGTACGATTCCACGCAGGGCGGGAGTCGGCTACCCAACCATCACACCGGCGCCCCGTCTGGTCCCTCCCCGTCTCCCTCCTCTTCATCAGATGGAGACGAACCCAATGACAGCAACGCTAAGTAACTACGCTTTTCTCACGTTGCACGCGTTGAACAGACAGGAGGTGGCAAAACACTTGCCGTCTGTCTTCACACAACCCCAAACTATTTTACTATTGTACGCCACACTTTTCAGATTTTTGCTCTTAGAGAAATTTCTTGACCCACACGGTGCATTGATGTTAGGGAAGTGATGAAATGTGACAAACTTATTTCGATGTGACGAACCGCCGCTGTGCTCCGGTCCTCTCAGTCACCTGACGGACAAGTCCTCTCGGTGGGAGGAGCCGGCCGGAAGAGGGGGGCCGTCCTCCGGAGACGGTTCCCAAGGCAACGGGAGCGTGTCCAACATTCCGTCACTGTTGTCGATGGCGACGCGGAGTCACATGGACATAACCACACCCCCACTGCCTCAGGTGAGAGACGCAGAATCCAGCCGGTGTAGGTACCAGATCTTCTCGGGGGGGGGGGGCCTGCACTTGCCGATAACGTCAAACTACGGCAACACCACTGTGACAAATGGCATTTTCTGGTACTGCTCTTTCACACAGGCTTTGGAAAGAGTTTAGAATGTTATTAACCATATTTTGACGGATTTTCCCTTACGATGGAAAAAAAATTATTCTGGTGTTTCTTTAAGAATACCCCAAAAAGATGATCAATGTTAGACTATACATCAAATCAATATCAGACTATCAAGAAAAACGCTCTCAAAGCAATTCATATATTTAGATTTTTGCATGTACAGTGTTTATATAACACCTCTGCCCGTTTTGTATCGGTTGAATTCTTCTGTATACTTCGTTTGTTCGTGTGTTGTATACTTGCTATTTGTTCAGTAAAGTTCTTAAAAATGCACACAACGTCAACATGCGAACGTCCAGCCAATCATGTAGTGTGGTGTTAGCGTTCAGCCAATCATTTAATATGACGCCATAATTAGGCGCAGGCCCCCCGAACAGATCTGGTACCTACACTGGCATCCAGCCGATTTTGATCGAGTTGTTGTTTTTAATTTGAAAATACTTTTTTTTTTTTCTTCTTTCTGTTACTTCTTGTTCAGGTCAGTGCTGAGGTTCTTCGTGTAGCCGAACACAGACACAGAAGAGGGCTGATGTACCCCCAGATTTACCACATCCTGACCAAGGTAAACTCTCTGTTAATTCACCTCTGACCTTATCGTCCCAAACTTGGGCAGATTTTTTTATTTATTTTTTTAACTACTATATTTTTTACTTCTGGGAGTCTTTTGAGAGTCGAACCAAGATGCCAGGAGTATACATCCAGTGAGTTTCTCAGGGTACTCCTCTCAGTGCCACCTTTTCAGAATGTGATTTAAGTCTTTTTATTTCTGGCTTATTCCTGAGGCGGCGAGGTGGCCGCGGCAAACCTTTCAGGGGACATTTCAGCTGTAAAAAAAAAAAGTGACTTCGCTGTAAAGCTTACTTGCTGGCAGCTCGAGGCGAAGCACACAAACGGTGACTCAGCTTTTTATGCGCGTAGCTAACTCACCCTGATGCTCTGTAATCCCAACTGCATCTAAATGTCCAGTAAGGAGTAAAGCCTGTTCACTTCTTGATGCTAATAATATTGGGGGTCTTTCTCTCCCATGGCTCTTGTGTTAAACCATTAGTGATGCTTGTTCCTGTTCTATTCTGGCTCCTGCACTAAAAACCGTCCCAGAGCCTTGGCTGGGCCAGAAAGAAACGTCCCTTTTCATCAGATCCTGGAATGTGACGACCAATGACAAGGGCCTAATTCTTTTTCAACATACCTTCTAGTTCTTTTTCTTCATACATTGTTCTCATAACTTTAGCCACGTTTCCACTATCGGAACATCAGGGGAATGTAGTCTGAAATGGCCCGATCGAGTCGCTCAGCAGGAGCTGTGGTTACGTCGCGCTGATTGGTTGTAACTCAGAGGGAAATGAGCAGACTGCTTTGTAAAAATAAGATTTGCTGGCGAAGCAGTTTATAACAACAGCAAGCAGAAATGCAGCAACACGCCATGCTTCTTTCCATGTCGAGCTCTTGTTGTTTCTGCTGCTCTGGGCGCCTTTTTGCTCTGATCAGTGACGCTACTCGTTGCTGAAACTGCCCTGAATTACGGATCTCTTCAGGTGATTCCTTAAAGGTCCGATTGTGTATGGAGACAAGGCGGCTGAGAGGAACAGGCCGAAATATTACCCCGTCAGAAAAAGATCTGGTTAAATTACCCTGAAGTTCCGATAGTGGAAGCGTGCCTTCTGACTGAGGAGAATTTCTTCAGTTTTGACAAGTCTGACATGTAATAATCCAAATTTACCTCTTACTTTTCATTCATTAATGACATTTTTTCAACCACTTTCTCTAATTTTTTGGCTACATTCAGTCATTCTGTGTTGTACTTTTGACTGAGGACAAAACTACGAGGTGTATGATGGAGAATAGGAAACAGAATTTATCCACCGACTCTGAGCCATGACCCAGTGGAAGAAACCTGCTTAAAGTTAAATGCAACCTTTTTGGTGCCTGTCACACTTAAAGGGCTCGGTGTGTTTTGTCAAGAATCCATTGAAGTTAATAAAGAGATAAAAGTGGTGGAGCCAAATGTTGAACCAACGAACATTAACACTGACTTTTTTCAAGTGGTTATATTGCTTTCTACTCTGGCTATGTCTGGTTGTACTAATTAATTTTTGTTTTATATCAATCTCCACAGCTGAATGTTGACTTAAAATTAGGGATGTAAGAAATTATCGATACACCAATATTTATTTTATGTCACAATATTGTAATGATATTCAAAAGCATTGTATCGATTTTTTGCCTTTTTTTAAATCATTTGAATGGAAACCATTAATGATGAAAGTTATTTTTGTATATTATATATAAAATATATATTTTTTGTGTATTATATCGTATGTTACATGATACATATTGTATCGCCAGATTTTTACCAATACACATCCCTACCTAAATTAGTTAAATTTCAGGAATTGAAAGGAAGGAAATCAGGAAATAAAGGGTGATCTGTTTAATGCTGATCAAAGTTAAATGGACATTTATATTTGTCTTGATGTAAGGCCTAGTTTGTAATATTTTTACTTGTTTACTATCAAATCCTGCATATCTCGTTCACAAACTTCACCAACGTTCTATTCTAAGTATTCCTATAAACCTGATATTTTATATTTTCATATAAATAAACTGTGACCCCCCCCCCATAGTCATGCGCCATCTTAAAATACGGTAGCTGTCAAGGGACATAGAAGATATGATGCTCCGCGTGTCTTCGTGAAGTTGTAGCGGTTCTCCTTCTGCTCCTTCCTCTTGGCTAGCTTGCCTTTAAAGTGTACCAAAAACATACTAAACCAGGACTTTAAAACCCCAAAATATGTACTGAACCATGATTTATTAAAAAAAAAACTTTTTTTTTTGAGTACCGTCATGGAATTTAAAGCAAAAGTCAGAAAATCTGAGTTGTTCTAATACTTTTGCTTGGTGGTAAAGAACGAGTGCGGAGCCAGGTCTCCGGAGATCTTCGCAGCTCATGGTTTCTGTTTCTCTTCCCTGTTCCTTGTCTCCCAGGGAGAGATGAAGATGCCAGTGTGTATAGAAGACGAGTGTAACTCCGAGCTGCCACCTGCCTCCCTCCTGTTCCGAGCTGGCAGACAGTACGCGTACGGCGTCCTCTTCAGTTTGGCTGAAACGCACCGCCGCCTGGAGAGGCTCGCCCTCCGCAAGAGGACCACCCTAGAAGGTGGGTTCATGCTCCGTTTTCCTGACTCTAAAAAGCTCCGTTGATCTGATTTAGGGTCTTGCTTTCACTGTTGGGGTCGAGCCTACACAATCTCTTGTCCTTGCAGATTGAGATCTATGCTTTCTGGGATACGACTCCTGCAGGAAATGTCGCTTTCAGTAAACTTGTTGACCACTGCTTATTCAAAAGGCTATTTCCCCCCCCCTGTATTTTCCTGCTAATTTTCTATGTAGATGTAATAAAATCCGACAGATGTCCTAACCCTCTAATGAGTTTCCTGTCTGGTTTTCAGCATCTGCAGCTTCAGACTTCATCATCTAACCTTTATCTAAAAGTTTTACCTTTTTGCTCACCAACACTCCGCCCTCCTCCTCTGTGTTCCAGTTCCTCCAGTGATCATCAAAGAGTGGAGCAGCGGGAAGGCCAAGTCGGCCCTGACGCCGGAGCTGGTTCCGGCTCTGTGCTTCCGAGAATGGACCTGCCCGAACCTGCGGCGGCTCTGGCTGGGTCGAGCCAGCGAGGACCGCTCGAGGAGAACCAGAGCCTTCCTGGCGTGCCTGCGCTCCGACTGCCCAGCGCTCCTAAACCCAGCACAAGTCCCCCAGCATCTGCTGCTCATGTGCTGCGTGCTCAGGTATGGCGAGTGTTTCTCTCACAAACCCGTCTGAAGCCTGTGCCTTTAACACAGTGAAATTCAAGCATGAAATGAATGACATATCCGCATTAACATCGGTATTAGCTGACGCAGCACAGGATTGTGAGCAGAGGAACAGTGTCGGTGGTATGGTAGTTTTTTCCCCCCGCTGTCACAATGGTAGGGAAATGTACAGTTTAACTTGTGGAGGGCGATATAAAAAGTATAAGGTAGAACTGATATAAATTTAGCCAAAGGTAAAGATTTTGACTAAACCGGCCTACCGCGATGGCGCATTTTGATGATGTCATCAAGCAGGATAAGTACTGATGCCAAGTGTTTGTCTTTACACTAGATATTGCAAGTTTAAAATCTGTTGTTTTACATTTCACAGGGGGGAAAAACCAGATAAACTTGAAGCACTTTTAATTCAAATATGTGCAGCTCTATTTTTGTGCGATAATAAATTTATAAATTCGTAAGTAGGAAAGCTGACAATTTTGAAATTTGTGTTTTCATAACATTTAGCTTTTAATTAATTTAAATGATCATCTTTTATGTTTGTGTTGCGCTTTTGGAAAAAGATTTGAATATTTTTTTAATGCATTTTGCAAAATAAATGTTTAAAAAGTTGTTGCTCTTGAAAGTGAGAATGTTCATGAACATTTATTTTGACATATATAAAGAAAATAAATTAATATATAGCAATAGATATCATTCCCGCACATGCTTTAGATTATATCGCAATATAGATTTGAGGCTATATGGGCCAGTCCTACATTTAATGACCAAAACAGCAATATTAATATCATATCTCAGTATCGGTGCATCCCTAATTGATTATCAAAGGATTTTAATTTTATCGTAGTCATTGTAAAAAATATTTTAGGTTAATTATAGTTATTGTCTAAACAGAATTAGGACATCTGTGAAACTGGACAACTCTGTGAACTTTTCCACATCTCTTCTCGTGTTTTATTTTTAGCAAAGAAGTGGTTTTTTTTTTTCATTTTTATTGCTATTTTCTTCAAGATGTTTTGACACTAGTTGCCTTTTTTTATTAGTAGCTGGACAGAAAGTACAGCAGAGAGAGGACATGAACTTTAGGAACTCTAGAATAGCGCCCCCTCGTGGTGGCAGCATGCTGGAGCAGCAGCTCTGATTTGTTTGTTTTGTAGACTTCAGTTCATTAAGTTTCTGGTTGAGACGAAGCTTTTTTGAACAGTTCCCCTCTGGTTTTGGATGCTGTGAAGGATTTTTGATCAAAATTTTTAACTTTAGGACAGTTGTTGTGAGGCATAACCATGGCAACAAGGTCATTTTTTGTGTGCTAATTTAGCATCTCAAAAGTTTAAATATTCCCTGAACTACATCGATCCTAACGAGCAAGGATCATATTCATTTGAAGAGGAGTAGCAAAAGCAAAAGAGGTGGATTAGCGGTGCTTGCTAACAACTGATGGCATCATTCAGGACACATTACTGTGAAGCATAGTCTCTGCTGCCTAGTAATTGAGCAGTTAGCATCTCATGTCATACACCAACGGTGTTTTCAGTCAGAGGCTTCATCCTACCGTTGCAAGACTGACTGCTAACAGCATCACCATCCACAACAACTTTTTGAAGAAACTTGGATAGATGTGAGTTACAGCAACATAATATTTCCCTTTGGGATAGAGTATTTTTTAATTGAATTTAAAGCACTAAATGGTCACTGTAGCCTTAGCATATGGTGCGCCTGCGCTACCACTGAGCCACGTGACACCCCGAGAGTTTATTTCTTTGGGAAAAACAAGTGATGAGATGCATATAAAAAGCAAACGTAAGTTACACCTAATTCACACTGAGTGCGGTCCGTTTTCTGTACGGCTGTCGCACGGACTGCAATTCATACCGTCTCCGGAAAGCAATGAATGTTGAGCAATATTCTTCAAAACATTGACAAAAGCTGACATTTAAAGATATACTTGTACAACTAATGTGAACTTTCATACACTGTGAACTGATTAACTCATTGATAATAAAAGGAAAAGTCTGGGGGAGAAAAAAAAATTCAACATAGGGTTTATTTTTGAAATATACCATATTCACCTCACTGGCTCACGTCTCACTTCCTGTCTGGCTCATGTGATTACTTCATTTTAATTCATTTCTTCGAAACTTCGTGGGAATCCGCATACGGCGTCCGGAAAGAATAGACTAGATGTTAAAAGTTAACAGAGCTCCGCACCGCAGCCAGTGTGAATCCTCTGATTGGACTTGATGTTTTTTTTCGTCTTTGCGGAAGCCGTACGGGAGTCCGCACCGCATCCATTCTGCACCCGGTGTGAATTAGGCGTGAGAAAAAGCAGGTTTGAAGCCATACGTACGTTTTGAGCCAAAGAGTCCACAGATTTGAGGTTCAGGGATGGAGACTTCCAGAAAGCTCTCTCCTTTTTGGTCCTGGCCTGGTATGATTCACCATCAGCAGGCCCTCATAATAGGACCTCAGCGACCCGCTAAGGATGTAAGGATGGAAAACTCCTTTCGTGTAAGATGACGATAGTCTATTTCAAGATCCGTGGCAGAACCAGGTTCTTAAAGTGGACTCTGAGTCAGAGTCACTGGAAAAGCTGCAGAGTGACCTGCATTTATATCAAGGCCCCACCGTACTCCGATACCCCCAATAAAAATCCAGAGAAGCCACTGCCTTTCATCCAGCTGTGGTTTCGTGCTCCTGCTTCACGTTCTCTGTTCTGCTTCCTTCTCTCCTCAGGTATATGATGCAGTGGCCCGGCGGACGGATCCTCCAGAGACACGAGCTCGACGCCTTCCTGGCCCAAGCTGTTTCCAGCCAGCTCTACGAGCCCGACCAGCTGCAGGAGCTCAAGGTGAGCAGTCGCTTCAGGAGATCGGGAGTTGTTGCAGCTGCACGATTCTTCTCATCTACAGTTGTGATGTTTTTTCTTCTTCTTCCGAATCCTTAACGAGACATACGAGTAGAGTAATCCATTCACACTAAAGCGGCTCGACCTGTTGTAAAAGAAGTGTGAATTTACATTAATACACTTTTAAATTGAATGCTTGAGTCGGTTATAAGTTATTTCTTGGGGTTATTGAAATAAATTGTCTGTAGTAGGGGTGTAACTATACACAAATTTCATAGCTCGGTATGTTTTCAGTACACTTTAATCAAGAACAATAAATGCAAATGGGCTTGACCTTTTTTCTTTTTTTTTCCTTTGATCAGCATTAAACAAATCTTTTTTCCTGAATTCCTTCCTTTCAATTCTTGAAATTAATTTGATTTTATGCTCTATAACTAGGGCTGGGCGATAAATCGATTTTATTGATGAATTCGAATTTGCCGTTTAAGAAGATTTAGAAAATCTTCCCTTCACCTGAAAAGATGCTCTCTCGGGCTTCCGTAGTTTAAAGCAAGGTCAGCCAGTCCGTCTCTCGCAACCCGTAGACGTCAAAATGGCAACTAGCAAAGAGGAGCTTGTTCCCAATAAAGGGACAGTTTCTTCAATTATATGGAACTGGTTCGGTTTTGCGACTTCAAACTTAGAGCAACAAACAGCACGCTGCAAAATCTGTTTGAAGGCTGTTGCTACGAAAGGTGGGAGTACGACAAATTTGTTTCAACACCAGAAACAGAGGGACTCCATTGAGTGGGAGAAGTGCTGCTCTCTACGAGATCCTCAAGCAAGCAGCAGCTCACAAAACACCGCCAAAAGACAAGCCACCATGGGGGAATCATTTTCACACTGTGTCCCTTATGATAAGACGGGTGTCCAGTGGAAAGCGATCACAGATGCCATCACAATTTTTATTGCCAAAGATATGGTGCCTGTTTATACAGTGGAAAGGCCTGACTTTATTTACCTACTGAAATTTTGGACGCCGGGTATGTGCTACCAACTTTGCACACAACTTTGAATTCAGGTAGACTCCCAAAGAAGATATTAAAATAAGAGTAAAAAAAATGTGATTCTGTCATTTGTTATTTCTGTTTAAGAAAGTAAAGGGAGAAAGAAA
This sequence comes from Valencia hispanica, assembly GCA_963556495.2. NCBI lineage: Eukaryota > Metazoa > Chordata > Actinopteri > Cyprinodontiformes > Valenciidae > Valencia > Valencia hispanica. The sequence continues at coordinate 49,533,134 of OY747709.1, read as the reverse complement.
AAAATCGATTAAAATCGGATCGAAAATAATACAAGCAGACATAGCCAGAGCAGAAAACTATAACCACTTGAAAACATTCGGTGTTAATGTTTAAATAATACTTTGCCCATATTTTAAAATAAAACATACTTAAATCACTATGGAGTTGTTTTGATATTTCGACAGGCTAGTATCCCAGCTGTACTTGAATGCAGCATGGTCAGCTGTTGGGGAAAACCCCTTCTCAAAAATGGCGATTCCTCCGACTTGCATTTTATCCAAAATAAGGAGTTTGTGCAGATTGGATGCTAGTGGTAGCCATGTGGACGTCATCTGGTTTTTCTCTAGTATCAGTGATGTTTATATTCAGCTTGACAATGTTTCAGGTTAGTCATTCAGTTCAGTGCAGAGCGTGTTATGGACCTTGTTGCTGTTGAAAGATGCGTTCGCTGACAAAGTTCTGGTTCGGTCCATCTCTCTTTTTCTACTGTAACTGCATCAGAAACCATTAATGTTCCCAAATAGCAGCGTTTAGTGATAGCTGTGAGTCCTTTCTGTTTTGTTTTGGTGTCACTTTTTAAATGTTGCATTGCGCTCTTGAGTTAAGCACATAAACATTCTGCATGTGTTCAGGTAGAGAACAGCTGGATTCGTTCGGAACCAACAGAGCTGTAGCGAAAGATCCGAATCAATGTACCGTTACACCCCTAGTCTGTAGTGGGTTCAGCATTTATTTTTATTTTCTTCCAAGGTTTCTTCATGATTCGCTGACTTTTCTGCATCTTACCATGGCTCTATGTGTGAAGCATGCAGCACGTGTTTCAGTTCCCTTGTCCTTCCTTCCATCCGGCTCGCTGCCATCTTTGTTTTGCTTGTCACCCCCGTCAGGTGGAGAAGGTGGACGCCCGCGGCGTGCAGCTGGCCTCTCTATTCATGGCCGGCGTCGACACGGCGTTATTCATCAACGACGTCTGCGGGCAGCCGTTGCCGTGGGAACACTGCTGCCCCTGGGGCTTCTTCGACGGCAAGCTGTTCCAGAGCAAGCTGGCCCGGGCCGCCCGCGACCGGGCCGCCCTGCTGGACATGTGCGAGGGGCAGGTATGAGGCCGGGGGCTCTTTACGGGATGAGAATAAATGTAGTTTATTCACACGTTGGAGATGAAGTACAAAATCATATGCAGGGAACATTCTCACAGACACTGGATGTGTAAAGGGGGTCACCACAGGGAAGCCATTTAAAGCTTTATTATAGGGGCCCACTTTCTCACAGATGCTAAGCAGAGCAATACCCCAGCTTCATCAGATTCACACAGGCATGATTCTAGCTTTCCTAATAAAAGGAAAGGAGCTGGCTGAACCGTTGCATTCATAGTAGGAACGTGATCTAGCTTCTCCGTTCTCTTTTTTTTTTTCTGCTCTGCAGGAGGAGCTCGTGTCAAAGGTGGAGAAGATGCGCCAGGCGATCCTCGAGGGCATTAACCTCTCTCGTCCTCCTCCCCCTCCGCCTCCTCTACCACCTCCTGCCTTCCTTCCCCCCGCCATGGTGCCCCCTTTCTACCCCATGCCTCTTTACCCGCCGCGTCCCATGGGTGGCATGCCCCCCCATCACCCTCATCACCCGCATCATCACCCCGGCCAGCACAGACCCAGAGCTTTCCCAGGTACACACCTCTTTAACAGAGGATTCGAGGTTTAGAGTGGGGCTTGTGTGCTGCTGTTATATCACAATAATATTTTTCGTGTCAGTCTATCAAAATATATATATAATATATACTATATATATATAACAATATAAAACAAATCACTACTTTTGTCAATATTTAACATTCCCTGATTCTATTTGAGGACATCAGAAGGTTATTTTTGATTCAAAGATTTATTTTCCAAAGTTGAACATTTCATTGGACTAGGCATGGGCCGGTTATTGGTTTCAAGTTATACCGCGGTATGAAAAAGTCCAGGTTTCAAAACCACTAAAAAAAATTCCATCATACCGTTCCTGCGGTATGAGCGTTTTTATTTATTAATTTTTTATGTGACGTCTCGTCTGGGAGAAAGTAGAGGTCCCTCATACCGTGTGAAGCTGCAGCGTTTGTTGCGAGTGACAAACAGGCAGCTCTGCAGGTTGTGTGATGGCTGAAGGAGGCGAGCCCCCAGAACTTTTTCCACCGTCTCTAAGTCGGCTTTCTGGGAATACCTCGGCTACCGTAAAAAGCCAGACGGTCACAGCTTGGAAGAAGAAGGTCGCCCGACATGCAAAACGTGTTTGAGAACAGTAGCAGCCCAAGGAGGCAACACATGGAATATGACTGCACATGTTCGGGAGCAGCACCCATCATTGTATGCTAAATTCAAGGTAAAGTTAATGCTGTCTTGAAATGAACGAGCGTATTAGCGTCTGACATTAGTGAAATGAGCTTGTTACCTTGGCAGATATGGTAACTACCTTATCGTATCTTCATCTCTATCCTTTTGTAACTTTTTCTTTTTTTAACTTAGGCAGATATGGTAACTAGCATGCTAATGATGATTTATCTTAGTATGCTAGTTAGTTACCATATCTGCCTCAGTAAAAAGTTTTCTTTCCTTTTGAAAAAATAAATAAAATACAGACATTCAAAATGCAAATTTTTGAGCTGTAATCATAATACCTTGAAACTGTGATATTTTTGCCTACGGTTATCATACCGTCAGAATCTCATACCGGCCCATGCCTACGTTGGACCTTATACAACTGTTTAGAAAAAAATTCAAGGAGGTTAGGGCTGGGTGAAGTGGATTAAAAATAAAAACTTGGCAAATTCGATTTTCGATATGAAATGTATCGTTTTCCCTGTTTCTATTCTTAAAGAGAAATTGCAAATGACAGAAAATGTTGGTTTTTTTTAAACTTGCTTCATCAAGGCTTTGTGATAACTGAACGTTTTCCACCGTCTCTAAGCGGATGTTTGGGAATACTTCGGCTCCCGTAAAAAGCGAGACGTTCACAGCTTGGAAGAAGGTCGCCCGACGTGCAAAACGTGCTTGAGAACAGTGGCAGCCCGAGGAAACAATACATTGAATATGACTGCGCATGTTCGGGAGCACCACCCATCGTTGTATGCTAAATTCAAGGTCAAGTTAATGCTGTCTTGAAATGAACGAGCGTATTGGCGTCTTACATTAGTGAAATGACCTTGTTACCTTGGCAGATATGGTAACTACCTTATCTTATCTTTTCTTCATCTCTATCCTTATTAACTTTTTTTTAAACCGAGGCAGATACTGGTAACTAGCATGCTAATGATGATTTACCTTAGCATGCTATTTAGTTATCATGTCTGCCTCACTAAAAAGGGTTTTTTCCTTTTAAAAATAAATAGACATTCAAAATACACATTTTAGAGCTGTAATCATAATACCGTGACATTTTTGCCTACGGTTATCATACCGTCAGAATCTCATACCGGCCCATGCCTACTCCTGATATTCTCGATTTTCAAAAATTTCAATCGCCGGATGTAAAAAAAAATTCGATATATTGCCCAGCCCTAGCTGCTGTCAGTGGAAAATACATACAAGTAAATGGAGATTGTGATAAATAACCTGAGCAACAGAGGTTTACATTTGTGTAAAATCAAAAGTTTTGACATGGCCCTCCCTGAATAGAGGACCAGTCTTTCTGACTGGTCAGCTGCACTAGGGCTGAATTGCCAAGTTTGAAAGCTGAAAAGCTCCTCATCGCATGAAAAACGTAACATGCTCTGCCAGATGTGTCGTTCTGTATATTCTGTACGAGGTTCGGATGATTGAGCCAAGCCGACTTTAATTAGGTCGTCTTTTTCTCTCCAGGCATTCAGTCCATCCCCCCCCAGGGAGGGAAGCTGGAGATAGCCGGCATGGTGGTTGGCCAGTGGGCCGGAAACAAACCTCTCCGTGGCAGAGGGGGGTTTAACATGCAGGTGGTCTCAGTGGGAGCCGGAAAAGGGTGAGCACAGTCATTATTGACATCCTTACTCCTGCGGACCTTTGAATCTACAGCCGCTGTATTGTGGTTGTATTTAGAGACGAGACCTCAGCAGATGTTGTTTGGGAAATAAAGAATTCAGAAATACAGATTTTTTTTCTCTTCAAAGAGATCAGCAGGCCGCATATTAAACTGAAACGTAAAACGAATGTTCATGACTTTATATGTTAGCTGAAACATGAAGTTTTTTAACAGCATGCGTTAGGGATGTAAGAAAATATCGATACACCGATTTATCGCAATATTGTATGTCACGATATCCAAAAGCAATGTATCGGGATTTTATTTTTTTAGGATTTGAATGGAACCGTTAATGACAGTAATTTTTGAAGTCAAATTAAAAGTATAACTGGTAGTTTGTGGCTGTTTTCACCTTCTTCGTTCCAGTGGATCGACTAGTTGTAGTAATAAAACTGGATGTGTTAAAGTATGAAACAGGTTGCAGTGTTTAGAATGCTGTGATAGTTTTTCTACAGTTAAATCCAGTTATAAAAATCACAAATATATATAGTCTTACTCATAGTATCGCAATATATCGTGTCGTTGATGTTTACCAACATCCCTAGCATGTGAAATATATACTCGCCAAACTGCATATTACGCTACGGTCACAAAGGTTGTTACAAACGATCATTTTTGTTAAACAAATCTGGAGTTTGTAGACATTCGTGGAGGGGGACAGAGTTTCCTACAGCCTTTTTAGGAACTTGGTGCTGCTGCCGCTGCAACTCAGAGCATTCTTGAGGGTTGTTTTTTTTTTTTTTTTTTTTTTTTTTTCTGGTCGTAGAGAAGTTCTTCGTTAAATCTTATATCCCATATCTTCGTAGAGTTCTATGTTGTTCGTAACGGTGCCTTGAACCCTTCACTTTAGGCCATCTTAGTAAAATTGGCAACGCAATGAGCGACTCACTGCGACCTCAAGTCGTTGGTAGGAAGATGCTGCGGCGTTCGGAACGTTTGGTCGGGATCAGCGGTCGGGTCGTCCTTGAATCTGTTGTCTGTCATTTTGACCGACTTGGTCAAAAAAATCCGGTCGCTATCCATTATGAAATTGATAATGACATATTCAGTAGTATTTAATTTTCATTTGTTTTAATTTCTATTCAGTCAGTTCAAACTGAACAGAGAATCCATTTTGTGTCGCACATCGAGCAGATTAAAAGGCTACATGCATTTATTATGAACAGTTCACCGTCTGCGGCCTGAACGCCCCCGCCCCGCATGGCGCTGAACTGCGCCCCTGCTTGTGCATAACGGAGGCTAAATCAGCGCTCTGCCGCCATACTGGAGATTACGAACGCCACTTTTGAAATCGGGGAACATTTCTCCAATTGATGTGATCAGAATTCGGCAGGACTCGCTGATCGGCGGCTTTTCCGATGGCTTCAGCGGGAGGAAATCCCACAGCGTCCGCTCCTTCTGCATCAGTGGTTGAACTCCAGCGATCTTTCACCGCCGGTCTGTGTACGGTGCAGTCACAGACGCGCTCCGACGCCTCCGTAACTCTTCAACGCGCCGTCGGCTCCCGGTTAGCGAGATGCGCGGGGTTCGGTGTCCGTTTCTGAGATGATGGTCACTCTGATGGGATTTTTTTTTTCTTTGCGTGTAAAGTTGAATAATGTCTGCGCTTCTGCACCAAGTGGTCAGGGGTAGGAATTGCAGTCTGTTAAAATGACCAGCGCCCTTTTGATTTTTCTGTCACCGTAAAAAAACAAAACAAAAAAAACCTGTCAAATGCAGAATATATTCGGTTAACGCAACCCCTGCTCGGGATATAGCAGTGGGGCCCATTCTAATATCTACAACTCTGTGACTTGATCATATGTTCTGCTGGGAGATCTGTGGAAAAGTTTTTAATTTTCAAGACTGAAGAAACGCCTAGAAGATTACAGCTGCACCTTCAGTTTGAGGTCAGATCGTGTTTTGTTTGTGTGTCAACTAATTGCCAGGTTCTGGTGGCGACAATAACATTTAGCATTAGTTGAATATAAACATTAACTATGACAACGATCGGATACATTTAGGATTAGGCATTTGTATATGGAGAGCCCCCATTCAGTAACATATCCTGTATATGCAGTAAAATAACATTACATCAGCATTGCATGTACTACATTAGTGACATTTGGAGTAAAATCCCAACATATCTTTGCTCCAACACAAGCGAACTGGTTTTAGGAAAGCTGCTATAAGTTGTGCTAACTGGCATCCCGAAGATTTCTGACATGATGAATACAACTACAGTGTGTAATAAACATGCATCTAGTTTGCTGAAGTGTTGGACTAAATTTGACCTGCTTTACTCTGGTTTGATTCACATTTCAATGCGGTTCCAGTTAATCACATACAGTCAAAGTCTACAGAAAAAGGTTCTCCTGCTGAGTGTTTTGTGTTAAATGTCTTAAAATTTAATGAGTTGTGTTTCAGCTGCTCTCTTTAGGGACAGCTGGGGAAAGGTGAGCACGGTGACGCAGCTTTCCCAGGAGGTTAAGCAGCCATATTGTCTTTTTAGATCAACACAATGGTGCACATGGCTCATCATCCAATAGTTTAGGTCGAGCACACAAAAATAGTTTAACAAGTGGCTGCAAGCTCATTGACAGATACTGGTTGGATTTTTGTTTCTTTAGGGACTGATCATTTCAAAACGAGCCTTAATCGGACTTCCCAAAAAGATTCCTGGAGTCGGATTTGGGAATTCCTTCTTTAAATGTGTTCTGTTCCTTCTTTCCAGGAGAGGTAAGGAGATTCCAGCGAAAGTAAAGGGAGGGAAAAAACCAGCTGCCAACAGATCACAGGTATGACCCAGAGAGCAACAATACACTATAGAAATGTTTTTTATGCATTTATTTCTGTTAACTTTGAATATAGCTTACAGGTGAGACGACCTAAATGCAGTTTATCGGCAAACGAGAACATTTATCATTTAACCGATAAAATTTATTAATTTTAAAAAGAGAAATGTTATGATGTGACCTAAACGGTCATGTTGTGCAGTCACTGACTTTCCTCCACTAGGAGGGTGAGACACATTATAGATTATTGTGGCTGTGTCCAAGCATCCTGATGGAAAACTTAGTGGAAGAAAAACAGGATTGAAATGAACATAAAATGAACGGTTAAACCTATATCAGTGTGGTTTTTATTTAATGAATCTACATATTTATGTATTGAAGGCCAAACCAGCTTCTCAATGATATTCCTATTTATTTAGGTGGAGGTGTGTAAGTGTAGTTTTTTTGTGCGTCCACTCCTCAGACATCATCCCCCCCACCCGGCAGTCCCACCAAGCCCTCGGAGGAGGTGGGCTCCGCGCCCGAGGTCTCGACTCAGCAGCTGAACGGCAGCTCAGCAGCCTCCGCCATTGGCCAGCCCTTGGAGCTGGGCCAGCCAATCCCGTGTGCCTTAGCCAGCAGAGACAACCAATCAGAGGGGGTGGAGGTGGAGGTCCCCTGTTGCCTTGACGACTGCCCGTCTGACGGAGCGCTACAGAAGGAGGAGTGACGGCATCCTCTCCGGAGGAGGGGGGAGATGCGCCGCTCTCAGAGTTATGTGTTTGACTGCCTTTCCCCTGTTTTTGTAGCCCCGCCCCCCCACCCTGTCTCGTCAGCTGCTCGCAGAATCACGCGGAGCAGGAAGCGACGCGGAGCCGCCTCCGGCTTTGCTCCCTGCGCCATGTGATCGGCTGAAGCAGCTAGCCGTCGCTCCCTTTTTATTTCACTTCCTGTGGTTCTTAAAGTAGTTTTATGAAGAAAGGGTTTCTCCATGAGTCTGTAAAGCGCCCCACCACCACCACCACCCCCTCACTCTTCCGAAAAGGAGAAAAAAACAAAAAACTAGAAAAAACAGCACCTAATCGTTCCCCCCCCCCAAAAAAAAAATTTACCATGTCAACACAGTTTCTTATTTTGTGTTTTTAACGTCCCATTCGTCAGATCTCTGCACACTTGACGGCACGTTTCTGGCGAAGAACCCCGTCGGATCAGCGGCCGCCGCAGTCGGTCGGCCGGTCGGTCGTGTCTTCGTGCTGTTGCCATAGCGATCATAAGTTGTTTTTTTTGTCTGAGATGAAATTAGGAGTTTGACTCTAGCTATGCGGCAATGTTTTAAACACAGGTGTACCATTTTTTTAAAAAAAATTTGTGCAGTGACCCCTCCCCCCTTCACTCACACTACACACACACACACACACAAGTATTAGCATGTGTGCTAGCAACCTCCCTCCGCCCTATATAGACTGATTGGTTAATTATCACTGGAGAACTTCATGGTAATAGTGTGCTATCTTACTTTGACCTATGTAGCATAGCCTAACGCTTAGATGTGTGCTGAGATACCCCCCACCCACATACCCCCCACCCCCCACCCCACCCCCTTTCCATGAATTTATGCACCTTAATCCCTTAAGTATGCAAGATTGCCCCCTCTCCCCCTTTTCGTCCTATTTGTCCCAAAGCTTTGATTGTATTAACCCAGCAGAAGCACTTAATGTTGTACTTTTTAAAATGAGTCCGAATACGCCCCTGTACGGTTGAATCGACGTTCTGTCAGGGAAGTCCCGCCCCCCGCTCCTAAATACATCTTAATGACACGTAGAAGTACGTTTTTAAAGGTAGAGATCTATTTGAGAGACGTCAGAATGTGAACAGAGTGGTTCAGCACTTTGTCTTTAAAAAAGAAAAGAAGAAAAAAAAATTCAACCACACTGGACAGTCCTTTTTTTTTTTTTTTTTTTTTTTTTTTTACCAGACGAAATGGAAATAAAACTTTGAGGCACCTTCTTGACTTGAGGCCAAAAACGAAAAAAGCTAAATGGAGGATAAGAATAATAATAGCAATGTTGCCCAGAAACGGATGGAAGTCGAGGGTTTGAGGGGAACCGCTGCCAAGCAGGGTTCCCCCTTTTCGGCTCCTCACGGTCCGTCAAGAATTTTGCAATGAAGCTAAAAGGGGTTCGTGACTCCTGTAAACCATTTCAGATCACTGAAAGTTTTCTATCCAAAGTGTACGTCAGCAAGGCCTTCGCCGTCCAAGGTGGCCAAGGCGTTTTAAACGCAAAACAAAACCACAAACGGGCGCAGTAGCACATCCTTCCAGGTCCCACCATTCCTCAGCTGGGAGCTCCGGTGAGTTACTCGCTGCCACGACGTCCTTCCCGCAAAACCCGACAGACTCTGCGGGCTGCATCACGTGACAGGGCGGTGCGCTGCTCACGCCCTGAGACTTCTAACAAACGGAAACGTTTTAAATTAGAGCACTTATGTTCGTAGACAATGAAATGTTGCCCGCCCCCCCTCGCCGCCCCCCTGTCCGCCCCCACGACAGATCTCATCACCGGCTAGAGAGATCCAGAAGTACAAACAAATCTGTGTTTTTAATCTCTGAACATGGGGGGGGACAAAGGCAAGTCAGCTAGAAGCACCTTATTTTCTTTCTAAATAGATGACTTGTGCTTGTGCCACAAACCTTTACAAAAGAAGAAGCTCTTCTGAAGGAAGAAACAAACCAACGACCCTGACTTGTACGCGTCAATGTAGTCACGTCAGACATCTCCCTCCGTTCTGAACTCGACCATTCACCAGTGACGCAGTTTTCGACCCAGCCGAGAGAGCGTAGGCCTACGCTCGGCGGTCGCGGCGCCTGACGACCAGGCGTCGACCTTTTTTTTTGTTTTTTTTTTGGGTTTTTTACACCGACTCCAAACGAATCCGGAAGGTTCCGGCTCGTCGGCAGGAACTCTGCACGCGATGTGCCGTAGTGCGTCTGTAGAGTTAAGGTAGCAGCATCAGGGCCTAACCGGACACTCAGACCACGGAGCCTAGACTAGAGAATAGAGCTCCACTCGCCGCAAATACTAAGTCTAGGTTTAAATCTAGGAGACGTAAACGCCTAACCGCTTTCAACTTTTTGACATTAGTCAGACAGACGAGATGTAAAGATGTTTATTTTTCTTTTAATTTTGTTCTGTGGCGAGCCAGAGCGTGATCCGTTCTACACGATGCCCTCTCTCGATTCGCTCGCCACGCCACACACACTGATTTATATGAAAACACACGCACACACTCATTCACCCACAGCACCACATTCAGACAGGTATCAGTTGCATTCTCTCTTGCCTTTGTGCTGAGGTTTTTCTTTTTCTCTCCGTGCGAGCAGCGGTCGCCGGTTCCTCGGAAGACCCATGGGCAACTCGACATCTCCCACGCGGGCAAGTTTTGGTTTTTTTTTTTCACACCAACCGATTTTATAAGAGGAAAACCGACGACGTAGTTTGAGGCGTCCGGTTTCGGCACGCGCTCGCGCGGCACACTGATAACCACACGCAGATAACATAGATGTTAAACTATAGTTAGTATGGTTAAAAAGAATCAACACAACACATGATGTAGTGTCCCGTTTTTGTCCTCGTCTGTTTTAGTTCGATAGATATTGATCAGTGATTTTTTTTTTCTCCTCGTTACTCTAACAGCCCCGCCCCTCCTTTTGTTTTGACACATTTCTTATTTCTTCTCTTCCCCCTTTCATTCTTTTCTCTGTCTCAAATGCATCCTCTCTCTCACACACACACACACACACACACACACACACAAACACACATTAACAGCAGCCACACACAGATTAACCCCTTTCTCTCCCCACATTTCTCTCTCTCTGCCTCTGTTAGCCCTTTAGGAATCTGTTTTTATTTTATTTTTAATCCCCGCTCCTTATTCTCTGTTCTCTCTGGGCTGCCCCGCCCATAATCAACCCGACTAACAGTAAAGGTTATATTAACGTTGATAATCAGTTTCTGTATGTATCTAGCCAGAGTGGAAAGAAAAAAAAATCAGAAAAAAAATAATCAAAAACTGTTTTATTCAATTGTGCAAACGTGTTTTTTCTTACTATTTTTAATGGTATTACATCTCTCTAATCTTAACCTTCTACCATCGCTTCAGTTAGTACTGAAATATGCTTAGCCAACCTAGAGATTTGAACTGTAACGATCGCCATTCTCCTTACCTGTATCTATATGGCATCTTTAGGCCACTTCACCGTTTCTTATGTATGTGAGAGTAAATATTGCCCGCTTTTTCTCGAATTGAAAATCGTCGTCTGCATAATGTTTGATTCTTACGAAATCCCTTAAGAAAAAAAAAAGAAAACAAAAAAAAAACGATTTATCTCATATTCAGTCCAACCCGAACTCTCTGCACCCTTGCACAAAGCAGCAAAACATTTGAGAACCAAAGCACGCCTTTTAATGCCCCCCATCCCCCTCCCCAGCCGTTGTCCTCCCCACCCAATATCGACAGTCTGCCCCCCCCTCCCCCAACCCCCCCCCCCCCCGTCCCGAGTAACAAGTTTTTTGGTTCAACACAATGAATATATTTAAATATTTTTCAGCACGTGTGATTTATCTGAGAAGTCTTTTTGAGGTTATCTGGTGGCGGTCGCAGAGACGGACCGGGACCGCGAGTGAGCAAGGTTGCATTTAAAAGCCTTCTCTGGTCACTGACTGAAATCGAGGCTCGCAGCTGTTCTACACTAACACACACAGAGAAGGTATGACACAAACTCCTTTGGGTCCTACCGGGGAGTTTTGGCGCCCCCTTTTTTTTTGGTATTTTTTTCTACGTTTCTTTTTCGTTTTTTCTTTTTTGCTTTCTCCGACTCACCTTTTAGTTCTTTGGCTCAAAGCTTGTCGAGTGTCCTCCTGCTGGAGGAGGGTAGCAAAGCTGTTGACAGAGGCTGGATTTTCCTACAGACACACACATTCAGAAGTGTTGATGCTTCTGTTGAAAGTAAAGTCAGGATGCATCATTTACAATCAATAACCAGTATTGGACCGTAAATTAAAACCATTTATTTTAGAACCCTTTCATACAGTTTTACTGTAAATTAGAACATGTCATGTTTACTTTTTCACAACTACATACAATATAAATATGTTCCACTTAGGTGGAGATGCTCAGTTTCATTAACTTAAGCAAAAACACCCTGGTTTTATAATGCTGATGGGGAAACAAAATTATAACATGCAATATTGTTTTATTTGGAACAGAGAAACAATTATTTCTTCATTTTTCTATCGATTATTACAGTTAAAATAGATTTTTGGGGTTTTTTAAAATAAAAAACTAAAGCAAAGATAGGCAGATAAAAAAGTTAGCTGTTTAGTTAGTTGGGCTATCAGCTCCTTTAGAGCATGCAGTCAGGTGCTTAATATACATGCCACCTGCAGCTTGATAATGTACTTTGCACACAGTCAAATTTGTATTTTATTACCAAGGGAGAGTGGGGAAGAAATAAAAAAACACCTGCAGTGCTCAGAAACGGGTAAAGGTGGGTCAACATTATGTTTATGCTTCAATACCTTCAGAAACATCTTCGGCACTTTCTCTGGCATCTTAATAAAATATGGAAGCTTTAAAAAAAAAAAAAAACTTATAAAGCCTTGGTATACCTTTTAAAACTGGTAACCACCTTTTGTTTGAATGTTTTTTGTATTTTTTTAGCGACGGTGACCGCTAATAATGGGTTGTTTTTGGGGAAAATCCGCCCTCTGTTCAGTTAAAGCCAGCCCTACCTCTCTTGTCTACTCTAAAGAGCTCAGCCGCGAGAGGAGAACCCAGTCCTGGGACGAAACGTGTTAGTGTAGAAAGGAGGAATCAGTATTACTGTGTGTCATACCGAGTCGAGAATGTCCCGATCTGCTGGTTCTCGACGCTTTTTCTCCGGTTCCGGTAAAGGTCCGTTACTTTTGTCTGTCTCTACACTGCCACCCCCTCCCCCTCTCAACACCCCCCCTAAAATCCAGTCTACCCAACCCCCCCGCCCCTTACCACCACCACCACCCGGCTACCGTCTCCACTTTCCCAGTCAGGCTGATCGTTTCCCGTCAATCTTCAGCAGCGTGTGTCCTGATGCATCCGTACCTATAACCACCCCAAAAACTACCTGTGCAGCGAAAAAAAAAATAACAATAAAAAAGGGTTCAAATGTATCCATGATATAATTGTTATAGAAATATTATCATCATTATTGCTGTTATAATTATGGTTGGTATAATTTGTCATTGTTAGCATTATGGAAGCACCAGACAGTCTGTGGAAAGAAAGCAAAGAAAGTTTGTTTAAAATTTTTTTTTTCTTTTTTCTTTTTTTTTTTTCAAGTTTTATTTGTCTGGCTGTTGGTGGTCTGATCACACAGAGGGAGGGGAGGAAAGGTTCAGGAAGAGACTGAGATGGCAGTCATGTTTGTACTGGTTGGGAAATGACTTACAGTGCTGAAATAAAATTTATTCTTTTAGTAAAAAAAAATAACAGTTTGTGTCCAGTGTCTTTATTTTTAATTTTTTTTAGCCCTATAGATGGACCAGAAAACTACATAAACAGAATAAAAACAAACCTATAAATTTCTTTCTCACTGCCTGAAGTTAAATCGGACCAAACTTCTCTTGTTTCAGGTCTATTAGAATAACCGAAAATATTTTTTTACTTGCTAAATGTCACAGTAATGAAAGAATGTAAGATTTATTTATTAATCTCTTCAGAATCAGAAGTATTTAATATAGTTGAAGAGTTAGTAAGGATGACTTGTACTTTATGTTTCTTGTCAAATCATTGAAGGTTTAGAGGAGACAAATCAACCAAACAAGCTGAAGGTAATGTCTTCTGTCAGAGGCTTCCTCAGTTTGGCTGTAATACAGACTGCTACTGGAGATCCTTCCAGCTCACAGCCATCCTCTACAACTGCAGAACCATGAATTATGGTTTACGACATTAAATTTTCCTTAGGGATTATTAAAGTATTTTTGAATTGAACTATTTATGGACCCCCCATGTTACTATTTCCTCTTACATTGCATTGTTTCAGTGGGTAGTTTTAACCTCCTGACTCCCATAGTTCAAATTTGTCCTCTGTGGAGGACATTTGTAAAAAAACAAAATATCTCCTACCCATTTCATGCTACTGAACTAAATCTTGTGATCTAAAGAGGACATTTTGAGTGACACCACATGGTTTTGGGAACTTGCCGTTTATTTTCCAGGGAAACTTTCCATTACTGCTGGCACATTTTGTGGCAAGAGGAAAAATCCATTTAAATATTAAGCTAATTTAGTTTATATATTTTGAGTCTCTTAAGAACACCCTGAAGTACTTTATGAATTAATCTAGCATTATTTTAACTATTTGTCTTAAGAAATGTCCTCCACAGTGGACATTTGTAGTTATGTTCTCCATTTTGTTCTGCAGTTTTTTCAGATGAGAAGAAAAGGATTCACTTTGTGAGACTGAGAGAATGTTGCTGTGAATTGTTGACGGAAACTCGGATATTGAGTCGTCTGATCGGGAAGATCAAGATGTAGTGTTAAAGCTACATTGTGTATTTTTTTTTGTAGTTAATTCTTAGCAAAAACCCCTTCTTTCAAAAATATGTGCTCATAGATGTGTAATTACTTCCTACTAATGAAAGTATTCTCGTAAGTGTAGAATTTGCTATTCAGAATACATACGAGCGAGTCGCTCGAATGGCTGAATCCATGTTGAGCCTCCATCTTTGAAATACATTCGCCAACGAGGGACATTCCTGGAAATTCTAGCTCCGCCTTTCGCGCTTTGGCTACACTCAGTTGCACCGTGACGATTGCCAGAGGGAGATTCGCGACGCGGCAGACGACTTACTTTATAACTAAATGCAATGTAGTTTTCTAAAGTAACCTCATCACTGGAAGGAACACTGGACGAAGTCGTAGTACTGGAAGCCATGTTAACCTTGGCATGAAACGGCCACCGTAGGAGGTAAAACGCGCCCAGAATGGGAGGTGGGGCTAGAACGTAACATTCAGGTGGTTGTCATATTGAATTTCACTGCTAGATGGGAGAAGATCTTACACAATGTAGCTTTAAAGTGCTTCAGTTGACTTTTTTTTTTTGTTTCCTTTAAAGTAAGAAACAGTGAGTAGTTTCACTCATTCTTGTTTTAACTTTTTGGTACTCTCTTTTGGAATTTAATGACTGGCATCGAAGTCCAGTTTCACTCCTATGATGTTCCCCATGTCCACTGGAGTGGACGCATCATAGCTTAGAAATAAAAAAAAAAAACGTGTTTTCAATACTTTATTACATTCCAAACAAATGGGGAAAGTAAAAAAAAAAGGGTGATTAGGCAACATAAACTAAGCAAAAAAAGAAACGTCCCTTTTTCAGGACTCTGTATTTAAACAATAATGTAAAAATCCAAATAACTTTACAGATCTTCATTGTAAAGGGTTTAAACAATGTTTTCCATGCATGTTCAATTAACCATAATCCATTAATTAACATGCACCTGTGGAATGGTCGTTAAGACCTTAACAGCTTACAGAAAGTAGGCATTTAAGGTCAAAGTTCTAAAAACACAGGACACTAAAGAGACTTGTCTACCGACTGTGAAAACATCCTCGCAGTGGAAGACCACGTGTAACAACACCTGCACAGGATCGGTACATCCGAATATCACACCTGCGTGACAGGTACAGGATGGCCACAACAACTGCCCGAGTCACACCAGGAACACACAATCCCTCCATCAGTGCTCAGACTGTCCGCAATAGGCTGAGAGAGGCTGGACTGAGGGCTTGTAGGCCTGTTGTAAGGCAGGTCCTTACCAGACATCACCAGCAACAAACCCACCTTCGCTGGACCAGACAGGAGTGGCAAAAAGTGCTCTTCACTGATGAGTCACGGTTTTGTTTCACCAGGGGTGATGGACGGATTCGTGTTTATCGTCAAAGGAATGAGCGTTACACCGAGGCCTGTACCCTGGAGCGGGATCGATTTGGAGGTGGGGGGTCCGTCATGGTCTGGGGCGGTATATCACATCACCATCGGACTGAGCTTGTTGTCATCGCAGGGAATCTCAATGCCTTGCGTTACAGGGAAGACATCCTCCTCCCTCATGTGGTACCCTTTATGCATGCTCATCCGGACATGATCCTCCAGCAGGACAATGCCACCAGCCATACTGCTCGTTCTGTGCGTGAGTTTCTGCATGACAGCAATGTCAGTGTTCTGCTGTGGCCAGCGAAGAGCCCGGATCTCAATCCCATTGAGCACTTCTGGGACCTGTTGGATCGCAGGGTGAGGGCTAGGGCCATTCCCCCCAGAAATGTCCAGGAACTTTCAAGTGCCTTGGTGGAAGAGTGAGGTAACATCTCACAGCAAGAACTGACAAATCTGGGGTCTCATTTATAAACGTTGCGTACGCACAAAACAGAGCGCAATAATGCCTGGAGTCTTGGATGGGATCATTAAAATGAGCAGGCAATACATCACGTTTCCATATACTGTGGGGGAGCAGGCCGAAATTAAGATGCAATTTGCAGCAATGTCCGGTTTCCCAAACATAATCGGCGCAATTGACTGCACCCATATTGCTATAAGGGCCCCGTCCGAGGATGAATTTGTTTTCATCAATCGGAAACATGTACACAGTATTAATGTGCAAATCATATGTGATTCACACATGATGATCACTAATATGGTGGCACGATGGCCTGGGTCAACACACGACTCCTTTATCTTGACACACAGCAGTGTAGGGAACAGACTGCAGGCAGGCGCTGTGTGTGATGACTGGCTGCTCAGTAAGTCCTCACCGTCATTAGAAATGCTGCTTGTTGACGCCTGAATTAAACGTGTTATCACTTGCAGGTGATAGTGGCTACCCTCTCAGGAGCTGGCTTCTGACCCCGTTCTCAGACCCACAGACAGCAGAGGAAATGCGCTACAACTCCTGCCACACGCGTGCGCGCTCAGTCGTGGAGCGTGCCATAGGCCTGTTAAAATGTAGATGGCGGTCATTGGATGCCTCGGGTGGGAGACTATTATACCACCCTACAAAGGTCTGCAAGATCGTGAGGGCTTGTGGAATTCTTCATAACATGGCACTGAGAATTGGGATTCCCCTCCCTCCTGGCCTACCCCCTCCCTCCTGGCCTACCCCCTCCCCAGCATGAGAACCCCGACCCACAGCCGCCTCCTCCTCGACAGGAAGCCTTCACCCAGGGAGCAAGGATCCGCCAGGATGTAACGCGGCGTTTGAGATAACGACATGGTTCATTTATTAAAATGTTTTATTGTATCATTTAAGGTACCAATTCACTATGTCGCACAGCACACTCTTTATTTCCTTTAACTCGTTTGTCACAGAATTGATGGCGCTGATGGTGTCTCTCTGTGTCTGCATCACAGCTTCAGTCAGAACCCGACCACTGCTGGATGCACCACGGGCACCGGCAGCACTGGTGCTGGGGGCAGCCGGACGCTGGGCAACCTCATCTTCCTCAGCCTCCTCATCCTCCTCATCTACCGACTGTGGAAGAGCTGAAAAGACACGGCATATTAGTCTGTCTCCTTAAAATATGCTCAAATTTGTTAACGTAGCCACGTAATAAAATATATCCAAAAGGTGCTTTACCGGGTTCATCTGTCGTTTCTGCCAGGTCGGTGTCGCCCTCCTTCTCTGACAACACCGTACACGCTTGATGTTCCCATGATACTTTCCATCTTCCTGTCCAGTGGCGTCAGCTCGGGTGTACATGTACCCCCTCCAGTAGCAGACCCACTCTGGCGGTGGGAGGCAAGTTTTGTTTTTTTGCCTCGACTTTGAGGTCCGACCACTTTTTTAAAATTTCGGGTACCATCCTGTCAGTTTCACTGCAGACGCCACATGCTGCCACTCGCAGTTCTTCCTTTTATTTGTGACACCACTGCTGTGTCCACCAGATAAAATGTCTCTTCTAGCCTCCACTTCACCCACTACCACTTTAATCTCCATCTCCGTAAAGTTTCTCTTCTTGGTTTTTTTTTTGTTGTTGCCATATTTCCACTCTTCTTAATATGCATCAATATTCATGTCCTGCTTTGCATTGACCTTTTATAGCCGGATTTGGGCGTGTTCAGGGCGGGATATGAGCCAAATTCACATGCGCAAACTTCCAAGAAGACTGTGATTTAAAAAGGGGAAATTGCTTACACCTGTGCGTAGGCATGGTTTTATACATCAGAAATCTTTTTGGCGTACGCAAACTTTTTGTTTTGGTCGTACGTACACTTTTAGTAGGGATTCTACGCAATGTTTTATAAATGAGAGCCCTGGTCCAGTCCATGAGGAGGAGATGCACTGCAGTACTTCAAGCAGCTGGTGGCCACACCAGATACTGACTGGTACTTTTGATTTTTAGCCTCCCTTCATTCAAGGACACATTATTCTGTTTCTGTTAGTCACATGTCTGTGAAACATTTTTAGTTTATGTCTTATGGTGTTGACACTTTTAGTGTTCATACAAATATTTACACACATTAAGTTTACTGAAAGTAAAAACAGTTGAAGGTCAGAGGTTTCTTTTTTTGCTGAGTTTATTTCCCCCCTGGTAGTTGGGGGGATATAGAAATCCTAATTTGCCCCACAATTATGTATAACTACTTCCAAATGCTCACTATGTAGTTTTGTTTTGTATGTTCTAAAACTGGCAATATTTTTGCTGAAAACAAGTGGGAAAACTACAAAACAAACTTCCGTTGCTTTAACCCCACGTGTTTCCGAGTCACGTGGTAAGTGGAAGTGACGTATGAGCCAGGCGCACTTAAATCACCTGGGCTTATAAAAAACAAAAAACGCGGAGAGGAGACCCGACTTTAGCCCACGCCGCTGCTTGGATGGCGATGAGGAGGAGGAGGAGGAGGAGAAGAAGAAGGGACTGTACGCCCTCACAAACATGGCGGAGAACGGAGGTGATCGGTGGGAGTGAAGCGGGTGAACCGCCAATTCAATGCTAACCTCGAGCTAACTGGCTGCCACCAACCGGAGCTGGTTTAGTGGTGGGGGGGAACAACAAAACATCCAGGATCGGCGCCCACATTTCTGCCAGCCGGCGGACGCAACAAAACCCAAACAACAACAACCGAGGAGTTGTTCTGGGTCCGGAACCGAGGCCGGAGTTATTTACACAATTCCTCATGTCCAGGTTAGCCAGTTAGCATCACCTGGTTCACAGTCACAATGATCCCTTACTGACCTCTGTGTGTTTGTCTGGGATTTGATCCGAGCCGAGAGGTTCCGTTGTTGGGGGGCCGCTGGACTCCAGGTGAGGAGAGGATCCAACGAGACTGGGGAGCTCTGGGATGAGGTAGTAGTTTGTATAGTTTTAGGATCACACCAGATCTGGGAGATAACTATACAGCCTACTGTCTTTCTCAGGGCGACTAAACAAAAAAAAAAAAAACCCTACCGCCGATTGTGAAGACGCTGCTGGAGCCAACGCATCTCGTGTTGTCATGGTGACCGAACCCGCTGCTGTAGCTGCTGGTTAATTAAATTTAAATAAATAAAAAATGCTTTAATCATCCCAAAGGGGAAATTGCAAATCGTATCATCCAAGTTTTTTTTTCCAAGGAGTTGTTGTGGGTCGCTCCTTTTCAAATAGGTGAGAAATGCCTGGAGTAGGGGATAAGATCTTAGGAAGGGATGGTTTAAGCTTCAATCCTCCATTTAAAAACCACAGCATGAGTCTCCGGCTCCAGTCCTCCAGTTATCTGCAGAGGCCTGCTTATTTTTAATACCCCCTCCCTCCCTCCGTTTGATTCAGGTGTTTTTAACCAGAGAGGACAAACTAAAACATGCAGGTTACCGGCCCGTCAGAACCGACTTTGAACTACAGATTGACACAACAAAATAATCTGTAGCTTTTTCAAGTATAAATGGTCAGTAAAACCAAATAGATTGAAGCTAGGGTTGGGTGTTACGGGAAAAACACTTGTATCACGATATTTTTATTATTAGTTTATATCGATATATAACGAAATTAAACAAATAACTGTTTGGCCATATCTAAAATTACCTAGTACTATTTGACGCATATCAGAAGTAAGGATGTGTATTGGTAAGAATCTGGCGATACAATTTGTATCGCGATACTGGGGAGACGATATATATTGCGATACTAAGTAAGATTGTATGTTGCGATTTTTTTATTTAAACTGAATTTAACTAGAAAAGAAAAGAAGGTGAAAACAGCCACAAACTACCAGTCATATTTTTAATTTTACTACAAAAATGGCTGTCATCATTAATGGCTCCATTGAAATCCTTAAAAATCTTTTTTGATACTTTGCTTTTGAATATCGATACAATATCGGTAAATGAAAGAGTATGATATCTGTGTAACGATGTTTTCTTACATCCCTAATCAGGTTATTTTTGGCTTAAATATTTATATTCAAACGTTGAACATGTCATCGGACGTTATGCAACTGTTTCGGGAAAAATTAAAGGTTAGGGCTGGGCAATATGGATTAAAAATAAAATCAGCGATTTAAAAAAAAAAAAAAATATATATATATATATATATATATATATATATTTTTTTTTTTTTTACATGCAAAATCCAGCTGTTGATATGAATAGATTTTCCCCACCTTCCTATTCTTTAAAAAAAAGTTGCAGATGAATGAAAATTTAATTTTTTTTATTTCAACCATCCCTTCTTGGAGTTGATCTAAATTCAAAGTCCAAAATAAATACATACTGTGAAACAATATGGAAGGCCTTGGGCGGGCGGCCATCACTTTAAACTACGGAAACCCATGAAGTCCATTGATTGTAAACATTTTTTCTGTATTTCAAATGTTTTATCTTCATAAATAATAAAAAAATCGATAAATTGACATATTGCCCAGCCCTAATTTGGACCGGGATACATGTCAGTTTCTAATAGGTAAAAATCACCTAGACCAGTGTTTGTTTGTTTTTTAAACCTGCTCCTCCATGCAAACTGCCCTGCATGTTTTAGATGTCCCCCTGCTTCAGAACACCTGATTTCAACGTATTTCTGATTTAAAAGCATTAAGATGTTTGCAGAACTGCAATCATCTGAATCGGGTGGAAACATCTAAAACATGCAGGACAGTGTGACTTGAGAACCAGGGTTGGGGAACACTGACCTAGACCCCTCCAGTCCCCAGGAAGCAGATTCCTGAAGTATTATAATTTACAGGCACAAGCCTATTAGTTTATTTTATTGCCTCTTTGTTGACTGTAAAGTTGAAATGTAATTCTTGTCTTTTAATAAACTTCCATTGTCCTGTGAATCACTTTTTGTTGCCCTAAACAAGAAACTTGCCTTATTTCATTTGTATTTTTTTTACTGGTATCAGATTGATGAGATGTTTGTTATTACAGTACAGCAGGAACGTGTTTTGGTTCTGGTTCGGTCCATAGCTGCAGTGGTGAAGTGGAATAAAATCAGGCCAGAGGTTTTCATCATCTGATGCTGCCGCTCAGAAAACACAGCGTTGTCACCCGAACTGACCTGGGAGCGTGATTCTCATTGGACGACGTCACTGCTTGGGAGAGGGCGTTCCCGGACGTTTTAAAGTGATTGGTCTGCTCAAAATGACGAACACTTTGGCCAAAGCGAGGGAAAAACGCAAGAGTTCTTACTCCGCTCGAAATTTATTACATGTGACACCGATCTTCAATAAGAGGTTCATGTTTACATCTTACAACTGGAGAAGCGCCATTAGTATCCCAAAATTATCTCCCATGGTGCTTTGATGGTAAACTTAATATTTTTACACACATGCAAAAGTCAAATAGATTGTATTATTTAAACAATTTATTTTGGCTTTGTCTTAGTGATGGGCGATATAAAAGGTATAAAGTAGAAATTATATATATTTAGCCAAATACCGCGATTGCGCATTTTGATGATGTCATCAATAAGAATACATACTGATGTTCAGTGTTCGTCTTTACATTACATATTGCAGGTTTAAAATTTGTTGCTTTCCATTTAACGGGGAAAAAACAGTTGAACTTGAAGAATTTTCAATTCAAATATGTGCAGATTAATTTTTTTGCAATAGTAAATTTATGAAAAAATAACCAAGAAAGCGGACCATTTTGATCTTTGTGAGTTTATAAAAAATAACATTCAGTATTTAATTTAAAATATCTTTATGTTGTGAGAATTTTTGTGTTGCATTTGAACAAAAAAAGATTGATAATTTTAAATGCATTTTGCACAATACACGTTTTTTAAATGGCATTCTACACTTTTTTGAAGTTGTTCTGCTGCAATGTATTATCTGGAAAGTGAGAATGTTCATAAACTGTCCTTTTTACATATACAAGGAAAAGAATATATCGCGATAGATATCGTTACCGCACATGATTTGGATTATATCGCAATACAGATTTGAGGCCATATCGCCCAGCCCTACTTTGTCTGGTATTCTTCCCCAAATATAATGCATATAGGTTTTAACTAATTACTTTTAAAATATTTTATTTATTCTTAGAAACACAATGCTAAATATGTAAAACAAAATCTGTTTTATTGGTTTTACTTCGTTTTTCAATGACAGAGATTTCTTAATTTGTGTAAAATTTACAGATTTATATTATTTATTTAACTTGTATTATTGTAAACTACAAATATATAAACCAGTATACAATTCCACATGTTTCATTAAGAAAAAAAATATAGCAGAGAAACAAATTTATATAGCCTAATGTTTTAACTCTTTCTGCGCATATATTTTTAATTTCTACAGTCCTTAAACTCCCTATTTAACATTTAAACAGTATTTAGTTTTTAATTTGTGCAAAAGTATATAAATATTTTTACGTATGTTTGCCTCTTGTTACACTTTTCGGACCAGGTTAATTGGTTTAATTTTAATAAAAATATTTAAATTTAACCAAAAAACATTAACTACATTTTCTCTAAAGTGTTTGTTGAAATTAATTTGTTAACCTTCAGCTGATAAAACTACAAAATGATGTAATAATGATAAAACTAACTTTCTTGAAACTGACAATTTGAGCATTTTTAGAACAAATTATTTTTGTGATAAAAGTTAGAAGAGTAAGGAATAATAACTTAATTCTAATGACTACCTTTTTTTGTGACGCATTGATCGAACCTGCTCAAGTGAGACTTTTTGGGAAAGGAGTGAGTCATCTGTTCATAGACGAGCTTCGCTGTGACGTCCTGGTGTGTCCGGAGCAAACATGGCGAACATTCGGTGTGTGAAGGTGAGTTCATAGAAATGAAACCTGCTTTCTGCTCCCGTCCCGCAACGCGTAACTTGTTCACATGGAGTAAATGCGACGTTTTAAACTTATAGCAGGCCCCCGCTGTGGCGTCACTTCCGATCAGCGGATTTCCATGCTAGTTTAGTAGTTTGATGGTGAGGCTATTGGGCTTTAACTATCTGCTCTGTTCAGGTTTCTGTCGCCAACATTCACACTTTCCTATTGATTTCACTTTAACTTGCTTAGGATGACCCGCTTTAAAACGTTTACAGTTCCATAAAATCTGTTTTTGCTTTAAAAAAAAAAAAGCTCTTAAGTGAGTTTTTTTTATTTATTTAAATTGCATAATTCTGGTGAATAAAAATCAACAGAACTGTTGTTTCTTTTTGTCTTTTGCTGCACGGTAGCGCAGTTGGTAGCACTGTTACCTTGTAGCAAGAAGGTTCTGGGGTCTAACATCCTGCATGGAGTTTTGCATGTTCTCCCTGTGCATTAGTGGGTCCTCTCCAGGTACTCCAGTAAAAAAAAAAAAAAAAAAACACGATAGATTAACCGGTTCCTCTAAATTGCCCTTAGCTGTATGAGTTGTTTGTCCTGTGGGTCTCCATGTTGTCCTGTGATGGACTGGAGACCTGTCCAGGCTCCACTCCACCTCTCGCCACATGACCGCTGGAGAGAAACACCAACTTATGGATGGATGGATGGATGGAGAATTGTTGCTCAACACTCAGCATTTGAGAAAGTTTCCTGCTGTACAGCCCTGACTCCTTTTTAAAAGAGCTTAAATCTGTACAGATTTACCATTTATTGCTCCAGCCTGTCGTCGTTGTTGCCCAAAGTCACCTTGCAGTGGTTATAATGATATGGCTGATTGGTGTGACCTTAGTAATTATTATCCTGAAGTACAGCGGCACTTTCCCCACTTACAAAGAATGGAGATGTCTGTAAGTGATTTAAATTTGCAACTGCTTTTTTTTTCTGTCAAGATGCAAGAAAACATTAGAAAAAGTGGATTTTTTTCGTGTTCAAAAATACCAGTAAGCTGTAACTTACTGCAGATTTCTTCCAATCTGAGGCATTTCGTTTTAAGTAGAGAAAAAAAACCTGAATTGTTAGTAAAATTACATTATTTCTAAACTGCAAGTATTCTTTGAAATTCCCAATTTTCTGGCGAACTCAGCGGGTCAGAACTAGCCGGTGAAAGCCTGATTTCCATGTTTCTTCTTCCAATTCCTTTTTCATTTTGCATAAAGTCCAAAACTTGATTCTTCTAAACCCTCGAGGTCTCGCATCTTTTTAAATGTCTTGTTTGCTGGATTTTCTAACAATCAGCATCAGATCTTTACAGTGTTCCTGTTTACGTCTGACAGGGCATGGTCGGCCTGGTGACCGGTGGGGCGTCCGGTTTGGGCCGGGCCACGGTGGAGCGCCTGGTGCAGAGCGGAGCGTCCGCCGTCATCGTGGACCTCCCGTCCTCTGATGGACAGGCGCTGGCTGGCAGTCTGGGGGACCGCTGCGCCTTCGCTCCCGCAGACGTGAGTCCAGAAGTCAGAGAAATCCACCTCCTGTCAGGCATAAAATAATCAAAGAAGAAACATTTCTCTTAATTTTCTAACATTTTCAGTTAAATGTTTCCTAAATGTGATTTATTAGCTCAGCATTTTATAAATATGTAGACTTAAGACAGGACAACTCAGGAGTATTACATCTGTAAGTACTAGAGGTATAACTGTACATGTATTTGAATTTTTCGGTACGGCCCCGTCGGTTTCGGTACGAATCCAGCTGTTTTATACCGGAAAACATTCAGAATGTTTATTTGAGGAACTCAGAGCGCAGCGCAACGTTCTGCAGCGCAACTAAAAAAAGTGACACCAAAACAGAAAGGACTCCCAGCTATCGCTAAACTCTTCTATTTGGGAACATTAATGCTTTCTAATGCAACTACATAAGAAAAAGAAAGATGAACCGAACCAGAACTTTGTCAGCGAACGCATCATTCAGCAGCAATAAGGTCCGTAACACGCTCCGCACTGAACTGAATGACTCACCTGAAACGATGTCAAGCTGAATGTAAACATCACCGATACTAGAGAAAAACCAGCTGATGTCCACATAGCTACCAGTAGCATCCAATCAGCCCAAACTCCTTATTTTGGAGAAAATGCAAGTCGGTGGAATGAGAACGGATCTTCCCAACAGCTGCCCATGCTGCATTCAAGTACCCCTGGGAAGCTAGGTTGTTGAAATATCAAAACAACTCCAAAGTTATTTAAGCATGTTTTATTCTTAAAATATGGGTAAAGTATTATTTAAACAGTTCTAATTATTAACACTGTCGGTTTTCAAGCGGTTCTACTCTGGCTATGTCTGCTTGTACTATTTTTTAAACATATGTATATTTTTAAATCTAATCAAATCTCCAGTCGGTTCTATGGTTTCAACGTCTTTAAGTTATACAATATAATTAAATCAAATTAATTTCAGGAACTGAAAGGAAGGAATTTCTGAAAAAAAAGGTTCTTTGTTTAATGCTGATCAAAAGTTTTTTAGTTTTTTAGTCATGTGCACATTTGTATTTATTTTTCTTGAATAAATTGTCCCGAAAACGTACCAAACCGTTATTTTTGTGTAAGTTACACCCCTAGTAAGTACAGTTGTAATATCCTCTTAGTCCATTAGATGGCGCCATTTCTTTTAATTTCTTTAGCCTATAGGTCCTTGTGAAATGGTCTATAGCCCTCAAACGTGTTCCAAGCTTGTTGTTGTAACATGACCATTTATTTTGTGGCATTTATGTGACAAACTAACAAAACAAAATGCAAATGGAAGAAATATGATCAAATCTTGTATTTCACCTTTTACTCCTGCATAAAATCCCGTGGAATAAATTGCCTCTATAAGACGCCTAATTAGTAAATAGTGTACTTTAATCTGCTGGCCTGTGAACAAGAACATTAATGAACAACCAGCTTCACGAAGACCAAGGAACACAACAGGGACGGTTCAGGCTGCCAAGAGGCCTGTGGTAACTGGAGGGGCTGCAGAGATTTACAGCTCAGGTGGTAAAATCTGTTGACAGGACAACCTGGAGGAACATCTGCTTGCTGGGGTGGAGGTTCCCCTTCCAGCTGGAGAACCAGAGCTACAATAGAATGGCCTAGTCAAAGTCCAGACCCCAATCCAGTTGAAAAGTTTGTGACAAGACTTCCCAACTGATGTTCACAGGTGCTTTCTATCCAATTTGATCTTTCCTTTACCTCAGTTTGTGTTAGCCTAACCCATAAAAGTGCAGTGAAGGACACTGAAGTGTGCACAAAATGTGGAACATTTCAAAGTGTGTGACTAAACAAAAAAAAAGAAGAAGAACTGGGCTTTTTTGTTTTCATACCCGTGTCACGTCATTCCCAGGTTACATCCGAGGCAGATGTGCGCTCGGCGGTGTCTCTGGCCCGGGAGAAGTTCGGGAAGTTGGACCTGGCGGTTAACTGTGCTGGCATTGCTGTGGCCGTTAAAACGTATAACTTCAAGAAGGACGTCCCTCACAGCCTGGAGGACTTCCAGCGTGTCATCAACGTAAGAAGAAGAAGAAGAATGGAAGACATTCAAGCTTGTGAGCCCTGTCTGATTGAGGTGTGTTCTGCTCCTGTAGGTAAACATCGCAGGAACCTTCAACGTGATCCGCCTCGCCGTGGGGGAGATGGGGAAGAACGAGCCGGACGCAGATGGACACAGAGGCTGCATCATAAACACGGCCAGTGTGGCGGCGTTCGACGGACAGGTAGGTCCTAAAAATCTGCCACTTGAAGGTGCAGAACCCTGCTGCTGCGCCGTTTGTCAGGCTTGTCGCCTTGTTTCACCTTTAGGTGGGACAAGCAGCGTATTCTGCCTCTAAAGGCGGCATTGTCGGAATGACGCTCCCAATCGCTCGAGATCTTGCACCCATGGGCATCAGAGTTGTCACAATCGCCCCAGGTTGGTGTTAAAAACAAAAAAAACGGAATCATTGTCTGATGTCAACCAGAATGGAAGCGATGATGAATATTTCCTCAATCCCTCCTGCAGGATTGTTCTCCACTCCTCTCCTCGCCGGCCTGCCAGAGAAGGTGCGCTCCTTTCTCGCCCGCCAGGTGCCCTTTCCTTCGCGGCTGGGAGACCCCGCCGAGTTTGCCCACTTGGTGACCTCGCTGGCGGAGAACCCGATGATCAACGGGGAGGTCATCAGACTGGACGGCGCCATCCGCATGCAGCCCTGATCGGAACGCCATCGGCTTCCACCGTTTAGACTGAAACTGTGTGAACGGCTGCCTTGTTTTAACTCTGTAGAAAACGGTGAATTAAACCGTCACTTGAATCATGTGGATCTTTTTATTCACCTTTTGGGGGTCTCAAAGTGTCAGAATGTACTTCATATTGAACAATGCTACAATAAATATCAAAAGGTTTCACTTCATATCTCAAAAGTTTTTATTACCTTCTACTGAAATTCTTTTTTTATCTGCATGCAGCTTTTGTTTTATTGTCATCCTGTGAGCTAGAGATAATTTTTTGCATTAAGATCAATTTTAATTAGAATATAGTCCTGATGGGAGAAGAGCTCTAAAAACTGGGAACACCAAATGGATGGATCTAACTGGGATGTAAGAAAATATCGCTATATCGGGATATTTTGTCACGATATTGTATCGATATTCAAAAGCAATGTATTGGGTTTTTTTCTTTTTGTTTTTTTAGATTTTGAATGGAACCATGAATGATGACAGTATTTTTTGAAGTAAATATAAAAGTATGACAGGTAGTTTGTGGCTGTTTTCACCTTCTTGGTTCCAGTGGATCAACTAGATCTAGTAATAAGAACTGGATGTGTTAAAGTATGAAACAGGTTGGAGTGTTTAGATTAATGCTGTGAAAGTTTTTCTACAGTTAAATTCAGTTTTAAAAATCACAATATATCATTTTACTCATAGTATCCAAATATATCGTATCGCCAGATTTGTACCAACACACATCCCTAGATCTGACAAAGTAAAATCAGTTTAGACACAACAAGCATGCTGTATATAAATACTGCAGATTCCACAGCTAAGCTTTAGTTATTGACCAAAAGAGAAAAAGTGACTCTGAGTTTATAATCTAGCTGAAATAATGACCTAATTTCAGTTATTTATGAGGAGTGGTGACTTCTGATGGATGACTTTGACTGTAACTCTTTACGCTCCGGGTTTAATCGTCCAAACAAAGTACTGATTGTGTGTGAATATGTTGGTAATAAGTCAACAATTGTACTCTAGTATGAGTAACACCACTTCAGCATATTTTTACTCAAGTTAAAGTAAAAAAGAAAATAGCTGTCTGCGAATTGACTCGAGTAGGAAAGTATTTTGTAAGTACTGGGTATCTGATCAGAACGTCTAATTTTAAAATTAAAATTGTGCCAATTCTGTTTTTTTAATTAGGTTTTTTAAAGAAAAATGGGAAAAAACACAAATAACATGATTACAAAATAACACATTTTAAGCAGAAGAAACACTTTTCCACTTACAAATTACATTAGAATAACAAAGCTTGTGTAAAAACAAGAGGTCTCACTCTCGCATTAACTGTAGGTTTGTGTCTGTCTCATGGATTTTTGACTAAAACAAGCGTGTTTTTGTTTCTATAAAAAGTACAGTGTAGTAAACCTGCTTCTAAAGGTAATACTCATATAAATGTAACTAGTTACTGCCTTCCTCTGGAACGTGTCATGTTAGAGGGGTAGAAAAGTGGCAACGCTCAGCCCCTATAGGAGCAACGAGGGGGATGTTCTGGCCCATTCCTCCTGACAGAACCGGTAGAAAGGAGTCGGGTTTGTAGGCCGCCTCGCTCTCTAGGATTGAGATCAGGGCTTTGTTGTCCGGAAGCCACTTTAGAACCACTCTGCTCTGGATGCTGAGGGTCGTCGTCCATCTGGAAGACCCATTTGAACCCGAACTTTAACTTCCAGGCTGATGTCTTTAGATGTTGCATTTGATTGGGACCATGCATATTAATGGACAAAACATGACTTACACGATTGTAAACATGCTGGATTGTAGCCAAGGGCTAATTCCAACATGTCGTCCCACTGGATGGGTACATACAGGGTTACAATTTCATAAAAAATAAAAAAAAAGATCCACATTTAAAGGTCGTACAGGGCACGTTTCACTGTGTATAACGACACTGTCTTACCAGCTTCAGCCAGTATCAAGAAGTCTTTATGCTCTTCGTTCTAGTGACATTTATCTTCTGGTTATTCCCCGTGTTGGAACCAATCTGGGGAAACAAGGTTTTAGTTATGCTGCCGCTGCCTCCTCCGCCTGGAAAGTTTTACAATCCGAGTTGAAGTTGTCAAAATGTATTCTTCTTTGTGCTTTTTGTTCCATCTTTAAAAAAAAAAACCAACAGTGAGAGTCTTTCGAACAGTGCTTGTGCTTCGAATTTGTTACTCCTCTACTTTATAACTACTGTTTTTAAATGTTTGTTTTATCCATCATCCTTGTCAGCTTTATAATGACGTGTGCTGTTGACCTCTTGGCCAGGTCACAATTGGAAAAGAGATCTCAATCTCAATGGGTTCTCTACCTGGTTAAACAAAAACAAAATCTTCACAAGGTCTTTGACTTTCTTCCTGGAATCGATTTGCACATGAGCTCAGTGGACTCAATTAAGTTTTAGAATGGACCACCGGTTTCAGGCTTATTTATCAGTGTTTTAACCGGCTTATCAGCAACATTAGATGATGCAGGATCACAAATGGAACTTTGAAACAGAAAGACAGAATAAAAAAAACCTCCCTCAGAAAATCTGAAAGCAAAACCAGAAGAAACTGTAAGTGAACACATCTTTATTAGGGATTCGGGCATCGTGTGAGTTTGGATGGCAGAAGAAAAACATGAGATGAGTTGCTGATAAGCGAACATGAACTGGTTAATATGAGAACAGGGAATTGGACTACCACAGGTTGATTTCAAAGCCAGTGCCAAAGAGAGACACGCCCATCTTACGACCAAAAGAGAAACCAGTTCCCAACACTTTAGCTTCCACCCCTGTCAGACCAACATCAACGCCGGTGTCGGCTCCTAGACCGACTTTAGCTTTCAGAGGACCAGCGGAGGCAGAGGCTCCTGCCAGCTCTGCTCTGGCAAAAGCTCTGGCATTCAGGGTCCCTGCAGAGACGCCGGCTCCTGCGTTGGCGTTGGGTCCTCTAGCTTCAGCATCAAACACTCTCCATTCAGCTCGAGCTTTGCCGACTCCTGCTTCAGCGTAAACTCCCGCTTTGGGAATACGCTTTCCTGGTTTGTCTTCTGGTCCATTTGCAAACCTCCCGGCACTTGCATAGGTAGCATCAGCCGAGGCTTTACCGGGCCGGTCGAAGGTGTCAATCATTTCCACGACCCCGGATGATCCAATAGAGAGGTCTGCTCCACCTTTAACCACTGCAGAGGTCAAAGGAGTAAATGAGCGTAGAGTTTACAAAAAGGACAAACGTGTAGTGTCTTAGAAAAGCTCCACTGAATTATTAAATAGACCATTTCTAGATTGTATCGTCTAAACAAGCCGGGTACACTTTGACACTAAATTTACCCAAAAATCTAAACATTGCAAGAGAGAACGATGTGATTTGGGATTGATCGTAACATGGAGGTTCCAGTATCATCCAAGTGACCCTGGTTCATTACAGAGAGAAAATGTTTGCACGAATTAGGCAGTTTTTCCTTCTTTTTATTTAAATGATAGGCAAATATCTGCTAATAAACAAAAGTCACAGTGGTTTAACATGTTATGTGACAAACCAGTTCAAACATAGGTTCAACTTTTGCAATTGACTGCTGGTTTATTTTTTAGTAGCGGTGGAAATAACATTTGTCCACATTTACTGCTAGAAAGGAGGACGCGCAACAAAAAGGCATTACTTCCTGTTGTTTGTGATTGTTATGGTTGCCTGGTTACCTGGCATCTTCAGGATGAAGCGATTCCCGCTGAAAGACAAGAGCAGATTCGATTTCTTTCAATGTTACAACTTCAATTTTATTTTACATTAAATGCACATAAACTTACATTCTCTGTTACTATAGGAGCTATAATCACGTTAACAAACCCAGCTTGATGAAAGTCAAACATCAGTGAATAAAGTTTCGGTTACAAACGATAGTGTTAAGTAACACAGCTCTGTTTAGCCACTTACTCCTATGGTGTTGCCTGGACTTTGTCAGACGTGAGAGTCCTGCTGCACTCAGACTAAGGCTGTATAAATACGGCAGAGAAGGCTCTTGTTTCTACATCCTGTATGACTAAAAATGGCAAAAGCCTTTTCCTGATGACTGAGAATGAATCTGAAAGCGGTTTTGGGAATACTGATCAAGACTTGAAGAAAAGTGAGCTTAGTGTTTTGGCACTTTGAGCTGATTTTATCATGGAAAGATATCTGCAAATAAAATTGTATTTGATTTGATTTATGTACGATGTGTTGAACTTGCTTGCAGGGTAAAATGGTGGTAAAGGCAGGAAGGTCTTGGGTTTAGCATAAAGTGCACTTTTCTTATCTTTACTCATGTGGATCTTCACACCCTTATCAGTCTTCCCAGATTACGTAGCATTAAAACAGATTAACAGGATGTAAAAAAAAAAAACTGCACTTAATGCTTTATGTCATCATGTCATCAGAACCTATAGCTCAAAACCAAAATTATGAAAAATAAAAATGATAAAACTGGAATCTACGGACCAAAGAAGCATCAGAAAGAACAACAACAGTTGATTTTGTATGTTGGACTTGATATGTGGCTTGTATAATACTGCTTAAAAGAAATACAGTATATACAAAAAAAAAAAAAGCTAGAGTCTATGGGCCAATGAAGCAGCATAAAAACAAACAAACAAAAAGAATCCACAATCCACATTTTGACGTCAACACACAAATCAACTGAAATAAACTAAAATCAGTAGTTTAAAGTAAATTCCTTATTTATTTTCAAACAGTATTTTCTTTTTCATTACATTATCTTCCATTCATTAATACACACATCTATTTCATTGCAGTTAGTGTGTATAAAACATAGATTTTATTCTATGATCCCATCCATCAGCTTCAAAATGGTACATTTGTAAATCCAGAAAGAAGCGCAATAAAATCTGACGGAAAGAACTAAACCGACAACAACAGCATCAGGGTTAAAGCTGTTCCAGTTATGAAGTAAGGCGGCTACTTGTTTCACCAAATATCCATGCAAAACCTTCTGTCTGGGCTGAGAGAGAAATATTTTTCCCGTTCTGATTTAGAGAAAGTCACTGTCCAGACTGTCTCACAAAGATTCCTGTAGATTTTTGAGAGTAATTTTGGGAGTTTTAGAAATGTGGTGGTCATTGTGTGAAGGTTCTTTTTGATCGATACTATAATTCTACTAGATCTGTGAAGGAAATTACTTATTTTCCCTGAAAATCTTTTACTTTCTTTGTCCTGCTGGCGCTGCACGGGGGCGCAGTTGGTCGCATTGTTGCCTTGCAACAAAAAGGAAAAAAGATAAGCAGATAGTTCCTGTCAAAATTTAATTGACAGGTTGATAGATTAAAATCTACACCCAGATAAATAAATAAAAAATCTATGATTTATCTCCCACCCTAACCGTCAGCTCTCTACCTACACCTGGACCCGGTCTGTCATCTTTGCCCAGCCAAGCCTCAGGGGTTAAAGGTCAAGGACATTTGGATAAAAAAGATCCAGTAAACTAAAATAAATAAAGAATCGTTCAATGCATTTGAGTATAAGCAAATGTTTACAACTTTGATACCCTTTTCTTTCTGCAGCTGAGGTTGTGAGCTGTGGATGACCAGTGAAGACTTCAATATTTTTTCTTTTAGAATTTATTCAATCAGGCAAAGATCACAAACTAATATTGCATTTTAAATTTGTACCCATTATTCTGTAATAGGTGTTTTATCTGAAGACCGTCTTGTAAGATAATTCCCAGGTAAGGCTTTTCAAAAGTCAACCCTTTAAGGCTACATAAGCAGAGAAGTTTATTAGAAATTAAAAATAAGTCAAAACCTTTAGAGGTGAAGCTACAATTAAGGATGTTTCTGATTGTGCAACAAAACAGAATCTGTTTTACAGCTAATAAACGGGTCCCAGCCTGGGAAATAAAGACAGAACAGACTAATCTGTTACAATAGCTTAAATAGATGGATCCTGTTGAATATGCTTATAGTTAAATACAATAAACCAAACAATTATGTCACACCAACATGGGTAACAGTCTAGCATTTACAGTGGACGACGACAGGCAACTTTTTCATGTGCATGGATGTTCCCCATTGGAACTATCTAGTTTTTATATAAATTATTAGAGAAAGTCACCTGGTGTCTTCATCCAAACAATGTCAGGTACAGCCTCTACACTTGTTTAAAACTCGACTCTTTGAAATTACTGTCAAATTTTAAAAGGATACTTTGGGAGATGGCCTAAACACCGACTTTTAACAACTCCAAACGGGAAAAATGTTTATCTCTCAGCCTGATCATAAAATTTTGGACGGACATTTGTCCGAATAAGCACCTTATAATGAGCATAATTGTAATTTTCCAGATTTGATTTAGCTTCTTTCTAGATTTGCAGATACAAAATTATAAAGCTGATGAACGTAAGATAATGCTGTAATTAGAAGTATCATAGAATAAAAATCTAACTTTATACACACCAACTGCAATGAAATACATGCACGTGCACTTTTTTACATCCTGTTTATCTAAAATAGGCAAAAGGATTTAGGAGTGACTTAAAGCTATGTAATCTGGGAAGACTGATAGGGGCGTGAAGATCCACATGAGTAAAGATAAGAAAAGTGCACTTTATGCTTTCAAAGCTCAGCCAGGGTGTGGTTTGCATGTTTTCTCCGTGCAAGAATTGGTTTCTACAAGAACATGGCCGCTACTGCAGGGTATGAACAGCAACCTCCTCTAGGGAACATCCAGGGAAACTTAGGGACATTCCCAAGCCAGATGTGGGTTGTTAATCCAGCATGTTCTGGATCTTCCTGGACCTTTCCTCTGAAGCACCTCCTATAATAGAGCTCTGGTATAGTAGACCATCATTAGCAGGTGTCCAAAATCTAAAATAGAGAAGAAGGGACAGTAGTCTGATCACCCCCCCCCCCCCCCCTCATCAGAACCGATAGCTCAAACTAAATTCTACAAAAAATATAAAACTTGAATTTATGAATCAACGAAGCAGCAGTGAGAGAAAAAAAAAACACGATCCACGTATCAGGCCCAACATACAAAATCAACTTTAAGCAATTAAATAAAATCAACAAATATTAGTAGATTTATGAAAAATCATTAATTGTTTTTGAGCAGTATTTTCCTCTTTACATTCATTCCCACAAACATCTATTTTATTGCAGTTGGTGTGTATAAAGTTAGATTTTATTCTATGAAGCTTGTAATTATATTATTTTACATTCCTCAGCTTTATAATTTTAGATTTGTAGATCCAGAAAGAGGCAAGAATAAAATCTAAAAGTTAAGAACTGAACCAACATTTCATCACAACATCAGCTGTTCCAGATATGAGGTACTTTCTAACTAGACCTGGTAACTTCATGTATCTGCACAAGTTTCCTAGAAATGGAAAGTGAAAGAATAAACTTTTTGTTTTGTGTAAAGTCCATCATGCACACGTAACTTGGCCCTGAGTATTTCACGTTCTTTAGCACATTTTGGTTCTTTCAAAGACCTTCTTAGGTCAGAGATTGGTAATAAAACATAAGCAGAATGCAGTAAAAAAAAACGAGCCACAGCACGGACATGCAGGCAGATCACCCTCTGTAGAGGTCAAAGGTTATGCTAACCCACCCTATTATTGTGTAATGCAAAGGCTGATTGGAATCCGAATCACTTTAAACTCTGACAGTTTCTTATTTAAACTAGCATAATTTTTCTCTGTTTAACAAAAAAATACATTTAAGTTGCTTTTTAATACTTGTTTGTTATGATATGTTAAAAGTTTTTTCTTGTGCAGTAAATAGAGCTGCAATTAGTATGAAAGATTTGCTCCTTTCTGTATTGATTTTTGAGATATCACCAAGCAGGCAGAGTGAGAGGGAAACAGGGACGATGGCTCCAGGCATGCTGACAGATCCTCACACCTGTGTAGTTTATTCTGTAAAGAACCTTGAACCGTATGAGTTACAAATTGGCATTTCGTATAATTTGTTTCTGACCAAGTATCAGTCCAAGACTTTACGTCTGGGCTGAGAGATAAATGTTTTTCCCGTTTGAGTTTGTAAAAGTCAGGGTTAAAGCTGTGTCCCCAAGACTCCTATTGATTTTTGACAGTAAGTTCGAAGAGTAAAGTTTAAAAAGCTTTGACAAGAAGGAAGATTGTGTTTTAATTGATAAGAACTTTAACAATGTATAGGTCGCCAGTCCATTGCAGTGAATTGTAATTTTTTATTTTTTTGCAGATGCAGAAGGTTTCACAGTTTGATTCATGATCACAAAATGTACATTTCTTCCCTTTAAGAGTTGTCCTCTCTGTTGAGAAATGTATTGTGGCTTCTGTTCTGTTTAGCGCCACAAACTGAACCTGGCGATGCCATTTTCCGGCTTAGGTGAGAGGAACTGGTGCAGGATGCAAAGTCCTGCGACGCACAAACAAATAAATGCATCAAAGTAGAAGCGTAAAATGACATAAATGTAGATCCTCACTCATCATGTTCTATCCAGAGACAGTGTTTATTTATAGGAATGAAATTATGAGTTATTCTAACCCCTTAAGTGCCATCACCCTCAGAGGTTACAATATATTTGTTGTTGACCACGACAGCTTCCATCCGGTGGAGGCGTCAGGTTTGAACACTTTGAGGTGGAAATCTGTGAAAGGACAGTGATGAAATTTAAATTTGAGTCATATGTTTAAAAATGTTTAGACAAAAAGCAGCGTGATGATCCACCTGGACGCTTCTGTCTCTCAGTTTGTTTCTGCTGCTTGACTGCGCCCTGCTGGTCGAACCTACACAACACAACTTCAAATGTTATGATCTCCCTTCATTTTCTGTTAACGTTTAGTTAAATAAATCCTGAAATCTATGTTAATGTCAGCTCACCCTCCGTTTCCCTCCTTGTTTTCCATTTGTAGAGGAGCAAGACAGCGGCAGCAAACAGCGCAGCGACACACGAAGCCAGAGGCGGAATGTAACCTGAATGAGAGGCAAGGATGCTCAGGTGGTTTAGAACCAGATAAATACAGGTTAAAGGTCAGCATCCGCTACACAGCTTTGTAGACAGACTGAGAGAAATCAAGATTTATACTTCAATACACTGGGATGTTGTAATTAATTAAGGGTTTTACTGGAGAGGAATTACAGTGTCTGAAGCTAATGACATAAATAGGGTTTTAAGTCTGTTTTATAACCTTCAGAGGCTCCCGTCTCCTCCGTCTGCTGCTGTTCCAGCTGCTTCAGGTCTGCGAGTGACAAAAACATTAAAAAATGTAATTTATTTGTGCCAAAGGTGAGCAGAAAATACACCGAATAAGCAACTTGGTGACAAGTGGTGTTAAAACTGAAATGAAACAAATTACCTAAACTCTGAATTACCTCTCCCAACTAGTTTATGGTGTGTAAATATTTACGTTTACAATAAATTACATGCACCAGATGTATGGGGACCCCCCCCCTTTTGCTAACAATACAGGACGTTGTCGTCTAAAAGGTTTCATAAAGTTTGAGCGCAAAAAGATTTAAGGATCCTCGTTGCACAAACTCTGTAGATCACAGGAGGTCAAACTCCAGTCCTTGAGGTCCAGTCCTGCGACTTTACTTAAAGAGCAACTCACCTCCCTAACACCTGCTAACAGGTGTTCTATGGCGTCTCTGCATGGGGGGCCGGTGGGGCCCGGCCCCACCAGATGTCGCTGTGGAGCTCTATGCATGGCATGCTCAAAGGGGCTATATGCAATTTTCAGAAATCTAAACTCGCGACTGACCCCATGTGGCCAAAAACGGAACTGCTCTTCCTTTCTGCTCGCTCTCGCAGCGCGCGCTCCTGCGCCGGTCGCTCTCAATCTTGTATCTTTTTGTGCACTTGTCAGGGGTTTAACTTTCTTAGTCTTATGTGGAGTTACTGTTGGTGTCAGAGTTGTCCTTGGTCTCTTCTGTGTATTCGCACAATCCATTGAACTGCTTGCGAGCGCTGACTAGCGGTGGTGGCAGTGATCTGAAACATTAAACATGAACGCGCTTGACGTCACATCCGCAGACAGCGCGGGAAAAATCCGACCCGACAGAAAATAGAAAAAATTGGATAAACATGGGTCACTACTATTGTTTGGGCATAGAAAGTGGTTATACTAGAACTAATGCTTGCTTGTTCTCACATCCTGTTACAGCAGCTAACCTCTTTCTTCCATACTGACAGAAGCAACCCCCTCATCACGACTGGCTCCTGGCTCTGATTCTGACACTAAATCACATTATGACAATGGTCATGATTCTCAGCACAAATCTCTCCCTTTTACAAAGTTCTCTGATCAATTCAGGTCAGTTTCATTAATGTAGTGCTGAATCATCTAGCATCTCAGGGCACATTTCATATATGGCAGGTCTACACAATACTCTTCATTATATTAATTCTAATAATATTCATTTATTCACTCAGTGAGTAGCCTTATCCTTCCTTTCCACTCTGGATTTGTGGGCTCATGACTGGTGCATGGTGCTGGATCTAGTTTCTGGGGAGCTAAAAGACAAAGTTTCCCTGTTATGTGGCGTCACATTATAGGACACTATTGTTTAAATGGTATAACGCTATGTTATATGCCACACCAACACACAATTCATTGACTTTATAATTAATTAAAGGTTGAATATGGAATAATTGAATAAAAAGCTATATAAAAAATAAAAGTACAGCATTTCCATGAAAATTGTATTTTTATTAAAATAAAATGAAATCTAAATTTTAACCGGCACGACAATGCCGTTATGGCGTGGATTATTTCAAGTATGCATTTTCTGTAGGTTATATAAACAGCTTTTGTGCATGTGTAAAGTGATGCAGTGATGTGTCTGCTACACTACATGGACCCACATAGGAAAGTGTTGTATTGTTGTAACCACAACCTAGACACACACTAGATGTTGCTATCGTGTTCATATACCATATCAATTCAATTCAATTCAATTCAGTTTTCAATTCAATTCAATTCAGTTTATTTATATAGCGCCAATTCACAACAGATGTCATCTCAAGGCACTTAACAAGAAGTCATTTCAATACATTTATACAAACATTCCAATCAGTTAAAAAGTTTCCTATTTAAGGAATCCCAGCAGATTGCGTCAGTCATTGGCGTGAGGTTGGGCCTCGTTGATGCAGACTTTCCAACCACAGCAATCCTTCAGCAATCCCTCATACTGAGCAAGCATGTAGCGACGGTGGAGAGGAAAAACTCCCCTTTAACAGGAAGAAACCTCCAACCTTTAAGTTAAACGGTGGGTTTGCAGTTAAAGTTCAACATCTTGCCTTACCCGTTTCATCGTCCTCATTTGGTGCTAGAGGCTGCGAGCTCGTTTTAGTAAAAAAAAGGGGCCAATTTTGGCACATTTAGCTGCGTCTGTTTCCAGAGCTTTCCTCTTTTTTAATTCTTGCTTTCTCCGCGCCACCTTTGCTCTTTCTACTTTCCATCTTTAAACCGCTGATCAGGTGTTGTGCCAAAAACTGATTAGCCGCCGCAGGAGCGCGCACGAGTTAGGCAACACTGTTTCTCGACGTAACTCACAACGATTGGGGCTTAAAATTGGGGCAAATCCAACATTATCGACATTGAAAAAGCACAAATATCCTTGTTAAATACTTTAGCAGATGTTTGCCTCCATTTAATTTCTATAATTTTCTCCAGAGACGTACTGTGCTTTCTATTTCAGAAGTTGTTTAAAATGTTCGGCGTTTGTCTTAAACGGTCACAATATGTGAGCCTGGATGTAATATTTGCAATTTAAATATGCTTTTGGCTAAGAATTGGATATGTCTATGCTATAGCCTTGATATTAATTTAAAATAGCGTAAGATAACTCTGCTGCATAGAATGTAAAGGGACAAGTTATGTAGATTAAAATAAATTATTTTCCAACAATTTTATCGATTTATCTGGTTTGTTTTGCCAATATTTTAATGTCATAGCCAACAACGTGTTATACTGTTTACGTTGTTTTTATTTTGATTTAGTTTGACATGAAGCTAAGGTTAATTGTTTTTTTTTGTTACTATGGAAACTCTCCATGGCACATTTTCACTTGAAAAAACGTGATCAAACTGATCAAGCTCCTATGGTTTTACAATTACACAGTGCTACTATCTATAAATGACTTTTTGTTTAAAGGTGACAAGATTAAAGCATAAATAGTACATTTCCGCACATAGAACATCTTAGAATTGTGATTGTTCTCTTGCCAAAAAGTGACAATAACATCCTGTTTACCTATGAAGGGTTAAATATGCCTCAAAATGTCTTTATTTATTTCTTATTAATTTAATTGTAGACATCACAGCATACTGAGTCTTTTACACCATCTTTAATACCCCCAAATAGGATCATTGGACTTGCCAAAGATTGATTATAGCATCGTGGTTACATGTGAAGTGTTAAACATGTCTCGCAATAACTTTATTTATTATCTCTTGATGCTGTTGTACCCATCACAGCATACTGGGTCTTTTGCATCAAATCAAATCAAATCAAACTTTATTTATAAAGTGCTTTTCATACAAGAAGTTGCATCACAAAGTGCTTTACAGATTAAAATGACCCCACATTAAACCACCTTCCCTTCCCTCCCCCACAGATTTAAAAGCATGGTCACAGTTATACCCCCCTCCCCCCAACCCATCTCCCATGCACACACAGTTAAAAGAAAAAGTTAAAAAGGACATTGGGCCGAGTGTAGATTAACCATGCAAGGAAACGCCATCAGAGGAGCCATCTGCCCCAGCAGCAGTAGATTAACAGCAGCAGCCGAGGCACCGACACAGGGCACCCAGTGGAGGCAAGGCCAAGACCCCCACCTCCACCCAAGCTCCACCTGGAGAGCACCCAGGCAGCCACAGCCGACCACCGCTCCCGGGGCAGAGGGCTCCCACAGAGGAAACACTGGAACGGGGATTAAGATAAATTAAAGTATAAAAAGAAACGGTAAATTAATGAGCTAAGATTAAATAGTAAAACTGATAAAAATATAATCATATAAAACATCCAGAGCAATTAAACAAACAGTGATAAATAATAATCAGTTAAAAGCTAAGCTAAAAAGGTGAGTCTTGAGCCTGCTCTTAAAAACATGAACGTTCTCTGCAGCCCTGAGGTCCTCTGGCAGCCTGTTCCAGAGGTGAGGGCCATAATAATGGAAAGATGCCTCGCCATGCGTGTGTGTCCTGACTTTAGGGGTGACAAGGAGACGGCTGCCAGAGGAGCGCAGAGACTGCGAAGGTTTATATGGTAAAAGCAGTTCAGAGAAATAAGAAGGCCCAAGACCATTAAGACACTTAAAAACCATTAAAAGAACCTTAAAGTCGATCCTGAAATGTACGGGGAGCCAATGCAATGATTTTAAGACCGGTGTAATGTGCTCCCGCCTCCTGGTCTTCGTCTGGACACGTGCTGCTGAATTTTGTAGTAGTTGTAAACCTGATATACTCTTTTTGGGAAGACCAGAAAGCAGGGCATTACAGTAATCAATTCTACTTGAGATAAAAGCATGCATCAGCGACTCCGTATTGGCCCGAGAGAGAATGGGGCGGACTCTGGCGATGTTCTTTAGTTGATAAAAACCTATTTTAGAGATATTTTTTATGTGAGGAATAAAAGTCAGCTCAGAGTCAAAAATCACGCCCAGGTTCTTCACTTGTAAAGAGGGATTAAAAGACAGTGATTGTAGTTTTGGTAAAAGTTTCTCTCTCTGAGCCTCAGGACCGATGACTAAAACTTCAGTTTTGTCCTGGTTGAGCTGGAGAAAGTTTTCTGCCATCCAGGATTTAATGTCTAAAATGCAGTTAAAAATTGCATCCATTGGCCGTGTGTCATCGGGAGACATGGAGATGTATAACTGTGTATCATCAGCATAACTGTGAAAGTTAACTCCATGTCTCCTGATGACGCTGCCTAGAGGGAGCATATAAAGGTTAAAAAGCACTGGGCCTAAGATTGAACCCTGGGGCACACCACATGTAATCCTGTGGACCCTAGAGGAGCAGGTATCTAAACTTACCATAAAAGTCCTGTCTGTGAGATAGGATGTAAACCATTTGTGAACATCACCAGAGAGGCCGATCTGTTTTAAACGGGTTAAAAGAATAGTGTGGTCTACTGTATCGAAGTCAGCGCTTAGATCCAGTAGAACCAACACTGTCACCTTCTGAGCGTCATAATTTATTCTAAAATCATTTAAAATCTTCAGAAGGGCCGTCTCTGTGCTGTGGTTCACCCTAAAACCAGACTGAAATTTCTCTAGGACATTGTGCTCATTAATAAAATCATTAAGTTGAATTAAAACAATCTTTTCTAAAACCTTGCTTAAAAATGGTAAGTTAGATACCGGTCTAAAATTATTAAAATCATTAAAATCTAAATTGCTCTTCTTCAGCAAGACCCCCGTCTGAAGGAAGCAATTCATCATGGTTAAAATCTCATCCCTAAAAAAACGGGTGGGAATCGGGTCCAAAACACATGTGGTGGGCCTCACTGAGGAGAAAACTTTATCAAGAGTCCCAGCATCTACCAGGACAAAACTGTCCAGCGTTTCCTCTGGTAGAGACACACATTCAGATTTGTCTAAAACCATGTTACACTGAGAAGATAAAATATTACATCTGATGGTGTCTACCTTCCCTCTGAAGTGGTCTGCGAACTCCTCACAAAGACTGTTTGAGGGGGTTTTCTGAAATGCATTAGTAGCTCTGTTAAAAAGTTTATCAATGGTGGAAAAAATAATTTTAGGATTATTTTTATTGTCTGATATGATTTTTGCAAAGTAACCATTTCTTGAATTTCTTACAGCATTATTATAGGATTTGAGAAGTTCTGTGTATAATTGATGGTTTATCGTGGTTTTATTTTTTCTCCATTTTCTCTCTGCCGCCCTGCAGTCACTCTTTAGTTTTTTAAGATTGTTATTTCTCCATGGTGCTGCAAGTTTTGAATGTGAGCGTTTCACTCTAAGTGGAGCCAGCAGGTCAAGAGCGGACTGAAGTCTTCTGTTAAAATCACTGGCGATAGAATCATAGGGGGCAGGTAAGAGAGTAGGAGGAAACTTTTGGAAAACTTCTAGAAAACCTGCAGCCACTTCAGGGGTTAGATGGCGCTTCCTGACGGTTCTCACAGAGGTTTCCTGCTGAATAAAACTGGTGATGTTAAAAAACACACAGTAATGGTCAGAGACAGCCAAGTCAACAACAGAGGACACACGGGTGGACAGGCCATGTGTGATCAAGTCCAGGGTGTGTCCTCTGTTGTGAGTTGGCTGCATGACATGCTGACTAAAATCCATATAATTCAAAATATTTAAAAATTCTGTTGATAAAGGGTCTAAAAGGTTATCCATGTGTAGATTAAAATCACCAGCTAAAATGATCCTTTCAAAGGAGTTGTACAAAATTGATAAAAACTCTAAAAATTGTTGAATA
The DNA here is from genome assembly GCA_963556495.2 of Valencia hispanica. Lineage (NCBI taxonomy): Eukaryota > Metazoa > Chordata > Actinopteri > Cyprinodontiformes > Valenciidae > Valencia > Valencia hispanica. The sequence goes on along the minus strand of OY747709.1, from coordinate 49,490,387 downwards.
AAAAGTGCACTCTTTTTAGGAGGCCTATAAACTGTGACACATAAAATCTGAGGAGTCCTAAAAACAGTTGCATTATATTCAAAAGTACTAAAATTATCAAATAAAACAGGTTTGGCAGAAAGCGTTGATGAACTAATAAAAGCAGTTCCGCCTCCCCTTTTGCAACTCCTCGTAGAATAAGTGAAGTTGAAATTTGGTGGGGAGGCCTCTGTAAGAACAACAGGGACATCTGTACTCAGCCATGTTTCTGTTAAAAATAAACAATGTATATTATGATCTAAAATTAGGTCATTTATTATAAAAGTTTTATTCAGCAGAGAACGGACATTTAAAAGTGCCATATTAATAGTGGTTGGAGATGGAGTGACTGTATGATTTACTGAGGGTAGGACTTTTGGTAACTGTTTGAGATTATTAGAGTTGCATTTGCTACGTTTTTTATTATTTGTCCGCTCTCTGCTGATAATAACGGGTATAGATGATTTAGGGCAAGGTCCAAGTCCGATATGTGAATTACTGTTAAAATCTGAACTGAGTTCATAGGAGCAGGGACCAGCTGCACATTAGGATGTGGCAGAAGGGGCAGAGAGGGCAGGTGCATGATCACCAATACCCACAAAATGGCAAAACACAACCATTTTACTTGCCTAAAATTGATTACAGCATCCTTTTTATTCATGAAGGTTTAAATTTAGCAAAAAAAGACTTTATTTATTATCTCTTGATGCTGTTGTACCCATCATAGCATACTGGATCCTTTGCACGATCATCACTACCCACAAAATGGCAAAAAATGACAATTTTACTTGCTAAAAATTGATTATACTATCTTGTTTACTCAAGAAGGATTAAACATGTCTCAAAATTACTTTATTTATTATCTCTTGACGCCATTGTACCCATCACAGCATACTGGGTCCTTTGCATGATCATCAATACCCAAACAATGGCAAAAAACGACAATTTTACTTGCCAGAAATTGATTACAGTATCCTTTTTATTCATGAAGGTTTAAATTTAGCAAAATAAGACTTTATCTGTTATCTCTTGATGCTGTTGTACCCATCACAGCATACTGGGTCCTTTGCGTGATCATAAATACCAACAAAATGGCAAAAAACAACCATTTTACTTGCCAAAAAATGATTACAGCAAAAAAAGAGAGATCACATTTCTCCTGTCTTAGCTTCCCTTCATTGGCTCCCTGTTAAATCCAGAATAGAATCTAAGATCCTCCTTCTTACATATAAACCCCTTAATAATCAAGCTCCATCATACATCAGAGATCTGATTGTTCCATATGTTCCTAACAGAGCTTTTCACTCTCAGACTGCAGGTTCCTAGGATTTCTAAAAGTAGAATTGGAGGCAGATCTTTTAGTTATCAGGCTCCTCTCCTGTGGAACCAGCTCCCAGTTTTAGTCTGTGAGACAGACACTCTGTTTATTTTTAAGGCCAGGCTTAAAACTTTCCTTTTTGATAAAGCTTATAGTTAGAGTGGCTTAGGTCATCCTGAGCTATCTCTGTAGTTATGCTGCTGTAGGCTTAGACTGCTACAGGACAGACTGACTATTTTTCTTCACTCTCCTACTTCACTCTCCTACTTTTCTTCTTCTACTACTCTAACTGCATTGTTTGCTGTTATTTCGACTGTTAATTTGATGTTTTCTCTCAGTGTTTTTCTCTCCATAGAAGCTACACCTGGTCTGGTGTTCTGTTCGGCTGTGAAACCTTCTTGGAGGGCGGCATCGACTGGGATGATGCTCCCATTAACTGAATGTTCTCCCTTGCCTGTGATCAACAATTTACTTTCTTTGACATAGAAAGTACTCTTTCATCAGTTCTTTTTGTGTCTTTGCTCTGTCTTCTCAAACCCCAGTCTGTCGTGGCAGATGGCCGTTCATACTGAGCCAGGTTCTGGTTCTGCTGGAGGTTTCTTGACTCGATGGAATCTGCTGGGTTTTCTTAGAGAGAAAACTTTTAAACTGATTGGAATAATGACCTGAAGGATTAATTGGAATGTATGTATAATTGAATTTAAAGGACTTTTCTTGTAAAGTGTTTTGAGATGTCATGTTGTAAATTGGCTATGTATAAAAAACCCGAATTGAATTGAACATGGATGAAACACTGCATAATCAAATTATGGCAAATTTTGACAAGCCACAATTTTTTTATAGTTCTTCTAGACTTTGAAGCAATTTGTACAATAACATCAACAGATAATAAATAAACTCATTTTGAGGCACATTTAACCCTTCATAGGTGACCAGGATGCTATAATCACTTTTTGGCAAGTCCTATGGTCACTTTTAGCCATTTTAGGGATATCTAAGATGATGCAAAGGAGCCAGTATGCTGTGATGGGTACAGTAACATCAACAGATAATAGGTAAAGTCATTTTTTGGTACACTTGACCCTTCATGAGTTAACAGGATGTTAGAATCACTTTTGGGCTAGTGAGCTCATTTTTAGCCATTTTGGGAGGTTGTATGACAATGCAAAGGAACCAGTATGCTGTGATAGGTACAATAACATCAACAGATAGTATATAAAGTCCTTTATAGGTAAATTTAACCCTTCGTGACTAAAAAGGATGCTCTGATCACTTTTTGGCAAGTTAAATGGTCATTTTCTTTTGCCATTTTGGAGGTATTTATGGTCATGTAAAGGACCCAGTATTCTGGGATGTGTACAGTAACAATACCAGATAATAACTAAAGTAATTGTGAGACATGTTTAACCTTTCACATGTAACCAGGACTCTGTAATCAATTTTTGGCAAGTAAAATGGTCATTTTTTGCCATTTTGTGGGTTTTGATGATCATGCCAAGGACCCAGTATGCTGTGATGGGTACAACAGCATCAAGAGATAACAAATAACGTCATTTTTTGGAAAATTGAAATCTTCATGAATAAAAACGATGCTGTAATCAACTTTTATTCAATTTGGAAGGGCTGGAGAGCAATATAATAATTAGTGTCTGCAGGTAACAGTGAAGCATGGTGGAGGTTCCTTGACTGTTTGGGGCTGTATTTCTGCAAATGGAGTTGGAGATTTGGTCTGGATTAATGGTGTTCTCAATGCCATATACTTATCCATCGTGCAATGCCATCAGGGAGGCGCGTGATTGGCCTCAAATATCTTCTGCAGTTAGTCACCGACCCTAAACACACAGCCAAAATCATTAAGAACTATCTTCAGCGTAAAGAAGAAGAAGAAGTCCTGGAAGTGATGGTATGGCCCCCACAGAGCCCTGATCTCAACATCATGGAGTGTGGCTGGGATTACATGAAGAGACAGAAGGATGTGAGGAAGCCTACATCCACAGAAGATCTGAGGTTAGTTGTCCAAGATGTTAGGAACAACCTACCAGCTGAGTTCTTTCAAAAACTATGTGCAAGTGTAGCTAGAAGAATTCATGCTGTTTTGAATGCAAAGGGTGGTCACACCAAATATTGATTTGATTTAGATTTCTCTTTTGTTCATTCACTGCTTTTTGTTGATTGATGAAAACTAATGATTAAACTTCCATTTTTGAAAGCATTCTTTGTTTACACTATTTTTTTCACACCTGCCTAAAACTTTTATACAGTACTGTATAATATGTATATTTACATAGAAGTTGGTCCAGAAGATCTACAGATTTTACCCTGGAAATAGGCAATGTCCCGCCCACAGGAAACAGGAAGGTTAAGATTTAGTTTGCTCTTTAGGAAGGGATTTACCCATGGTGGAGCAAAGAAACCAGAAGGTTTTTGAGCTAAATAGACGCTTAGAGAATTCACCAGGATTCACCAGGATTAGGTGGAAATGTTGGGATCAATGCTAATTTATTCCTACATCTTTAGTTTAATTTATAAAATTGTTTCTCTTTACAGTCGTTATTCCTAAAGTAATTCATGGCTGTTTATCTGCTCTGCAGCTCTGCAGGATGGAGACACTACAGAACCCCATAGACGAGTGGAAAGAGACAACTTTAAAGTTGGATTTTCTTTTCATTTTACTGGAAGCAGGAAGTTCTATAAGGAAAAATGTGAAGGAGAAAATATTCTTATCAATACAACAGAAGACAGAGCTCAGAGAGGCAGATACAGCATTTAGTATGAAAATAATGGCTTTTTATCAAATGTTCTGAATGTGAGCATCACAGAACTGAGACCGTGTGACTCAGGACGGTACCGGTGTCGCTTTGATACTTGGCTTAGCTGGCCTTTCTGGTCTCTGTTTTGCTGTCCAACTCTTTAAAAGTGCCAACATGCTCTACCAGGAAAAGTTCTTGGCAGGATGATCAGAGAGCATCACAAGAACCTCACTGTCTGACCTCCAGGACATCTTCATTCAAGGATACAGATCCAGGAACCATCAGATCTGTCCTGCTCTGTGGAGAAGTTGCATTTCTACATTTCACTCCTGTTGTACATCTACAGTCAAGCATGTGATGAATAAAGTAATCTCTGTATGAAACATTAGTTTGGATGTTTAAAAGCTGACTGTCAACTAATGAATGGCTCTAATGTTCTAAAAGGTTCAAACTTGAACCTGGATTTACTGTTCTTTGAATCTCAAACTATTTTATTTTGGTAAATTGTGATCCTGATAAAGGTTACCAAACCAAACTGTGAAGTTGAAGTTAGGCAGAAAAATCCCACAGGAGGTAATGGAGGAATATTTGATGCAAAAGTATACCTCCATACTCTTCAACTTAGCAGTAAAACTTAGGAGTAGAGAGACCTCTGGTGGTCAGAGGAGGAACTCCAACCTTCAGAGAAGTTCCTGGTTTATCAGAGGAGGAAGAGAAGCAGAGTTAGAAACCATCAGCAGCTCAGGATGAAGGTCTGTCACACTTTGATCTGCTTCTTCTTCCTCAGTGAGTACATTCTTTTCTTTCTATCAGTTTCTCTGCTCTCAGTCCTTCATCCGATCAGTTCCTCACAGTTTATTAGACTTTTAACTTGTTGAAAAGAGTTCAGTAAACTGAACTCTGTTTGATTGTTCCTCCAGTTGTATCTGTTACTTTCTGTTGATTTTGTGATCAAATATCCTAATGATGTATCCTGATGGTTTCTGTAGTAAAATATGTTGATGATCAGGTTTAAATATAAGTACCCTCATTCTGTGGTTAAACTATTATCAGCTTTTCAGAACTTTTGTTTCTAAGCTAGTCAGGAAAACCATCACTAGACACATGCTAGTTTAATACAATTCCTTTGTCCTCTCTCTCAGAAATCAAGCTCTGCGTTAAACATTAAACATGATGTGTTTACCTTCTGTTTTACAAATGCACAATTTTCTTTTTGGATCCAACATCAGATATTTCATCTTAAAAACAAAACAAACCATCTGGAAGTGGTTGAAAATGCAAATATACATTAAATAAATAAATAGTTTCTTCTTACAGAACTCCGAGTCTGTTGTTTTCAAGAACTAACATTTTCTACAAGTCTTAGATTAGGCAAAGAAACAGAGGAAAAAGCTCTTTGCTTAAAGCAGCTAAAGAGGAACATCAGCAGAAACCACAGAGTGCTGCAAACATCTAAAACATCATCACAGACACAGTGATAAAATCTGCAGAATAGTCGTGTTCAAAAGAGATTAAAAATTAAAGAAAATAATTATGGGCACATTTGAGGCTTTTAACAAACTTTGAGTTGCTTCTCAGTTGGAGATTTAACCATGTGAAACAAAAAAAATCTGAAAGTTGTTGAGCTAAATACATGTTGAGAAAATTCACGAGAATTATTCAGAAATGTTGGAATAAATGCTGATTTATGTTCACATCTTCAGTTAAATTTATGATAGATATTTTCTCTTCAAGCTGCTTAATTATACAGTAATTACTGACTGTTTATCTCCTCAGCAGCTCTGCAGGATGGAGACACTGGAGAACCCCGTAGAGGAATGAAAGGAGAGAACATCACAGTTTCATGTTCATTTTCTTTCTCTGGAAGCAGGAAGTTCTTCTGTAGGGAAAACTGTGAAGGAGAAAATATTCTGATCGATACAACAGAAGACAGCGCTCAGAGAGGCAGATACAGCATTAAGTATGAAAATAAAGGTTTCTTATCTCCTATTCTGTATGTGAGCATCACAGATCTGAAACCGTCTGACTCAGGACGGTACCGGTGTAGTTTGGACTATCCTACGGTACGGCATGATGATTTTAGTCTCACTGTGACAGAAGGTGAGTTTCCTCCTGAAAATGTTCCTTCATGTCTCTAGAAGAAAACTTTGCTCACTGACAGCTTCTTCTGACCCAAAGAACCTCAGACAGGAAACTGGGTTTATTTCTTAGTTAGGATGTTTTTAGCTGATCTAAATCATCCAACATGTTCAAACTGTGACTCATGCAGACAAACATCTTCATTATTATCATGAGTATGAACAATTATTTTCCATTTTAAACTCAGTTATTCTGATTCTGTTTAATTCCTCACAGCTTCAGATCCAAACTGGACTCTTCAAACTTTTCCATCATCATTTCCATCATCAGCCTCTGAAACAACAGCAGCAGCAACATCAACACAAAGGCTGAGTTCCTCCTCTTCTTCCTCCTCACCTGAAACCACCCAACAGACCAGAACATCAACTGGACCCAAAGGTAACGTTTCTGTTGACCTTCTTTTATATCAGAGCCAGAGGGATGTGCAGAGATGCCCACATTTAAATGTTGTTTTCAAACAGTAACAATGATGAAGATCATCAGCTGAAGAATCAGAAGAGTCTGATACGCCACATTTACCACTTTGTCATGATGAAACCAAGCTGTTCTCTTGTTAACACCCCTGCAGGTCTGCTGCTTTATGTGGTTCTGACTCTGGTCGCCAAGATCATCTTATTATCAACACCTTTGGTGATTTTCTGCTGGAAGAGGAGGGTCACTGAAAGCAAAGGTGAAGATGCACAAAACACAAAAACAGCTGTGTTGATCTCACTTATTAAGCTACATTTGTACCAAAGATCTTCTTAGCCACGCTTAGTTTAGCAATAATCAAACAATTTCTGTTTGTATCGCACATTTGAGCAATCAGCAGAGCAGTCAGGACTGAAGGATTCCTAAAGAGGCAAGAGTTCAAATAGAGCGTCTGACTGAAGATGATTAGAGATTCTGCAATCAATTTAGGGAAACAGAAAATGATTTATGAACATTAAAGCATGTTAATGTTTCAGCTGTATCATTTCTGGAGATTATTTCTGTTTGTTGTGTTGGAGCAAAATCTACCCAACCTGCTCTGAGCATCAACCAGCAGAGGTTGGATCTACACAGCTCAGCTTGCTTCTAGTTCCTGGAAAGTTTCCTAATCTCTGTAAACCAGATGATTCAGCTCTCTGATCTAAATGTTTTTCAGATCCTGCTGCAGAAACAGAGAACGCTGCCTTTTCTCAGGTGAGTCTGAATCTTTATAAAACACCTGAGTTTCATTAGTGGTTATGAAACTGACTCAGTGATACAACTCGTCCTCCTCCTGCAGACCAAGCCAGCGAGGGAGGAAATCAGAGATGAGGACAGACAGAACAAATCATCTGCTGAGGAAATATCTCTCTTCAGTTTAGACCTGAACTAAACTGAAACAATCAGAGCTCAAAGATGAGGAACATTTAGTCTGATGGTTTCACAACAAAATAACTAAAATCACACATAAAGGACGGATTTCTATAAGTTATTGAAGAGCAAAAATATGCAATAGGTTTTCCCACAAGGTTAAAAAATGTTCCTTTGTTGAATGTTACAGAAGATGTTTGAAAGATGATCTAATTGCTCTGCTGTAACTATTTTTCTGATAAATTCGTTTTCACTTTAGTTTTCTAGTAAAACAACACGGTATGTGTACGTACAATATACTGTTTATATGTCTGGGTGATATGGAAAAAAAACCTGTCACAATAGTATTTTTCATATTAGTCAATATAGACACATCACGATTCAGGACATTTAAAAAAAAAAAAAATTTCAGTATTTAACATTTGCTGGCACTATTTGGAGAAAACAGATAATTTATTTTATTTTCTTTTTTCAAAAGTTGAACATGTCCACAGACATTATACAACTGGTTCGGACAGATTATAGTAGGTTAGGGCTGGGCGACATGGATTAAATATAAAATCTTGGATTTTTTTGTGCCAATTTTAATTTTTGGTGTAAATAAAAAATATATATCTTTTTATTAATAAAAATAAATTACAAATGACAGAAAATATTTTTTTAAACTTGCATTTATTTCAATCATCACTTTTTGGATTGACCTGAATTCAAAGTCCAAATAAATACATACTGTAAAACCACCTAGTAAAACAAGATGGTTGCCCTTGGACATCATTTTGAAGTATGGAAAACCAAGAGGTGAATTGGTGACATTTTTCTTTTCGATTCACTCGATTTTGATAAAAATGCAGTCTTCCTAAACAGAAAATGTGATAAATCAGTAAATTCGATATATTGCCCAGCCCTGAGTATATATTTCATATATCATATTTCATGCTGTGTATTTATATTGTTAGTCTCTTTTGCTTGATTTATCTTGTTTATATGATATATTAATACCTTGATATGTCATTGCTGTACTTTCTTTAATATTTTTTGTATATTGTCATTATTGATATGGAGGCTTCATATCAGCTCTGAGCTTTCTGCCTCTCTCCCTGCAATGTGCTGATGGTCGTTTGTGTATTTTTGGGCTAAATTAACAAAATAAACTAAACTGAAGCTGTGGCAGGACTTTAACTTTTAGTTTATGAACAGAAAGATTTCAGATAACAACATTATTCATTAAACAAAGATTCCTTTGAACAAGTTTCGCAATGGAGCAAATGAACCTTTTTTTTAGTATTCAGCAGGAATATTTTTCAGACCGTGTTTTAACAAGCTGTCATGTTTTTATGGTCTGTACAGCCTTTACACCAGTTTATATGTTCAAGTTTTAAACTCGTTAATTGGGTATATGGAGCGTATTTTTTTAAACTAAATTAGATTTTTTTTAAACATTACTTATTAAAAACTGTTCATATTTGATTGCTTCATATAATTTCACTCAGCACAACCTCAATTGTGTGAATTTACAGATATTCTTTCATGTTGTCATGCTGTAGTTACACATTAGACTATAAATCAGTCAAAAACATCAAATATAAGTCAGAAAACAGCTGATTTTCTTAAAGCTGTGAAACCTCTAAATATGTAAAATGTTAAAACAAAAAGAACGCCTCTGATTTTAAACATTATTTACAATAAAATGCCAAAAACTCCTCTTCTGTTTTGCTGTCCAACTCTTTAAAAGTGCCAACATGCTCTACCAGGAAAAGTTCTTGGCAGGATGATCAGAGAGCATCACAAGAACCTCACTGTCTGACCTCCAGGACATCTTCATTCAAGGATGCAGATCCAGGAACCATCAGATCTGTCCTGCTCTGTGGAGAAGTTGCATTTCTACATTTCACTCCTGTTGTACATCTACAGTCAAGCATGTGATGAATAAAGTAATCTCTGTATGAAACATTAGTTTGGATGTTTAAAAGCTGACTGTCAACTAATGAATGGCTCTAATGTTCTAAAAGGTTCAAACTTGAACCTGGATTCACTGTTGTTTGAATCTCAAACTATTTTATTTTGGTAAATTGTGATCCTGATAAAGGTTACCAAACCAAACTGTGAAGTTGAAGTTAGGCAGAAAAATCCCACAGGAGTTAATGGAGGTATATTTGATCCAAAAGTATACCTCCATACTCTTCAACTTAGCAGTAAAACTTAGGAGTAGAGAGACCTCTGGTGGTCAGAGGAGGAACTCCAACCTTCAGAGAAGTTCCTGGTTGATCAGAGGAGGAAGAGAAGCAGAGTTAGAAACCATCAGCAGCTCAGGATGAAGGTCTGTCACACTTTGATCTGCTTCTTCTTCCTCAGTGAGTACATTCTTTTCTTTCTATCAGTTTCTCTGCTCTCAGTCCTTCATCCGATCAGTTCCTCACAGTTTATTAGAGTTTTAACTTGTTGAAAAGAGTTCAGTAAACTGAACTCTGTTTGATTGTTCCTCCAGTTGTATCTGTTACTTTCTGTTGATTTTGTGATCAAACATCCTAATGATGTATCCTGATGGTTTCTGTAGTAAAATATGTTGATGATCAGGTTTAAATATAAGTACCCTCATTCTGTGGTTAAACTATTATCAGCTTTTCAGAACTTTTGTTTCTAAGCTAGTCAGGAAAACCATCACTAGACACATGCTAGTTTAATACAATTCCTTTGTCCTCTCTCTCAGAAATCAAGCTCTGCGTGAAACATTAAACATGATGTGTTTACCTTCTGTTTTACAAATGCACAATTTTCTTTTTGGATCCAACATCAGATATTTCATCTTAAAAACAAAACAAACCATCTGGGAGTTGTTGAAAATGCAAATATACATTAAATAAATAAATAGTTTCTTCTTACAGAACTCCGAGTCTGTTGTTTTCAAGAACTATCATTTTCTACAAGTCTTAGATTAGGCAAAGAAACAGAGGAAAAAGCTCTTTGCTTAAAGCAGCTAAAGAGGAACATCAGCAGAAACCACAGAGTGCTGCAAACATCTAAAACATCATCACAGACACAGTGATAAAATCTGCAGAATAGTCGTGTTCAAAAGAGATTAAAAATTAAAGAAAATAATTATGGGCACATTTGAGGCTTTTAACAAACTTTGAGTTGCTTCTCAGTTGGAGATTTAACCATGTGAAACAAAAAAAATCTGAAAGTTGTTGAGCTAAATACATGTTGAGAAAATTCACGAGAATTATTCAGAAATGTTGGAATAAATGCTGATTTATGTTCACATCTTCAGTTAAATTTATGATAGATATTTTCTCTTCAAGCTGCTTAATTATACAGTAATTACTGACTGTTTATCTCCTCAGCAGCTCTGCAGGATGGAGACACTGGAGAACCCCGTAGAGGAATGAAAGGAGAGAACATCACAGTTTCATGTTCATTTTCTTTCTCTGGAAGCAGGAAGTTCTTCTGTAGGGAAAACTGTGAAGGAGAAAATATTCTGATCAATACAACAGAAGACAGCGCTCAGAGAGGCAGATACAGCATTAAGTATGAAAATAAAGGTTTCTTAGCATCTGATATTCTGTATGTGAGCATCACAGATCTGAAACCGTCTGACTCAGGACGGTACCGGTGTGGTTTGGACTATCCTACGGTACGGCATGATGATTTTAGTCTCACTGTGACAGAAGGTGAGTTTCCTCCTGAAAATGTTCCTTCATGTCTCTAGAAGAAAACTTTGCTCACTGACAGCTTCTTCTGACCCAAAGAACCTCAGACAGGAAACTGGGTTTATTTCTTAGTTAGGATGTTTTTAGCTGATCTAAATCATCCAACATGTTCAAACTGTGACTCATGCAGACAAACATCTTCATTATTATCATGAGTATGAACAATTATTTTCCATTTTAAACTCAGTTATTCTGATTCTGTTTAATTCCTCACAGCTTCAGATCCAAACTGGACTCTTCAAACTTTTCCATCATCATTTCCATCATCAGCCTCTGAAACAACAGCAGCAGCAACATCAACACAAAGGCTGAGTTCCTCCTCTTCTTCCTCCTCACCTGAAACCACCCAACAGACCAGAACATCAACTGGACCCAAAGGTAACGTTTCTGTTGACCTTCTTTTATATCAGAGCCAGAGGGATGTGCAGAGATGCCCACATTTAAATGTTGTTTTCAAACAGTAACAATGATGAAGATCATCAGCTGAAGAATCAGAAGAGTCTGATACGCCACATTTACCACTTTGTCATGATGAAACCAAGCTGTTCTCTTGTTAACACCCCTGCAGGTCTGCTGCTTTATGTGGTTCTGACTCTGGTCGCCAAGATCATCTTATTATCAACACCTTTGGTGATTTTCTGCTGGAAGAGGAGGGTCACTGAAAGCAAAGGTGAAGATGCACAAAACACAAAAACAGCTGTGTTGATCTCACTTATTAAGCTACATTTGTACCAAAGATCTTCTTAGCCACGCTTAGTTTAGCAATAATCAAACAATTTCTGTTTGTATCGCACATTTGAGCAATCAGCAGAGCAGTCAGGACTGAAGGATTCCTAAAGAGGCAAGAGTTCAAATAGAGCGTCTGACTGAAGATGATTAGAGATTCTGCAATCAATTTAGGGAAACAGAAAATGATTTATGAACATTAAAGCATGTTAATGTTTCAGCTGTATCATTTCTGGAGATTATTTCTGTTTGTTGTGTTGGAGCAAAATCTACCCAACCTGCTCTGAGCATCAACCAGCAGAGGTTGGATCTACACAGCTCAGCTTGCTTCTAGTTCCTGGAAAGTTTCCTAATCTCTGTAAACCAGATGATTCAGCTCTCTGATCTAAATGTTTTTCAGATCCTGCTGCAGAAACAGAGAACGCTGCCTTTTCTCAGGTGAGTCTGAATCTTTATAAAACACCTGAGTTTCATTAGTGGTTATGAAACTGACTCAGTGATACAACTCGTCCTCCTCCTGCAGACCAAGCCAGCGAGAGAGGAAATCAGAGATGAGGACAGACAGAACAAATCATCTGCTGAGGAAATATCTCTCTTCAGTTTAGACCTGAACTAAACTGAAACAATCAGAGCTCAAAGATGAGGAACATTTAGTCTGATGGTTTCACAACAAAATAACTAAAATCACACATAAAGGACGGATTTCTATAAGTTATTGAAGAGCAAAAATATGCAATAGGTTTTCCCACAAGGTTAAAAAATGTTCCTTTGTTGAATGTTACAGAAGATGTTTGAAAGATGATCTAATTGCTCTGCTGTAACTATTTTTCTGATAAATTCGTTTTCACTTTAGTTTTCTAGTAAAACAACACGGTATGTGTACGTACAATATACTGTTTATATGTCTGGGTGATATGGAAAAAAAACCTGTCACAATAGTATTTTTCATATTAGTCAATATAGACACATCACGATTCAGGACATTTAAAAAAAAAAAAAATTTCAGTATTTAACATTTGCTGGCACTATTTGGAGAAAACAGATAATTTATTTTATTTTCTTTTTTCAAAAGTTGAACATGTCCACAGACATTATACAACTGGTTCGGACAGATTATAGTAGGTTAGGGCTGGGCGACATGGATTAAATATAAAATCTTGGATTTTTTTGTGCCAATTTTAATTTTTGGTGTAAATAAAAAATATATATCTTTTTATTAATAAAAATAAATTACAAATGACAGAAAAAATTTTTTTAAACTTGCATTTATTTCAATCATCACTTTTTGGATTGACCTGAATTCAAAGTCCAAATAAATACATACTGTAAAACAACCTAGTAAAACAAGATGGTTGCCCTTGGACATCATTTTGAAGTATGGAAAACCAAGAGGTGAATTGGTGACATTTTTCTTTTCGATTCACTCGATTTTGATAAAAATGCAGTCTTCCTAAACAGAAAATGTGATAAATCAGTAAATTCGATATATTGCCCAGCCCTGAGTATATATTTCATATATCATATTTCATGCTGTGTATTTATATTGTTAGTCTCTTTTGCTTGATTTATCTTGTTTATATGATATATTAATACCTTGATATGTCATTGCTGTACTTTCTTTAATATTTTTTGTATATTGTCATTATTGATATGGAGGCTTCATATCAGCTCTGAGCTTTCTGCCTCTCTCCCTGCAATGTGCTGATGGTCGTTTGTGTATTTTTGGGCTAAATTAACAAAATAAACTAAACTGAAGCTGTGGCAGGACTTTAACTTTTAGTTTATGAACAGAAAGATTTCAGATAACAACATTATTCATTAAACAAAGATTCCTTTGAACAAGTTTCGCAATGGAGCAAATGAACCTTTTTTTTAGTATTCAGCAGGAATATTTTTCAGACCGTGTTTTAACAAGCTGTCATGTTTTTATGGTCTGTACAGCCTTTACACCAGTTTATATGTTCAAGTTTTAAACTCGTTAATTGGGTATATGGAGCGTATTTTTTTAAACTAAATTAGATTTTTTTTAAACATTACTTATTAAAAACTGTTCATATTTGATTGCTTCATATAATTTCACTCAGCACAACCTCAATTGTGTGAATTTACAGATATTCTTTCATGTTGTCATGCTGTAGTTACACATTAGACTATAAATCAGTCAAAAACATCAAATATAAGTCAGAAAACAGCTGATTTTCTTAAAGCTGTGAAACCTCTAAATATGTAAAATGTTAAAACAAAAAGAACGCCTCTGATTTTAAACATTATTTACAATAAAATGCCAAAAACTCCTCTTCTGTTTTGCTGTCCAACTCTTTAAAAGTGCCAACATGCTCTACCAGGAAAAGTTCTTGGCAGGATGATCAGAGAGCATCACAAGAACCTCACTGTCTGACCTCCAGGACATCTTCATTCAAGGATGCAGATCCAGGAACCATCAGATCTGTCCTGCTCTGTGGAGAAGTTGCATTTCTACATTTCACTCCTGTTGTACATCTACAGTCAAGCATGTGATGAATAAAGTAATCTCTGTATGAAACATTAGTTTGGATGTTTAAAAGCTGACTGTCAACTAATGAATGGCTCTAATGTTCTAAAAGGTTCAAACTTGAACCTGGATTCACTGTTGTTTGAATCTCAAACTATTTTATTTTGGTAAATTGTGATCCTGATAAAGGTTACCAAACCAAACTGTGAAGTTGAAGTTAGGCAGAAAAATCCCACAGGAGTTAATGGAGGTATATTTGATCCAAAAGTATACCTCCATACTCTTCAACTTAGCAGTAAAACTTAGGAGTAGAGAGACCTCTGGTGGTCAGAGGAGGAACTCCAACCTTCAGAGAAGTTCCTGGTTGATCAGAGGAGGAAGAGAAGCAGAGTTAGAAACCATCAGCAGCTCAGGATGAAGGTCTGTCACACTTTGATCTGCTTCTTCTTCCTCAGTGAGTACATTCTTTTCTTTCTATCAGTTTCTCTGCTCTCAGTCCTTCATCCGATCAGTTCCTCACAGTTTATTAGAGTTTTAACTTGTTGAAAAGAGTTCAGTAAACTGAACTCTGTTTGATTGTTCCTCCAGTTGTATCTGTTACTTTCTGTTGATTTTGTGATCAAACATCCTAATGATGTATCCTGATGGTTTCTGTAGTAAAATATGTTGATGATCAGGTTTAAATATAAGTACCCTCATTCTGTGGTTAAACTATTATCAGCTTTTCAGAACTTTTGTTTCTAAGCTAGTCAGGAAAACCATCACTAGACACATGCTAGTTTAATACAATTCCTTTGTCCTCTCTCTCAGAAATCAAGCTCTGCGTGAAACATTAAACATGATGTGTTTACCTTCTGTTTTACAAATGCACAATTTTCTTTTTGGATCCAACATCAGATATTTCATCTTAAAAACAAAACAAACCATCTGGGAGTTGTTGAAAATGCAAATATACATTAAATAAATAAATAGTTTCTTCTTACAGAACTCCGAGTCTGTTGTTTTCAAGAACTATCATTTTCTACAAGTCTTAGATTAGGCAAAGAAACAGAGGAAAAAGCTCTTTGCTTAAAGCAGCTAAAGAGGAACATCAGCAGAAACCACAGAGTGCTGCAAACATCTAAAACATCATCACAGACACAGTGATAAAATCTGCAGAATAGTCGTGTTCAAAAGAGATTAAAAATTAAAGAAAATAATTATGGGCACATTTGAGGCTTTTAACAAACTTTGAGTTGCTTCTCAGTTGGAGATTTAACCATGTGAAACAAAAAAAATCTGAAAGTTGTTGAGCTAAATACATGTTGAGAAAATTCACGAGAATTATTCAGAAATGTTGGAATAAATGCTGATTTATGTTCACATCTTCAGTTAAATTTATGATAGATATTTTCTCTTCAAGCTGCTTAATTATACAGTAATTACTGACTGTTGATCTCCTCAGCAGCTCTGCAGGATGGAGACACTGGAGAACCCCGTAGAGGAATGAAAGGAGAGAACATCACAGTTTCATGTTCATTTTCTTTCTCTGGAAGCAGGAAGTTCTTCTGTAGGGAAAACTGTGAAGGAGAAAATATTCTGATCAATACAACAGAAGACAGCGCTCAGAGAGGCAGATACAGCATTAAGTATGAAAATAAAGGTTTCTTAGCATCTGATATTCTGTATGTGAGCATCACAGATCTGAAACCGTCTGACTCAGGACGGTACCGGTGTAGTTTGGACTATCCTACGGTACGGCATGATGATTTTAGTCTCACTGTGACAGAAGGTGAGTTTCCTCCTGAAAATGTTCCTTCATGTCTCTAGAAGAAAACTTTGCTCACTGACAGCTTCTTCTGACCCAAAGAACCTCAGACAGGAAACTGGGTTTATTTCTTAGTTAGGATGTTTTTAGCTGATCTAAATCATCCAACATGTTCAAACTGTGACTCATGCAGACAAACATCTTCATTATTATCATGAGTATGAACAATTATTTTCCATTTTAAACTCAGTTATTCTGATTCTGTTTAATTCCTCACAGCTTCAGATCCAAACTGGACTCATCAAACTTTTCCATCATCATTTCCATCATCAGCCTCTGAAACAACAGCAGCAGCAACATCAACACAAAGGCTGAGTTCCTCCTCTTCTTCCTCCTCACCTGAAACCACCCAACAGACCAGAACATCAACTGGACCCAAAGGTAACGTTTCTGTTGACCTTCTTTTATATCAGAGCCAGAGGGATGTGCAGAGATGCCCACATTTAAATGTTGTTTTCAAACAGTAACAATGATGAAGATCATCAGCTGAAGAATCAGAAGAGTCTGATACGCCACATTTACCACTTTGTCATGATGAAACCAAGCTGTTCTCTTGTTAACACCCCTGCAGGTCTGCTGCTTTATGTGGTTCTGACTCTGGTCGCCAAGATCATCTTATTATCAACACCTTTGGTGATTTTCTGCTGGAAGAGGAGGGTCACTGAAAGCAAAGGTGAAGATGCACAAAACACAAAAACAGCTGTGTTGATCTCACTTATTAAGCTACATTTGTACCAAAGATCTTCTTAGCCACGCTTAGTTTAGCAATAATCAAACAATTTCTGTTTGTATCGCACATTTGAGCAATCAGCAGAGCAGTCAGGACTGAAGGATTCCTAAAGAGGCAAGAGTTCAAATAGAGCGTCTGACTGAAGATGATTAGAGATTCTGAAATCAATTTAGGGAAACAGAAAATGATTTATGAACATTAAAGCATGTTAATGTTTCAGCTGTATCATTTCTGGAGATTATTTCTGTTTGTTGTGTTGGAGCAAAATCTACCCAACCTGCTCTGAGCATCAACCAGCAGAGGTTGGATCTACACAGCTCAGCTTGCTTCTAGTTCCTGGAAAGTTTCCTAATCTCTGTAAACCAGATGATTCAGCTCTCTGATCTAAATGTTTTTCAGATCCTGCTGCAGAAACAGAGAACGCTGCCTTTTCTCAGGTGAGTCTGAATCTTTATAAAACACCTGAGTTTCATTAGTGGTTATGAAACTGACTCAGTGATACAACTCGTCCTCCTCCTGCAGACCAAGCCAGCGAGAGAGGAAATCAGAGATGAGGACAGACAGAACAAATCATCTGCTGAGGAAATATCTCTCTTCAGTTTAGACCTGAACTAAACTCAAACAATCAGAGCTCAAAGATGAGGAACATTTAGTCTGATGGTTTCACAACAAAATAACTAAAATCACACATAAAGGACGGATTTCTATAAGTTATTGAAGAGCAAAAATATGCAATAGGTTTTCCCACAAGGTTAAAAAATGTTCCTTTGTTGAATGTTACAGAAGATGTTTGAAAGATGATCTAATTGCTCTGCTGTAACTATTTTTCTGATAAATTCGTTTTCACTTTAGTTTTCTAGTAAAACAACACGGTATGTGTACGTACAATATACTGTTTATATGTCTGGGTGATATGGAAAAAAAACCTGTCACAATAGTATTTTTCATATTAGTCAATATAGACACATCACGATTCAGGACATTTAAAAAAAAAAAAAATTTCAGTATTTAACATTTGCTGGCACTATTTGGAGAAAACAGATAATTTATTTTATTTTCTTTTTTCAAAAGTTGAACATGTCCACAGACATTATACAACTGGTTCGGACAGATTATAGTAGGTTAGGGCTGGGCGACATGGATTAAATATAAAATCTTGGATTTTTTTGTGCCAATTTTAATTTTTGGTGTAAATAAAAAATATATATCTTTTTATTAATAAAAATAAATTACAAATGACAGAAAATATTTTTTTAAACTTGCATTTATTTCAATCATCACTTTTTGGATTGACCTGAATTCAAAGTCCAAATAAATACATACTGTAAAACAACCTAGTAAAACAAGATGGTTGCCCTTGGACATCATTTTGAAGTATGGAAAACCAAGAGGTGAATTGGTGACATTTTTCTTTTCGATTCACTCGATTTTGATAAAAATGCAGTCTTCCTAAACAGAAAATGTGATAAATCAGTAAATTCGATATATTGCCCAGCCCTGAGTATATATTTCATATATCATATTTCATGCTGTGTATTTATATTGTTAGTCTCTTTTGCTTGATTTATCTTGTTTATATGATATATTAATACCTTGATATGTCATTGCTGTACTTTCTTTAATATTTTTTGTATATTGTCATTATTGATATGGAGGCTTCATATCAGCTCTGAGCTTTCTGCCTCTCTCCCTGCAATGTGCTGATGGTCGTTTGTGTATTTTTGGGCTAAATTAACAAAATAAACTAAACTGAAGCTGTGGCAGGACTTTAACTTTTAGTTTATGAACAGAAAGATTTCAGATAACAACATTATTCATTAAACAAAGATTCCTTTGAACAAGTTTCGCAATGGAGCAAATGAACCTTTTTTTTAGTATTCAGCAGGAATATTTTTCAGACCGTGTTTTAACAAGCTGTCATGTTTTTATGGTCTGTACAGCCTTTACACCAGTTTATATGTTCAAGTTTTAAACTCGTTAATTGGGTATATGGAGCGTATTTTTTTAAACTAAATTAGATTTTTTTTAAACATTACTTATTAAAAACTGTTCATATTTGATTGCTTCATATAATTTCACTCAGCACAACCTCAATTGTGTGAATTTACAGATATTCTTTCATGTTGTCATGCTGTAGTTACACATTAGACTATAAATCAGTCAAAAACATCAAATATAAGTCAGAAAACAGCTGATTTTCTTAAAGCTGTGAAACCTCTAAATATGTAAAATGTTAAAACAAAAAGAACGCCTCTGATTTTAAACATTATTTACAATAAAATGCCAAAAACTCCTCTTCTGTTTTGCTGTCCAACTCTTTAAAAGTGCCAACATGCTCTACCAGGAAAAGTTCTTGGCAGGATGATCAGAGAGCATCACAAGAACCTCACTGTCTGACCTCCAGGACATCTTCATTCAAGGATGCAGATCCAGGAACCATCAGATCTGTCCTGCTCTGTGGAGAAGTTGCATTTCTACATTTCACTCCTGTTGTACATCTACAGTCAAGCATGTGATGAATAAAGTAATCTCTGTATGAAACATTAGTTTGGATGTTTAAAAGCTGACTGTCAACTAATGAATGGCTCTAATGTTCTAAAAGGTTCAAACTTGAACCTGGATTCACTGTTGTTTGAATCTCAAACTATTTTATTTTGGTAAATTGTGATCCTGATAAAGGTTACCAAACCAAACTGTGAAGTTGAAGTTAGGCAGAAAAATCCCACAGGAGTTAATGGAGGTATATTTGATCCAAAAGTATACCTCCATACTCTTCAACTTAGCAGTAAAACTTAGGAGTAGAGAGACCTCTGGTGGTCAGAGGAGGAACTCCAACCTTCAGAGAAGTTCCTGGTTGATCAGAGGAGGAAGAGAAGCAGAGTTAGAAACCATCAGCAGCTCAGGATGAAGGTCTGTCACACTTTGATCTGCTTCTTCTTCCTCAGTGAGTACATTCTTTTATTTCTATCAGTTTCTCTGCTCTCGGTCCTTCATCCGATCAGTTCCTCACAGTTTATTAGAGTTTTAACTTGTTGAAAAGAGTTCAGTAAACTGAACTCTGTTTGATTGTTCCTCCAGTTGTATCTGTTACTTTCTGTTGATTTTGTGATCAAACATCCTAATGATGTATCCTGATGGTTTCTGTAGTAAAATATGTTGATGATCAGGTTTAAATATAAGTACCCTCATTCTGTGGTTAAACTATTATCAGCTTTTCAGAACTTTTGTTTCTAAGCTAGTCAGGAAAACCATCACTAGACACATGCTAGTTTAATACAATTCCTTTGTCCTCTCTCTCAGAAATCAAGCTCTGCGTGAAACATTAAACATGATGTGTTTACCTTCTGTTTTACAAATGCACAATTTTCTTTTTGGATCCAACATCAGATATTTCATCTTAAAAACAAAACAAACCATCTGGGAGTTGTTGAAAATGCAAATATACATTAAATAAATAAATAGTTTCTTCTTACAGAACTCCGAGTCTGTTGTTTTCAAGAACTATCATTTTCTACAAGTCTTAGATTAGGCAAAGAAACAGAGGAAAAAGCTCTTTGCTTAAAGCAGCTAAAGAGGAACATCAGCAGAAACCACAGAGTGCTGCAAACATCTAAAACATCATCACAGACACAGTGATAAAATCTGCAGAATAGTCGTGTTCAAAAGAGATTAAAAATTAAAGAAAATAATTATGGGCACATTTGAGGCTTTTAACAAACTTTGAGTTGCTTCTCAGTTGGAGATTTAACCATGTGAAACAAAAAAAATCTGAAAGTTGTTGAGCTAAATACATGTTGAGAAAATTCACGAGAATTATTCAGAAATGTTGGAATAAATGCTGATTTATGTTCACATCTTCAGTTAAATTTATGATAGATATTTTCTCTTCAAGCTGCTTAATTATACAGTAATTACTGACTGTTTATCTCCTCAGCAGCTCTGCAGGATGGAGACACTGGAGAACCCCGTAGAGGAATGAAAGGAGAGAACATCACAGTTTCATGTTCATTTTCTTTCTCTGGAAGCAGGAAGTTCTTCTGTAGGGAAAACTGTGAAGGAGAAAATATTCTGATCAATACAACAGAAGACAGCGCTCAGAGAGGCAGATACAGCATTAAGTATGAAAATAAAGGTTTCTTAGCATCTGATATTCTGTATGTGAGCATCACAGATCTGAAACCGTCTGACTCAGGACGGTACCGGTGTAGTTTGGACTATCCTACGGTACGGCATGATGATTTTAGTCTCACTGTGACAGAAGGTGAGTTTCCTCCTGAAAATGTTCCTTCATGTCTCTAGAAGAAAACTTTGCTCACTGACAGCTTCTTCTGACCCAAAGAACCTCAGACAGGAAACTGGGTTTATTTCTTAGTTAGGATGTTTTTAGCTGATCTAAATCATCCAACATGTTCAAACTGTGACTCATGCAGACAAACATCTTCATTATTATCATGAGTATGAACAATTATTTTCCATTTTAAACTCAGTTATTCTGATTCTGTTTAATTCCTCACAGCTTCAGATCCAAACTGGACTCTTCAAACTTTTCCATCATCATTTCCATCATCAGCCTCTGAAACAACAGCAGCAGCAACATCAACACAAAGGCTGAGTTCCTCCTCTTCTTCCTCCTCACCTGAAACCACCCAACAGACCAGAACATCAACTGGACCCAAAGGTAACGTTTCTGTTGACCTTCTTTTATATCAGAGCCAGAGGGATGTGCAGAGATGCCCACATTTAAATGTTGTTTTCAAACAGTAACAATGATGAAGATCATCAGCTGAAGAATCAGAAGAGTCTGATACGCCACATTTACCACTTTGTCATGATGAAACCAAGCTGTTCTCTTGTTAACACCCCTGCAGGTCTGCTGCTTTATGTGGTTCTGACTCTGGTCGCCAAGATCATCTTATTATCAACACCTTTGGTGATTTTCTGCTGGAAGAGGAGGGTCACTGAAAGCAAAGGTGAAGATGCACAAAACACAAAAACAGCTGTGTTGATCTCACTTATTAAGCTACATTTGTACCAAAGATCTTCTTAGCCACGCTTAGTTTAGCAATAATCAAACAATTTCTGTTTGTATCGCACATTTGAGCAATCAGCAGAGCAGTCAGGACTGAAGGATTCCTAAAGAGGCAAGAGTTCAAATAGAGCGTCTGACTGAAGATGATTAGAGATTCTGCAATCAATTTAGGGAAACAGAAAATGATTTATGAACATTAAAGCATGTTAATGTTTCAGCTGTATCATTTCTGGAGATTATTTCTGTTTGTTGTGTTGGAGCAAAATCTACCCAACCTGCTCTGAGCATCAACCAGCAGAGGTTGGATCTACACAGCTCAGCTTGCTTCTAGTTCCTGGAAAGTTTCCTAATCTCTGTAAACCAGATGATTCAGCTCTCTGATCTAAATGTTTTTCAGATCCTGCTGCAGAAACAGAGAACGCTGCCTTTTCTCAGGTGAGTCTGAATCTTTATAAAACACCTGAGTTTCATTAGTGGTTATGAAACTGACTCAGTGATACAACTCGTCCTCCTCCTGCAGACCAAGCCAGCGAGGGAGGAAATCAGAGATGAGGACAGACAGAACAAATCATCTGCTGAGGAAATATCTCTCTTCAGTTTAGACCTGAACTAAACTGAAACAATCAGAGCTCAAAGATGAGGAACATTTAGTCTGATGGTTTCACAACAAAATAACTAAAATCACACATAAAGGACGGATTTCTATAAGTTATTGAAGAGCAAAAATATGCAATAGGTTTTCCCACAAGGTTAAAAAATGTTCCTTTGTTGAATGTTACAGAAGATGTTTGAAAGATGATCTAATTGCTCTGCTGTAACTATTTTTCTGATAAATTCGTTTTCACTTTAGTTTTCTAGTAAAACAACACGGTATGTGTACGTACAATATACTGTTTATATGTCTGGGTGATATGGAAAAAAAACCTGTCACAATAGTATTTTTCATATTAGTCAATATAGACACATCACGATTCAGGACATTTAAAAAAAAAAAAAATTTCAGTATTTAACATTTGCTGGCACTATTTGGAGAAAACAGATAATTTATTTTATTTTCTTTTTTCAAAAGTTGAACATGTCCACAGACATTATACAACTGGTTCGGACAGATTATAGTAGGTTAGGGCTGGGCGACATGGATTAAATATAAAATCTTGGATTTTTTTGTGCCAATTTTAATTTTTGGTGTAAATAAAAAATATATATCTTTTTATTAATAAAAATAAATTACAAATGACAGAAAATATTTTTTTAAACTTGCATTTATTTCAATCATCACTTTTTGGATTGACCTGAATTCAAAGTCCAAATAAATACATACTGTAAAACAACCTAGTAAAACAAGATGGTTGCCCTTGGACATCATTTTGAAGTATGGAAAACCAAGAGGTGAATTGGTGACATTATTCTTTTCGATTCACTCGATTTTCCAAAAATGCAGTCTTCCTAAACAGAAAATGTGATAAATCACTAAATTCGATATATTGCCCAGCCCTGAGTATATATTTCATATATCATATTTCATGCTGTGTATTTATATTGTTAGTCTCTTTTGCTTGATTTATCTTGTTTATATGATATATTAATACCTTGATATGTCATTGCTGTACTTTCTTTAATATTTTTTGTATATTGTCATTATTGATATGGAGGCTTCATATCAGCTCTGAGCTTTCTGCCTCTCTCCCTGCAATGTGCTGATGGTCGTTTGTGTATTTTTGGGCTAAATTAACAAAATAAACTAAACTGAAGCTGTGGCAGGACTTTAACTTTTAGTTTATGAACAGAAAGATTTCAGATAACATTATTCATTAAACAAAGATTCCTTTGAACAAGTTTCGCAATGGAGCAAATGAACCTTTTTTTTAGTATTCAGCAGGAATATTTTTCAGACCGTGTTTTAACAAGCTGTCATGTTTTTATGGTCTGTACAGCCTTTACACCAGTTTATATGTTCAAGTTTTAAACTCGTTAATTGGGTATATGGAGCGTACTTTTTTAAACTAAATTAGATTTTTTTTAAACATTACTTATTAAAAACTGTTCATATTTGATTGCTTCATATAATTTCACTCAGCACAACCTCAATTGTGTGAATTTACAGATATTTCTTCATGTTGTCATGCTGTAGTTACACATTAGACTATAAATCAGTCAAAAACATCAAATATAAGTCAGAAAACAGCTGATTTTCCTAAAGCTGTGAAACCTCTAAATATGTAAAATGTTAAAACAAAAAGAACACCTCTGATTTTAAACATTATTTACAATAAAATGCCAAAAACTCCTCTTCTGTTTTGCTGTCCAACTCTTTAAAAGTGCCAAGATGCTCTACCAGGAAAAGTTCTTGGCAGGATGATCAGAGAGCATCACAAGAACCTCACTGTCTGACCTCCAGGACATCTTCATTCAAGGATGCAGATCCAGGAACCATCAGATCTGTCCTGCTCTGTGGAGAAGTTGCATTTCTACATTTCACTCCTGTTGTACATCTACAGTCAAGCATGTGATGAATAAAGTAATCTCTGTATGAAACATTAGTTTGGATGTTTAAAAGCTGACTGTCAACTAATGAATGGCTCTAATGTTCTAAAAGGTTCAAACTTGAACCTGGATTTACTGTTGTTTGAATCTCAAGCTATTTTATTTTGGTAAATTGTGATCCTGATAAAGGTTACCAAACCAAACTGTGAAGTTGAAGTTAGGCAAAAAAAATCCCACAGGAGTTAATGGAGGAATGTTAATACCTGACTGTTGATCTCCTCAGCAGCTCTGCAGGATGGAGACACTGGAGAACCCCGTAGAGGAATGAAAGGAGAGAACATCACAGTTTCATGTTCATTTTCTTTCTCTGGAAGGAGGAAGTTCTTCTGTAGGGAAAACTGTGAAGGAGAAAATATTCTGATCAATACAACAGAAGACAGCGCTCAGAGAGGCAGATACAGCATTAAGTATGAAAATGAAGGTTTCTTATCATCTGATATTCTGTATGTGAGCATCACAGATCTGAAACCGTCTGACTCAGGACGGTACCGGTGTGGTTTGGACTATCCTACGGTACGGCATGATGATTTTAGTCTCACTGTGACAGAAGGTGAGTTTCCTCCTGAAAATGTTCCTTCATGTCTCTAGAAGAAAACTTTGCTCACTGACAGCTTCTTCTGATCCAAAGAACCTCAGACAGGAAACTGGGTTTATTTCTTAGTTAAGATGTTTTTAGCTGATCTAAATTATCCAACATGTTCAAACTATGACTCATGCAGACAAACATCTTCATTATTATCATGAGTATGAACAATTATTTTCCATTTTAAACTCAGTTGTTCTGATTCTGTTTAATTCCTCACAGTTTCAGATCCAAACTGGACTCTTCAAACTTTTCCATCATCATTTCCATCATCAGCCTCTGAAACAACAGCAGCAGCAACATCAACACAAAGGCTGAGTTCCTCCTCTTCTTCCTCCTCACCTGAAACCACCCAACAGACCAGAACATCAACTGGACCCAAAGGTAACGTTTCTGTTGACCTTCTTTTATATCAGAGCCAGAGGGATGTGCAGAGATGCCCACATTTAAATGTTGTTTTCAAACAGTAACAATGATGAAGATCATCAGCTGAAGAATCAGAAGACTCTAATGTTCTAAAAGGTTCAAACTTGAACCTGGATTTACTGTTGTTTGAATCTCAAGCTATTTTATTTTGGTAAATTGTGATCCTGATAAAGGTTACCAAACCAAACGGTGAAGTTGAAGTTAGGCAGAAAAATCCCACAGGAGTTAATGGAGGTATATTTGATCCAAAAGTATACCTCCATACTCTTCAACTTAGCAGTAAAACTTAGGAGTAGAGAGACCTCTGGTGGTCAGAGGAGGAACTCCAACCTTCAGAGAAGTTCCTGGTTTATCAGAGGAGGAAGAGAAGCAGAGTTAGAAACCATCAGCAGCTCAGGATGAAGGTCTGTCAAACTTTGATCTGCTTCTTCTTCCTCAGTGAGTACATTCTTTTCTTTCTATCAGTTTCTCTGCTCTCAGTCCTTCATCCGATCAGTTCCTCACAGTTTATTAGACTTTTAACTTGTTGAAAAGAGTTCAGTAAACTGAACTCTGTTTGATTGTTCCTCCAGTTGTATCTGTTACTTTCTGTTGATTTTGTGATCAAACATCCTAATGATGTATCCTGATGGTTTCTGTAGTAAAATATGTTGATGATCAGGTTTAAATATAAGTACCCTCATTCTGTGGTTAAACTATTATCAGCTTTTCAGAACTTTTGTTTCTAAGCTAGTCAGGAAAACCATCACTAGACACATGCTAGTTTAATACAATTCCTTTGTCCTCTCTCTCAGAAATCAAGCTCTGCATGAAACATTAAACATGATGTGTTTACCTTCTGTTTTACAAATGCACAATTTTCTTTTTGGATCCAACATCAGATATTTCATCTTAAAAACAAAACAAACCATCTGGGAGTGGTTGAAAATGCAAATATACATTAAATAAATAAATAGTTTCTTCTTACAGAACTCCGAGTCTGTTGTTTTCAAGAACTAACATTTTCTACAAGTCTTAGATTAGGCAAAGAAACAGAGGAAAAAGCTCTTTGCTTAAAGCAGCTAAAGAGGAACATCAGCAGAAACCACAGAGTGCTGCAAACATCTAAAACATCATCACAGACACAGTGATAAAATCTGCAGAATAGTCGTGTTCAAAAGAGATTAAAAAATTAAATAAAGGAAATAATTATGGGCACATTTGAGGCTTTTAACAAACTTTGAGTTGCTTCTCAGTTGGAGATTTAACCATGTGAAACAAAAAAAATCTGAAAGTTGTTGAGCTAAATACATGTTGAGAAAATTCACGAGAATTATTCAGAAATGTTGGAATAAATGCTGATTTATGTTCACATCTTCAGTTAAATTTATGATAGATATTTTCTCTTCAAGCTGCTTAATTATACAGTAATTACTGACTGTTTATCTCCTCAGCAGCTCTGCAGGATGGAGACACTGGAGAACCCCGTAGAGGAATGAAAGGAGAGAACATCACAGTTGCATGTTCATTTTCTTTCTTTGGAAGCAAGAAGTTCTTCTGTAGGGAAAACTGTGAAGGAGAAAATATTCTGATCAATACAACAGAAGACAGCGCTCAGAGAGGCAGATACAGCATTAAGTATGAAAATAAAGGTTTCTTAGCATCTGATATTCTGTATGTGAGCATCACAGATCTGAAACCGTCTGACTCAGGACGGTACCGGTGTGGTTTGGACTATCCTACGGTACGGCATGATGATTTTAGTCTCACTGTGACAGAAGGTGAGTTTCCTCCTGAAAATGTTCCTTCATGTCTCTAGAAGAAAACTTTGCTCACTGACAGCTTCTTCTGATCCAAAGAACCTCAAACAGGAAACTGGGTTTATTTCTTAGTTAGGATGTTTTTAGCTGATCTAAATCATCCAACATGTTCAAACTATGACTCATGCAGACAAACATCTTCATTATTATCATGAGTATGAACAATTATTTTCCATTTTAAACTCAGCTGTTCTGATTCTGTTTAATTCCTCACAGTTTCAGATCCAAACTGGACTCCTCAAACTTTTCCATCATCAGCCTCTGTAACAACAGCAGCAGCAACATCAACACAAAGGCTGAGTTCCTCTTCTTCTTCCTCCTCACCTGAAACCACCCAACAGACCAGAACATCAACTGGACCCAAAGGTAACAGTGCGAGTGTTTATGATTTTTCACATTGCTATAAATCAACAATGTTGACAAGACTGTTAGAAAGCCACATCAAATAATTTTATAATTGAACAGAATCGGAGAGAACAACAAGTAGCTAAAATGGTTCTGAACTTTCTGACTGGGTTTAACATGAGGGGTTCTGTGACTCAGAAGCAGAAAGTGAAGAAAACAAACAAACAAAAATATTCAGACCTACATTTGTATTATAAAAGGTCAGACATGAAACCCCAGAACCTTGTTCTGAGTTTAATGATAACATGTTTCAAAACAACTGAAACATGGAATTTTAAGTCAAAGCAGAATAGCTGCTGAAATATCTCATCGCTGAATGTTCTGGGCTTCTATGAAATATTATATGTTTTGTCCTCTGAAGTAAATAAGAGAAACCTTCTGGGTTTTTGCTTTAACTCAAAATCCAGCTTTTGTTGCATAACAAGGCCACATTATGGCTGATGGTGTGCTTCTCTGTACAGCGTTATGTTATATAATGTGAACACACAGGCTGTGAATTAACCAGTTTGTTTAAACTCAGCTGGTAACGTCCTCGCAGATCCGTTGCTTTATGTGGCTCTGGTTCTGGCCATCCTGATCATCCTGTTAGCAACGGCTCTGCTGATCTTCTGCAAGAGGAAGAGCTTCGGTCAACAGAAAGGTGACTTACACTCCCGTTCCATCCCCTTAGAAAATGAAAACTAAACTCACCTTTAAACTATCTGGTTTATTTGTTTTCCCCATTTTAAATTATTTTATAGATAATTTACCAACAGACTGTAACTATGTCTCCAAGTATAGGGATTTTTCTACAGTTCCTTCGTATGTTCAGAGAATACAAAATCTAGATAAAGTCAATAAGTGTTAAATGACTGCGCCGGCGGGGCTTTTTTGGCATAGCTGTGTAGACATAAAAACTTCAAGATGAAATAAAAAAGGGGAACTTGTGCAAACATGAGGCAGTCTAATGTTCAACATTTACTCTAACTTCACCTTTTTGACTCTGATGTTAGCAGTTGGCGTTGAAACATTGGTCTGCCACAAGTTTTCACAACAGTAGCTGGAAATGGGTCAATGAACTCCAGCTGTCTTTTGATTCAGTATATTTGTACTGGACCTGTACTTGCAATTGTTCAATTGGAGGAACTCAGGAAGGTCTTGGTTGGAATGTTTTATACCAGTAATGTGATTTTATTAATCAGCATCTCTCAGCTTAATCTGATTATATAGTATTTGCTGCACAGTGGAACATTTGGTTGCACTGTAGCCTTTCAGCTAGAGAGTCCTGGGTTCGAATCCTGGCCTAAGGTCTTTCTGCATGGAGTTTGCATGTTCTCCCATTGCATGCAGGGGTTCTCTCTGGGTACTCCGCCTTCCTCCCACAGTCTAAAAACATGACTATTAAGTGAATCGGTTTCTATAAATTGCCTTAGGGTCATTATTTTTTTAATTATCTCCAGATATGACTGTGTCTGACCCTCTATGCACAAGCGGATATGGTCGATGGATAGAGGGATGTCTCTGAAAGTCTATAAGACAGAATGTTTACAATTTCAACAGATCTCTAAAAACACAAAATGTGCTAAGCTGAAATTTTGTTAAAAATGAATAAGTAAGTTTGTAAAAAGCACTAAAATCCAAACAGTAAACCAGTATGCATCAGTATGGTAAATGGCCAGCATTTGTAAGGCGTTTTTTTTCAGTACACTACATTCAGTCATTAACCCATTCATACATACATTCACGCGCTGATGAGACTCACTGACTGAAGCGAGGCTGCCGGACACAGGCGCCACCTCTGACCACCACCAGTAGGCAAGGAGGGTGAAGTGTCTTGCCCAAAGACACAATGACCGAGATGTACGGAGCGGGGATTAGAACGAGCAACCCACAGATTACGGGACAAATTCCTACCATCTGAGCCAGGGTCGCTCCCGTATCGGAGTGTATCTGAGCATTAGTGTAGTGCACAAAAACACACCAGATCTGACCTTTCACTTAACTGCTTTCTTCCAGGTTCTATATAAACCTCCTACCTGGATTTTTATTATTTATTTAACTATTAACTATCATCTATTCACAAAATAATTATAGTCCATGGAAAGGGGGTCTAGGAGTATCTCAACTTTAAATGACGACTATTAGTTATTATGCTCCAAATAGCTTAGTCTGAACCCCTGTGAATTTGCTCTCTGATGCCAACATTATTTGCTTCATCTGCCTTCTATTTGAGTGGCATCCCATTATAATCCATGGTATTTCTAAAGGATGTTGGTCTACCCTTTGCAACTCTGATAACATTCCCATGTGGTTTGCTTAGCGTGTTTATGGAAATATCGGGCCGTTCTTTCAGGAAAGAATTAGTTAGGTCAGACACTGATGTTGGACGAGAGCCAGGCTCCCAGACTCCACTTAAATTATTCAAAAATGTTTTCTATCAAGTTGAGGTTAGGACTTTATTCAGACTACTCAGGTTTTTCAACACCAGGCCCGCTTATCCGTGTCTTAAGGGATTTTGCTCTCTGCACTGAGGCGTAGTCATGTTACAAAAGGAAAGGGGGGATCCTCAAACTCTTCACAGAAAGTTGGGAGGATGAAATTGGTCAAAACTGCTTGGTTTGCTGAGTAAGAGTTCCTTTCACTGAAACTAAGGGGCCAAACCTCACTTTTGAAAACCTTCCCTCACTATAATCCCCTCAACAAAATGCAGACAGGCAAGCGTCATTCTCCTGGAAAATCCCAAACCCAGACTGGTCCATTGGATTGCCTAAAAGTGAGGCATAATTCATCACTTCAGAGAACATGTCTCCACTGCTCTAGAGTCCAGTGGTGGTGTGCTTTACACCACTGCCTCCACTTTGTGTTTCACTTGTTGATGTAAGGCTAGTCTGCAGCAGCTCAGCAATGAAAACCCATTCCATGAGGTTCTTTTTACACACAGTTCTTGAGGTCATCTGAAGATCACATAAAGTTTTAAGGTCTGTAGCAATGACTCTGCAGATCAAGGAGATATTCATGTGTTAGAATGACCCGGTCAAAGTTCAGACCAAACCCTCCGGCAAAACCTGATGATTACTTTTCACAGACCTGGTACTTGAAATAAATATGTCCGCATCATGTCGTTTTTCAGGTCCTCCAGTGGAAACACCGCATGTTGACTTCACAGTGGTAAGTAGGTGTAAAATGTCTGCAAATCATGTATCAGTCCGTTTGTAAAGTGTGCTACCTGAAACAACAAAAACCCTTCCCTCTGCAGGCCAACATAGTGTATGAGGAGATCAGAGAGGTGGACAGAGAGAACAAACCGCCTCCTGGGGAAATATCTTCCGTTTACGCTAAAACCAGCGAACCAAACGGAGCCGAAAGCAATGATGTATACAGCCTCGCCAGCTGTCCTCAGAATAAAGTAAGTGAGATTCTGTCGGGATGGCAAAAGTAATATTAGGGTTTTTTGGGGATTTTTTTTCAATATTTCAGTTTTTTCATTCAGTCTGAGCTAAAAATACGGGGACAAACTTCACACATCTAGTCTCACTATCACACAAGGTGGGGGAACTCAGAGCTCTAAGTGTTTTGTATTTGGCGTTGTGAAATATTTGTTTTCTTACTGTCATTAGAGCATGTCTTTTTTTCTTTTTTTTTTTTTTACAAATTCATAAAATCTTGTAAACAAAGCAAATGCCTCGGGTAGATTCAACTAATAAAATGAAAAACTCGATTTACACCTAGAAATAATTTACAGTGGATCCCTCAACTCTTTGTGGGAGTTAGGGATCATAGCTGCCTGTGAGTAGCTAAACTCAGTAAATACATGGAACCCCCTCTAAAAACGCTTTTAAATGCCTATGTTAATACTTCAGACACCAAATATACCTTAATATGCTTTAATGAACACAGATTACACCATTTTACCACTACCGCAGAAGCTAACATCTATAATCTTCCTTAATTCAGCTCTTGGGGGCACAGCCAGTCAGCCTCAAGGAAAATGAATGACCCTCTTGGATTTGCTGCTTTGCAAATGCCAGCCAATAGTGTGTCAAGTAGTATTGTGATTAAATATTTCAAACTTCCCAACCTGTGCCTTCTTTCAAATATTTTAGATATCCTGTATGAAAAAAAAAGAGAACAGGTTGAATTTTCCACAAATACAGGTCCTTCTCAAAAATTAGCATTTTGTGATAAAGTTCATTATTTTCCATAATGTAATGATAAAAATTAAACTTTAATATATTTTAGATTCATTGCACACCAACTGAAATATTTCAGGTCTTTTATTGTTTTAAAACTGATGATTTTGGCATACAGCTCATGAAAACCCAAAATTCCTATCTCAAGAAATTAGCATATTTCATCCGACCAATAAAAGAAAAGTGTTTTTAAAACAAAAAAAGTCAACCTTCAAATAATTATGTTCAGTTATGCACTCAATGCTTGGTCGGGAATCCTTTTGCAGAAATGACTGCTTCAATGCGGCGTGGCATGGAGGCAATCAGCCTGTGGCACTGCTGAGGTGTTATGGAGGCCCAGGATGCTTCGATAGCGGCCTTAAGCTCATCCAGAGTGTTGGGTCTTGCGTCTCTCAACTTCCTCTTCACAATATCCCACAGATTCTCAGTAATACCATGGTCAGTAAACCATTTACCAGTGGTTTTGGCACTGTGAGCAGGTGCCAGGTTGTGCTGAAAAATGAAATCTTCATCTCCATAAAGCTTTTCAGCAGATGGAAGCATGAAGTGCTCCAAAATCTCTTGATAGCTAGCTGCATTGACCCTGCCCTTGATAAAACACAGTGGACCAACACCAGCAGCTGACATGGCACCCCAGACCATCACTGACTGTGGGTACTTGACACTGGACTTCAGGCATTTTGGCATTTCCTTCTCCCCAGTCTTCCTCCAGACTCTGGCACCTTGATTTCGGAATGACATGCAAAATTTGCTTTCATCCGAAAAAAGTACTTTGGATCACTGAGCAACAGTCCAGTGCTGCTTCTCTGTAGCCCAGGATTAGGCGCTTCTGCCGCTGTTTCTGGTTCAAAAGTGGCTTGACCTGGGGAATGCTGCACCTGTAGCCCATTTCCTGCACATGCCTGTGCACGGTGGCTCTGGATGTTTCTACTCCAGACTCAGTCCACTGCTTCCGCAGGTCCCCCAAGGTCTGGAATCGGTCCTTCTCCACAATCTTCCTCAGGGTCCGGTCACCTCTTCTCGTTGTGCAGCGTTTTCTGCCACACTTTTTCCTTCCCACAGACTTCCCACTGAGGTGCCTTGATACAGCACTCTGGGAACAGCCTATTCGTTCAGAAATTTCTTTCTGTGTCTTACCCTCTTGCTTGAGGGTGTCAATGATGGCCTTCTGGGCAGCAGTCAGGTCGGCAGTCTTACCCATGATTGCGGTTTTGAGTAATGAACCAGGCTGGGAGTTTTTAAAAGCCTCAGGAATCTTTTGCAGGTGTTTAGAGTTAATTAGTTGATTCAGATGATTAGGTTAATAGCTCGTTTAGAGAACCTTTTCATGATATGCTAATTTTTTGAGATAGGAATTTTGGGTTTTCATGAGCTGTATGCCAAAATCATCAGTTTTAAAACAATAAAAGACCTGAAATATTTCAGTTGGTGTGCAATGAATCTAAAATATATGAAAGTTAACTGTTTATCATTACATTATGGAAAAAAATGAACTTCATCACAATATGCTAATTTTCTGAGAAGGACCTGTAAAATGGAGTCACCTTCCACAGAAAAATCCACAACAACACTGAATTTGCTATGTGAATCCGTGAATACTGAACCGTGAATAGGCGGGGATCTGCTGTTTTGCCGAAAATCTTTCTGACTCGAAACCATTTAGAGTATTAGGTATTCACTTGTTTTAAATTCTGCTTGTAGTATTCCAAGATATAAATCTAAAAGCTAATATTTTCTCATTTTCTTTCAGACAGAAGATGCTGAAGTTTCTTACTCCGAAGTGCATGTGTTGAACGATGCCACCCCGTCCGACAGCAACCCCCGTGGTCTTGTAGATAACGTCATCTACTCAGAAAGTCAGAGAGCTACAAGCTCTGCCGACATCAGCAACAGTTCACCTCATCTTTATTCCACTTTACAAGAGTAGCTTTGCTCTGGATCTGCTGTTTATGGTCCTCAGATAAACTCATTTATAGAATTAGCTTTGAGCTAACAGTCATAAAAGCATAGTAATTTTGATTAATTTGCTTTTTTGGTTCACACTAACTGATTGTACTGAACAGTGCATGCTACTAAAGTCCCGATAATAACTAAGATCTCTGTCCACATGGTAATTCTTGGAGCAATTGCAATAAATGCACCATACGCTGGAAAAATGTAGTTTTATTAAAGTGGGGGTATTATTGTTCTTCCAGGCACATATTACCCTTCTATAGCACACTCCAATAAAATTGTCACCGTAAGTCTTTTAAAAGTCCGTCATATATCCAAATCCACCTTAAAGAAATTTACTTCCGTATTGGACGCCTTCATTTGCCTGTGCCTCTCTAAGACCCTCCGACTCTATCTGACATTCCCCCTTCAGTTCGTCACATACCGTGCATCATCGCAGCACGAAGTCGGAAAAAAAATGTCCCAAAAGACGCGCAGCTGCAGCTGGTGTGTTATAATTACTGCACCTGGGACTCAGCCGGAGTTGTGTGAGGTGGGGAGGGGTGGGGGAGCTCTGCAGGGGCGAGGCTCTCGGCTGAGTACGTAAGGTCGGAGGAGGAGATGGGTGGAAAAGGCGGGGATAGGTGGGAGCAGGCGTTTCAGCAACCCCAAGAACTACCAGCAGAGACTCAAAGATTACTCTAACATGAGTGAATGGGTCAAAGCAACACTTCAGGTATGTTTCTAATGAGGGAAAGACAGGTTCCCAGGATATCAAGCTTCAGAAAGTCCATTTTGCATAATACCTCCCCTTTAACAAAAATTTCAGCCAAGTTCAATATGGCAGTTTTTTTTTCTCTCCAACAAACTAAAGTCTCAGTTAATCCAGATCACCAAAATGTCAACAGTTTGAGCTTAGAAGGATTTTATCCCATTATTTAAACAAACTGCTGTTCAAAGTACTGAGAAGTCAGTCCCGTGTGACTGAGTTGTTAAGGTTGATCCTGCAAAACCAATGCTAGGACTAAAAATAGATTCCAAGCGGACGATGGATGCACAAGTTAATAGCTTAGTTGGAGCATGTTTTTATCAACCAAGGCGAATTACGAGATTGAAGTCTATACTAACAACTAAGCATCTGGAAACTGTACTACATGCCTTTGTTACTTCTCGCCTTGACTATTGTAATTCCTCCTTGGCTGGTATAAATAAAGCTTCTCTATCCCGTCTGCAACTCGTTCAGAATGCGGCAGCTAGATTTCTGTCTAGGGCTGAAAGGAGGCAACATATCACCCCCGTTCTGAGGTCTTGGCACTGGTTGCCTGTTCATTTTAGAATACAGTTTAAACTGCTTTTGTTTTTAAATCACTGAATGGACTGGCCCCTCCATATTTGGTAGAGCTTCTTTGCCCATATCAGCCTTCCCGTGCTCTTAGGTCTGCTGACCACCTTCTTCTACGAGTCCCATCAGTGCGTCTAAAATGTTGTGGGGAGAGAGATTTTTCTGTGTGTGCTCCGAAATTGTGGAATGTGCTCCCTCTTGGAATACGCCATTCTACTTCGCTTCATGTTTTTAAATCTCGATTGAAAACGTATTATTTTAGTTTAGCTTTTAATTAGCCCTACTGTCACCATTAGCTTAGAGGGTTGACCTGTCATATGTGTTCTCTAGCACTCGTATCAGCTTTCTAATTTTTTATTCTGATTTTATGCTATTTATCTGTTTTTACTGTGTTTTATATTCTGTTTTATTTCCTTATGTTTCTAGCCTGTGTTCTGCGCTTTGGTTGACTTCTGTCATTTGTAAAGCGCATTATAAATAAAATGGTATGGTATGCTAATATGCTAACTGCTAGCATGACCTGTTTACGTTCGGTACAGACTTAGAGAGGTTTGTGTAAAAGCTTTATATCAACGCATTTAATGTTTTTGAGCTTTCAAATTTAAACTTAAACAAATATATTTAAGCTTTCTGTTTGTGATACTGGTGCTGTTTTCTACTTTTGGTTTGAAATATTTTTCTTGCCTGTATGTTAACAACCTCAGTTTGCATCTATTAGAATTTTTAGCAAACATTTTGACTGTTTTTAATTTGAAAGGCATACAACATTTATGTTTATTATAATCTTTACATATTTGCAAAATAGGCCATTAGGGATTAGCAATTTCTCTGGTTACAAGTGGAAAACATTCAAAATAGATCTGATGGAGTTTCACCCAGTAGACTACAATTTATATAACACAATGAGCCAAATTTCAGTAAATAGTACAATTTAAATTATTAGAGGTTGGGGGTAAAACCTTAAAACCATACTGCTGTTTGGGGCGGGAAGGTGTGATAGACTGAAAGAGGAGCAGGAACCATTCCAAAGTTGAACAGCTGAAAAAGTGGTGCAAAAATATGTTGCTTGCGAGGTACAGGAAGGAAGAACAGTTTTGACTGGGTAATCTCCACAAAACTGAACATGACCGTTTAGTTTTTCTCATTTTGAAGTAGACATACTGTTTCTGATCAAATCAACAAATCAATCCAAAAATTAAAGACATCAACAAGTGACATGGGTGGTCTCTAATGAAATGATCGAAAGCAATGTCACACAGACTTGTAAATTATGTGAAATGAGTTCAAATAATAAAACACTCAGGCAAATTTTTCTTTTATCTTCTGGCTTTCACATCCTGTCTAGTTTGATTCTCTGGCTGCAGATAAGACGCCCATGATTTTGTTCATAGAGCAGTGAATCTTCAGCTTGAGTCAAAGTGACCTAGTTTCTTAAAAATCAAACGCTAGTGATATAATTGGGATTATTGTGATTGACATAATTGTGCCGTTATTTTTCCACCACTACACATGCGTGTGTAAAGGTTTGTCTATGTGTATATAGATATCTGTAAATAAATGTATCACTTCACATGTAAATGTGAGCAGCAAATTATAAAAGTCTTTCAATTGGAAATAAACCGTAATTGATGACTGTTGGTAATATTTAATAAAATGTTGTTACTATTAGTTAATGCGGTTTTCCTATGTGTAGTTTGGTTTGCTGTATTTGGCCGTTTTGTTTAAAATAAAGGCTGTTTCCACTGTCACAAATAAACTTCTCAGAAATACATTTGGGGGGGGGGGGGGGGGGGAAAGACTGCATTCCTGGGACTTCTAGAACATTCCTTTAAAAACAATATTAGCTAAAAATGTAAGTTTTGATTTATACTTTCACTTCAATTGAGAAATGTAGAAATCAAGAAATTTCCAGGAAGCTTTTCAGTGCTAAAATAGTTTTAAATACCATACCAGTTTTATTTATATAGCTCTTTCACAACAGCCACTGGCCGAACAAAGTGCTGCACAGTAAATGTTTTTTCTAAAGCTCCTAAAATGTGTCATAAAAACTGTTCTCTCATTCTTTTCATAAGTTGCATAAAATCCATTCTTTTACCATTGAGACAGTTGCCGCTGACTGTTCTGTATGAGAACGACGAGAGCTGCAGCAACCAACACACTCTCTCTCTGTCACTGTTCTTTTATTGCGTGTGTCATTCATCACATCGACTATGGCGTTTCGTTTTGTCGATGACACCGTTGTGATTGTTTCAAGGAAAATCCAAAACAGAAATACAAGTTTGATAAATTGCACAGCTGTAATTAATCCTCATCACCATTAGGCTTTGTGAATGCAAATTAAAGAACAAAGTAATTTGGTGAGATGACAGAATCTGGTGCTAAAATAGTAGTGACCTGTAAAGACTTGAAACCCCGCCCCCCCGACACAATAAGAAGCAGTAATTTAAATATTTTAATGAAAATAAATTTGACATTAAACATTTGCATTTTTAACAGTATATGGTCTCTAGGATTTGCAAAACATTAGAAAACCAAACCGTCTGGCAGATTTAACTGTAGTTGGCTCCACCGCAGAGCTCATGTTTGCACTGTACAGCTGAACAAATGTGTCCGACCGAAACTGGCAGCTTAACATAAAACAGTGAAACAACTTCAGGTCATGTGATGCTTCAATTGCAACCCTGCAGACAGCTGCACGGCTCGTCGACGTTGTCGAAATAAACGGATAATTATATGAAAACACAAAAACGTACGTCAGTTTAAAGTAGAAATAAGTTAAAATGTATTACAATAAAGAAAACAGGAAGACAAACACTTGATAAATATTTCCCTTTACAGTGTTTCAGTGCTGGAAGAAGAATCAAAACCATTTCTTGATCCAAAACAATAAACAACATGGGAGGCTGTGGCACAGTATCGAAAACACAGGGGAGGATGAAGGTCAGCAAATCAGATTTTCTCTAATGTAGAGAAATCGACTGCTGCTGTTATGCTGATGTTTTGGTCTCTAGGTTGAACTTTATAACAGCTAATGATCCTTTTAACTGCCTAAAGAAAAAAAAAATAGTGTTGGGCTAAACCGATTCAACAAAATACCCCCTTTAACATGTCGGCTGAACTGTTACTGTGTGGATTAGAGTCACATGACATGCATAGAGTATTTGATCATTATGTTCTCATTTCCAACTCGTTAACACATAAAGTGGACGTCAGTAAAATGATATCGGATTGTGATGCAACCTTGTACAGACTCATGAGTCACAACCTCATAACCACTTCATCATGGTTAAGGCCACCCTATGAGACTTGGACTACACCATGACATAAAAAAAACAACTAAAGATATATGTCAAAACTGCGTCTTGAATGCAGCACGCTCCACATTATGCTTCATGGTAAGTAAGAGCTCCTCAGCTGCAGCATGAATAAAACGTAGGTGCGGTTTATCTGATCCCTGCAAAGAGGAACCAGATAGCCGCTGTGGAAGCTTTTCCATTCTGTGTGGTGAACACACACCTTCATGGATTGTTCAGAGAATTTCAAGGACACACAGAGCCCATGTTATGGCTGCAACCTCAAAACACCCAAAACCCAGCTGGCAGCGCTTTAAGTAGCTTTATTTCTTATAAAACCTCGGGTATAACTGGCCACTGTAGGAGTTCCTACATTTCCTCTTGATCCAAGTTGCGTATTAACGTTACAGTTATATAACTGTAATGATGCTAAAGGACTGAGGAAACATTGTGGATGAGACATAATATGACTGAAAAACTTGAAAAAACCCAATGCTGGGGTATTTGCTTGCGAGAGGACTGGACCACCTGTGAGTGCTTTAGGGTGGGGCAGTCACCCAAATATATATTTCCTTAATGTCGGCATCTCCAAAAGACAATAATTGCTTTTCTGATAAAAAAAAGTCACAAGAGGGGACTAAATACTTACTAACTATGGCAACAAAGTGGCTAACTTCTCAAGCCCCTTGCACATTATTATCAGCAAGAATAGAGCTTCCAGCTGCGGAAAGGCACATACACCTCCAAACTGCACATATGTTTTCTGGGATAGCAGGTAAAGTTCTGAGTTCTTAGCGCAGCAGCTTAAATGTGAAATGCATTTGTCAGGCTGTCAAAGAGAAGCCTTGCATTTAATGATGAAGAGAGAGGAAGGGGCGGGGCGGAAGAAGAGTTTTTAATGCCCTTTTACTTTATGAAAATTCATAAACCATTCTGGGTTTTCACCACAGCCCCATGAAACAGGTACAATTGTTTAGGGTGCAGTGTCCAGTAACATTTAGCCTCCTCTCATTTTGTTTTCTCAAACAAGATGCTGAAACTGATGGAGGTACAGAAATATGGCAAGCCGTTGGTGTATAAAATAAGGCATATGTTGTTTTTAATCAGTAAATTATGGGATAATCTGTTTTTTTAAGTGCTAATGCCTTGTGAATCGCAACACGCGGTGACCTAAATAACTCACTTTTGCTAAAAAACGCATGGTGGCATTTTATGCATATTTTATTGTCAAGAGGTTGTTTTATTAGTGCTCAGCCACTAGATTTTAGGTCAGTTTACCCAATCAGTACACTGTAATTGAAGTGTGTTGCAGTTCACAATGTGCTAGCACCTAAAAAACATGGATCCCGTAATTTATGGATTAAAACCACGCGTTAATATACATCCTTTTTTTTGATACCAACGGCTTGCCATACTGAAACTCCTGTGTAGTCAGGGAAATGGCACACACTGTGACAAAGCATCAAAGTGCAAATGGGATTCCAGTGGCGGCATCATCGTAGTAGGATGCGGGGGGGGGGGCAAAACTTAAGCACCCGGTTGAACAGTGGATGTTCAAATAGTCTCTGAGATCCTGGAGACCAGAGAGTGGTCTTAATTAGGTGTGAAGGTGGTCTGACAAACAGGCAGAGTGTCTCCTGCTCCAACAATCGGTTGCAGATAAACCCAAACACATTTTCTTTAACAGAAAATTAGAAACAGCACGAGTGGAAGAACACGGATGTCACTAACAAAGAAGAATCAGGCTGCATCTGGAGGAATTTTCAGCTACATATTAGCTCCGGTAGTCACATGTAACTCTTCTTAATCTGAAGGATTATTATGAATAAATACATTTCAGTGACACCCAAGGTTACAATTATATCGTTCACATGTAGAAAAATATTATTACTTAGTGACAAAGTAAAGACTGAGGTGAGACTAAAAGGCAAAGTGCAAAATCAACCGAGGCTCAGCCGGAAGTGCTGTGCAGCTGGACTTCCTCCAACAAATGCGGTAAAGGAAGAATGGCCGCTTTAAGAGCTCGGAGAGGAGGCTTAATGTTGCTGCATTACACACCTCCTGACAGAAGCCTCGGTTCGGTTACAGATTCATCCCTTTATGGTACAATTACCAAAAAATAAATAGAGTGAGTTCATTATTGCTTTTCTGCTGAAGCTCAGTAACACAAAGGTTTTCAAGATGCTGAAATGTTGCATCACAGCGCAGATAGAATGAGGATGTCTGCAGCCACAGGGAGTTCCTTCCTTTAAACAAGAGCGTTTGTTCCTGTTTCAGGGTCTGAAAATAGCAGTCTTAGTGTGTTTGTTGTAGGTGATGTAAATAATGTAACCGCTAGCAACTCTACAAACACCACTAGATGCTTCAGGGTAGTGGACACAAGAGGGCAGCGTTTTTCATGCTGGACTTCCACTGCTGAACAGGCTGGAACATCAGGATGCAGAGGAAACGTTTTCCTGCGTCGACAAATTATTTTCCGATGGTACGACGGGAGGACCGATTACAGGACGGGAAGACTATTGGATCAGCTCTGCTTTGCGTGAATCACCACACAAAGGCACTTAAACACCCAAACTCCACAGTCGGAGCGTCTGACTGCAGGTCAGTGTGAACAGAAAAGGGGGATGATGCTATCAGACGCCACATGGAACCAGAACCTCTCCAGCGAGTGAATAAACAGGATCACAGCAGATGGAGAGGGAGGAGACTGTGATCCTAAAGTTTTTCAGGAAGACTTTCTAATTGTGACACAAATACGACACTACTGGCAGCAGCTGTTCTCTACTGGAGGAAAACAAAGTGCCTATCAATTTATTCTGAGTGCAATAAAATGATTGTCGAATGCTCAGGAATCACTGTGACACGTTTAAAGTCTCCCGTTTAGGTTTCATAAAACTGTTTAAACAGCTTGCGCTCCTTTTCGTCAGGCTTTTAATCAATTTAAGCCAACAAAAAAAAAAAAGTCTCTAAAGCCAGTCCTTCAGAAACGGTCTTCAGTCAGAGGCCTCTTCAAATTCTCCGCAAGACTGACTGCTACAGAAGATCCTTCCTGCCCACAGAATCACCACCTACGACGACTCTTTGGAGGTACTTGGATGACTTGAGTATTTAATTTCCCTTTGGGATAAATAAAGGATTTTTGAATTGAATTGTTGTTTCTTGAGGGATGTCCCACTCCCCCCAACACTCTCTGCCCCTGATTCAGGCGTACATCTAGTACATAGCATCGTTTAAAGTCAGGTAATTTATCAAATTGTTTAGTAACATTATCGATACATTTCTAATGCTAGTTCAAAACCAAAGATGCTACATTTATATCCTGTTTCTGGTAATAGATTGTAGGGATGGGCACTTATTGTAGTTTAAAGTTACAGTGAAAAATATCTTATTGTCAAAAGAATTCAGATAAATCGAGATGATAAATTTTAATTAATGAGGTCTGAAACCCCCCCAAACTGACAGTATTGTCAAGAGTGTTTGTGTTGCTATTTCCTTCATTTTCGTTTTATAAGAGCATCGATAAAAATCAATAAACTGGGTCGATAGATGAGGATACAAGAGGCCGAAATGAGCTCCCTCCAGAGGGAAGCTGGACTCAGCCTTATAAGCCTGTTTCAAAAGATCAGGGTGTTCTTTGAATGCATCGTGGCGGCATGGCGAGGCGAGAATATTGGGCCATTCATGCCTGCCGAGCTAGTAATACTTGACCATTTATGGGCTTCCTGATGCCACCTCCGCTTTGCAGCAAAGTGGCGCCACTGTCACCATTCATCGCCAGGCGGAAGCTCAAGCTAGAGCCGCTGCTTCTCCGCATCAAAAGGACTCAGCCGAGGTGGTTCAGGCATCTGGACAGGATGCCTCCTGGGTGCCTCTTTTTGGAGGTTTTCCAGGCTGGAAGGAGACCCTTGGGCATATGGAAGAACTATATATTCCATCTGGTCTGCGAACTCTTTGGGATTCCCCAGAATAAACAAGGAGGGAGGCGTTGGAGAGAGGAATGTCCTTGACATGTTGCCCCCTTGACCCTATGGAGGACTACGGGGGTCATTGGAAAAGCAATACAGCATTTTGACGATGAGTGCTTAGTTGTGAATTAAAAATATAAATTGCTAAATATAATTTCAAATTTAACAATTAATCCATACAAAAAAAAAGACAAATTTGAAAAGCATTTTGTAATTACACATTTTAAATTGAAATACTAAAGAGGAATTGCAAATTAGACAGCCACATTTGGGTGGGCTTTGCTGAGCTGCACAGTTCGTGTCTAACCAATGAGAGAGCTGGTTATGTTCGAGGAGCAGCTGTGATTGGTTGAACTTAGTTTTCAGTGTGCTCAGGGACCAGGAGGGTCACTCGAATGTTAAAAGGAGAGGGTAAACCATTTAGGAAATGCAATTGCAAAAAGGATTTGAAAATGAGAGCCGGAAAGAGAAAACGGATGTAGAAAAGGGAATAACTTTTTTAAATGTATTAAAAGGAAAGATATTTACAATCTCATTTATTAATTGTGTTATTTAATTCTCCATTTTGAAATAGGATTTGAAAAACATTTTCAAATCGCAGTATTTAATAATCAAAAAATAAATACAATTTGCAATTCCTCTTTAGTATTTCAATTTAAAATGTGTAATTACAAAATGTTTTTCAAATTTGTCTTTTTTTTGTAAGGATTAATTGTTGAATTAGAAATTATATTTAGCAATTTATATTTTTAAATTAACAATTAAGCACTCATCGTCAAAATGCTGTATTGCTTTTCCAATGACCCCCGTAGTCCTCCATATGACCCGACCTCGGATAAGCGGAAGAAAATGGATGGATGGATATTAAGTGCAGTTACTTTGCGCAGTTTAGTTATAAAAGTCCCACTTTATATAACTGTTTTTACACCTTTGTTTTTATACCTTTTTTTTAATGTGGGGCTATGAATTACTGTCACACCTCCATACAGTTGCCTAAAATAAATTGTAAATATTCTTGTCACTTTTGTTATAATAAATATAAGAAAATATTGCAATAAAATTGTAAATCTATAATCGCCCGTCCTTAACACTATGAAACATATTTTGCTATCTGTAAGCTGAAATGCTCTGGAGCTCATTAATAACACTGAATTAATCGACGTTGCTCTGATGCTGCATTCAGTGTCATTCCAGAAAAAGTGCCATGTTTTGGAGGTTTATTGTAATATTTCAGATATATTTCTGGCATGTTTCACAATGTGTAATAGATTTTCTTTAAAGAAAATGTTTTATTATATCTTCAATGCCATTCTTTTCTTAGCATTTTTTTTAAATGTATTAAATATTATTCAGCTGTATTTGTAAACACAGTTTAACAATTTGGTATTAGAAACATGGAGCTCATTTTAAATTACTAAAATTAATTTAGGGAGAAGTTTTTTTTTCCTTACTCCTTTGAAGTGCTGCTAAGGAAACACTTGACGGATTTCTTATTTTACAAGTATGTGCTTAATGAAAAGGCTAGCATCCAATAGAGTGTCTGTATTGGCAAATAGTAAATCCTAATGAGGGGGATGGTAATACTGGATCAGGGCATCCCTGGTATTTCTTAGGTCGATGTTTTCATTTACTGCAAAGATTTGCAGAAGGGACAGAAAGATTCTCAACGTGCTTCGCTAGAACAAAGAGTCTCCACTGGGAAGTCGCCGTTGGTGACGGTCTGACATGAAAGCCATGTTTAGGCAAAGCTGACCGCAGTATTCCCTAGATATTATTTAGGATAAATGAGACCCCCAATGATTCGTATGCTGATGGTCACAGTGTGTCGTCATTTTGGTGTGTGTTCCCCCCCCCCCGCCGTCTCAGCAAAGGCTGAACTCAGGTCTTTGTCGTGCACTACTCAGAGGACGGTCTGTAAGCAGCCTCTGAGCAAGCCCTCGTGAGGATCACAGTGTAGGAAGGTGCCGAGAGTCTCTGGAGCAGACAGCCGCTGTGCTGCTAAGCCAAGCGCCGCTATACCTGCTGCATCAGCCGTCTGTAATGAGGCAACACTTTACTCTCGGGGAGGTAGAGCGCCATCTCCAGGGCAACCAGGATGATGAACTCGAACGATATCAGCTCCCTCCTGCTGATCCTGAAGCGCTCCTCCAGCTTCTGCAGAGACACAACAGATCCCAACTCAACGGTTTGTGCTT
Organism: Valencia hispanica; assembly: GCA_963556495.2. Taxonomy (NCBI): domain Eukaryota; kingdom Metazoa; phylum Chordata; class Actinopteri; order Cyprinodontiformes; family Valenciidae; genus Valencia; species Valencia hispanica. The sequence goes on along the minus strand of OY747709.1, from coordinate 49,445,699 downwards.
GAACGACTTTCAAGGAAGCTCATTTTTAAACTATCAGTTGACGGTTGGATAGTTTTTCTGCAGTTAGACTTTACAACAACAGATCCTGACGGCAAACGTGGTTGTTGGTTTATATTATGATCGCATTAAAGATGCTACAGATACAGCTAAATACTTCATTTATTTTATTTGTACCTTTGGGACATTGGCCTGGTTACTGGTTTTTCAACACACGTGTTGTGACAAGTGAATTTCATCTTCAGATCAATAAAATGATCTCACCCCATCTCGTTTGGCCTCTAACTCCCCCTGCAGTTGAGAAATCTTGACACCATTCTGCGCTCTCTAACAGAGGATAAATATGTTTTAAAACATTACAGTTTCAAAACCGCTAAAAAAAAGTTCCATCATACGATGAGGGTGAGATTAAAGTTGTTCTAAATGACGCCCATCATCAAGGTGGAAGTGAAGTTTCAAGGAAATCAGAAGTCTGTCTATTTCTACAAACTATCTTTGGGAAATTTAGATATTTTATCATTAGGTAATTTAGTCATATATATTTTTAGTACTTTTTTTCTTTTTGATACTTTCCTAGACCTGGTTTATTCTCTGTTTTTATTAAGTTTTCTTATGAAAACAAACAACAGCAATAAAGAGATGCTTTAAAACATTGAAACAGTAATAATCAGTATGTTATATAATTTTCAGCAGGAGTAGTAGCATTTTTCAAATTACGGTTTCAGTTGTCTTTGGTAATACCATGACACAGTTAAACTGTAGAGGAGTCTCTGGCTCGGGGAGTAAGGAGAAGTTTCTGATACAACGTGTCGGATAAAGTTTGAGCAGAGACGCACAAAGAAAAAAACAAAAGAATATAAAGAAAAGTACAATGTAATCAACCAGACAGTGATCCATTTCACCCCCAAATCCTAATCACTTGTTCCTGGTCCCATTACAGATATTTCCTGAAGATTTCATCAAAATCCATCCATAGCTTTTTGAGTTATGTTGCTAACAAATAAACAATCCTTGGCGAAAACAGAACCTCCTTGGCGGAGGTAATAATAGAAGCAGCTGTGAATATAATTTACTGGTTTAAGCTTAATATTCAGCATAAAAAAACCCACACGGTTTATTTTAACTACTGAAACAGTATAATAACTCTGGTGTTGGGGGGGGGGGGATAACTACTGCTTACTGAGAAACAGAAGCTGCACAAGCTAAGAAACTGTATTTATTTTTTTATATTTTTATTAAAAACAGAATTTAAACCACCAGATTTTCAGCCTTTCCAAATGAACATGTGTTGATGAGTGTGATGTGTGTGAGAGGATTCAGCATTCAGCTTCAGCAGCTCAGCCCGATTTTTTCCGCTTGTTCAGATGGAACAACTTAATAAACACATGAGGAACCTGATCTGACAGGCAGCATGTTGTCACCACCATGACAACGTGTGTGTGTGTGTGTGTGTGTGTGTCTGGGAGACTCACATCTATGAGGTGTTTGACCTCCTGCTTCTTCAGGTCACTGCTGATTTTAGCAGCCAAAAGGATGCAGGCAGCTGACACCAGCTTCCTGTAGAACAACATGTTAGGTGGGTTGGTCAGCAGTCTGCAGGTTCAGCCATTTTAGTTTGCGTCGCTCTAAATCAGTGGTTCCCAAACTTTCCCGCCTTCTGACCCACAAAATAAAAACACCAGAGGGTCATGACCCTGACTCTTGGTTGTGCATACGACCATTTACGGTCAGCTAAAAAGTGGTAAATTGACAAAACAATCAGCATCAACAGCTGATATATTGGGCAACCTGTTTTTCATTTTTTTCAACATTTCTAATAATTTAGACCTATTTACATTTTTTTCAGTACTTGAGTTTATTTCTGAAGAGGACCCCATGACCCCAGACCTACATATTCGTGACCCCAAGTGGCGTCCCAACCCCAGCTTTGGGCCTACTGCTTTAAATGACTCCCAGAACGTACATCATTACATTTTTATGGTTATGGAGACTGAAAGAGAGGAAAAAGCTTTGCTCTGTGCTTTATAGTGCAACAACCAGCTCTGAGGATGCCGATGCGGAGACGATCAAGTTAATCTTAAGAGATATCAATAAAGTAGCAGCTTGGGTTTTTTCATTCCAGTAATACTCCATAGCTACAAACAAACACAAGAGGGAGCCAACTGTTACAGAACAAGAGTTGACAGCAGCAGGAGCAGAAAAGAAATCTACAGTTAAGCTTGCAAAAAAACACCAGCTAAGAAACAACGGGAAAATGAGTAAAGAAAGGAAGAATATGAAACGGCTTCAGAAAGCGACACAGCACAGAGTCAGCCCTGTTAAAAGTACACAATGACATTGCTATGTGTGTCGATGGTAGGTGCCCTGTTGTCTTGGAGCTTCTGGACCTCACAGCAGCTTTTGATACAGTCGATACTCTGTCCTTCTGTCTCGTTTACATCACATTGTTGGTATCTGTGGCTTATCCCTTAAATGGTTTACCTCCTACTTGACAGACAGGTCTTTTCAGTCATGCCTAATAATCTACCTTCCTCCAGTGCTCCTTTGTCTTGTGGGGTGCCACAGGGTTCAATCCCAAGCCCCCTCCTTTTCCCCCCCTAAACGAACCAATGCATTCTGCACCGAGTCTTGCCAAAAGCAGCCTTTCTTGACAGCATCTGGCAGGAAAAGGCATCGCTGCTTCTAGTGAATCACTGAGAGAATGTCTGTTAATTATCCACCTTGGAACCGGACATTTGGAGTACAGGAAAAGGACTTTGGCAAACGGGTGGGGGAGTCAGACGTGGCCTACTGTCAGACCCTGCAACAGCCAAATCCATCTGTAATCTGATTGGATTGTTACATTTGTGACTGACATGACATTGGCCAATCAGCTGAAAGGAAGCAAAATCAGCCCAAAATTTATACTTGCAAGTTGAAACTCACACACAAGCGAGGGAACTCGAGTGCAGAGTTTTACACGTCTTGCACGTTCTTTTGCTCTGTAACAGTAAAAAAGACCTTAACAAAAAGTGTTAACTTTTGATTACTGACAATTAGTGATTATTTTTTACAAAAACACATCTTTTTTTTTTTTTTTTCACACACACAGATATTCCCATTTACACATGCAGAGCAGAAATTCTCAGCCAGTTTATTTTATAAGGTCATAAAACTCAGTTCACAACTACAGTCTGACTTAATAGTACAAAATATTTATGACCAGAATTTGACCCTAAACACTCGTCCCTCAACAGGCTTCAGCTGGTCCAGAATGCAGGTCCACGTCTTTTAACTGACACCTCTAGACACCTCACCCCCATTTTGTCCTTCCTCCACTGGTAGCCGGTTCATGTTAGAATAGACTTTAAACGTTTGTTTTTAAAGCTTGTAATGGTTTGGCCTGATCTTATATCTCTGACCTACTGAGTTTTTCCGCTGTGGTAGATCCCTGAGGTAATCGTCGCAGTTCCTATTGAACGTCCCAAGATCAGAATAGAAACACTGGGGCTTTCACAGTCCTGACACCGAGACTCTGGGACGAGCTTCCTCTGGATCTGCACTCTATCTCTGACATGTCCCTTTTTAAATCCAAACTTAAGACCTTATTATTCAGGAAGGCTTTCAGTACTCAGTAGCAATGTGATATCTTATTCCAGATTTTTACTTCTTACTTGTATTTATTCTCTTTGTCTGTATTTCTCTGCGTTTTAATGATCTTTGTAAAACACTTTGGCTGTTTTTAAAGGGATATATAAATCAGTAAAGGAATGAAGAACAGGTTAAAATCTACCTGTTCTGTTTATTGAGTCGACCCTGCAGCACCAGTTTCTCAAAGTACACGAATGCCATGGCGATAGTGACGGGCTGCAGGCCACAATCCTCCCCGACTATCCTCGTCTCTCTCTTCAGGCTGGGAAACACGCACAGAACATCCAGGACAGTCAAAGACGATTAACCAAAGGAAAGACGCACGTTTAAGAGCTGAAGTTTCACGGCTTTACCTGCGAATTTTGCTGAGGGTGAGCTTGATATGGGGAAACTTCTCCTTAAATGTCTCGTTCATGTCCTTCTTCAGATCCGATGGTTTGACGTACTCGATAACGGTCGTCTGAGGAGGAAAGGAAAAAAGAGCATGATGAGGAGAAAAAAGCATAAACAGAGGAAAGATGATCTCTGGAGTGTAAGCAGAGGTATAGAACAGTCAAACAATGGTCAGCGGGCTGCACGAGAATGTAAACAATGAGGGGAGTAAATATTTCTCTTATTATGCCGGGATCACATTAATTATTTTGCAGGAAAAACAGAAACAACAAGAAAAGCAATGTGTTCGACTCTGAAACCTCACAGGAATCCTCTTCATGATGCTGTTTGTTCAACAGGCTGAAGTTATTGATATTGTTGTACGATTTTATTTTTTCTTTAGTGAGGCACCTTATGTTCCATGATCTGTATGACTGAAAAGTGAAATATGAATCATGTGATAAGTATTCTTGTTCCTTTTATGGCTAATTAAGTTCAAAAAGCCCCAATCAGTTTTATTTGGTATTTTACAACAGCTTGTAGCTGGTTTATAAGACAAGGAACTGTGGGAGCATATTGCAGAAACAATGCAAAACAACTTAAAATGCAGTTCCTGCAGTTAAACTGATATTTAACATGGAGCAATGCGTTTGTGCCATTTCTGAACATATCATGAATATATCATGTTGTACAGAGTAAATATGAGACATAAAACATGAGATTGAACACTTCACAGCAAATTTAGTCAGAATTTGTTGATTACTTTGTACTTTTCTTTATAATAGAAAGTACTCCTGTGCTTCTGTGTTTTTTTTGTGCGTCTCTGCTCTGTCTTCTCAAACCCCCAGTCAGTCATGGAAGATGGCTGCTTGCACTGAGCCAGGTTCTGGTTCTGCTGGAGGTTTCTTCTTGTTGCAGGAGAGTTTTCCTCTCCACTGTCGCTACATCCTCGACCAGGAGGAGTGAATGCTCCAAGTCAATGACTTGATGCAATCTGCTAGGTGTCCTTCTTAGAAAGAAAACCTTCTGAACTTATTTGAATAATGAATTGAACTTGAATGGTTTGATAACTAGAATCAATGAAAATATAAATTCATGACTTGGAATCTTTCTGTATGATTTGATTGTGTTGTGAATTGGTGCTATATAAACTTAATTATTACTACTTTTTGTAATAGTGCAATTTTTTTAAAATACCTTGGAATTGAATGCATGTTAAAAACAGCTCCACTTGTGTAGCAAAGCTTTGTTAAAATCAATACTAAGCATTCAGAGAACTGATGATTGGCTAATTCAACATGTGCTTCTTCCAAAGATAGCTTCTAGCTTAGCTTACTCAGTGCATTTTTGACCTCCCTCTGACCTTCTGACCTCAGTCTCCATTTAAGACCTGCAAACAATGATCCAAAATACAAAATATCTGTAAATCAGCTGCACATAAATAACCTCTGTGACATTCTTGCCTTTGTTAGTAAAGGAAGCAGAAAAGCTGGATGTTTTACTTCCCTTTTCTTCCCAACACTTAGTTTTTATTCGCTTACAATGACTGAAAATATTCCCTTCCAACTGCATGTCAGAAATTAACAAAGGAGTATTAGGGCAATTGCACATAAAAGACAAAAAACAAAGTGGCCACAGAATGTTCTAGATTATTATAATATTCACTAGGGGAAAAAAAACTTAAATATTCTCAGATTCGAGGCTTTTGGACTTATTATTGTTGAAATATTCTGAACATGAAAAAACCCCATTTCCCATTAATAAAGGTATACATTTACAATATTAAAACTAAAGTATGTCCTGACATTGCAAAGTCAGAAAATTACATGAAAAAAACTCAAATACCAAAGAATACTCAAACACCCTGAAAAAGTTTTCTTTCTTAGAAAGTTCTGAATATCTAATAATGGAAATTTGTAATTTTTTGTCTTTCAAACGTACAACTTTTTGACATCTGAGAATATTCAAGCTTTTTTTTGGTAAATTTGTGAAATTAATCTAAAAATGTCTGAGTTTATTTGGCAGAAATTTACCTCTCTGTGGCCACACTAGTATTTATTTTCTTTAATCTATAATGGCCCTAATACTCAGTTGTAAAAAGGGCAGTAATCTCTGAGAATTTAGTGTTTTTAGGTCTTTTGGTCCTTTAAATAAATATACCTACACACATATACCTCACTTCCTCTAAATGTATGAGGAATACCCGACTGAAGTGAGGACAAGGTGTCCAAATGTAGGGAGATGTAATCCACTTACCTAAAAGTCCGTATTTGTGAGGGCTTTATGAAAAAGATGGAAGTACAAACTCTTTTGCGTATTTTTGGCAAATTGAAAACACGCCCATTGGTTTGGTGAATTAGTTTGATTATATGTTTGCTGTGCAGAAATTACTGGGGTTCATAAGTAGAACACACTTCATAGGATGCAGGTGTAATACTGTGGATAATACGTTCCTACAGTGGATGCAGAAATATCACCACTGTTTCTTCTGCTCACCAGGCTCCTGGCTGCAAACATGCTGCTATAACTGCATAGATTAAAGAATAATGTGTATTAATCTTTGTAATGCTTACAGGCATTAGAGACATGCTTCAGTTTCTACTTCTGCACACTCAAACTGCTGCAAAGCAGTTGTTCTCAGCATGTTTTTCCTCCTATTGCTTTGTGTGATACGCCGCACAAAGAAAAACACGAGAGGTTATTGGCCTCCCTAAAGATTTCCCTGACGTGGGAACAGAAAAGGCATTAAAATATGTTCAGCTGCAAAACCAGCTGATAATGCAGCAGCTGGTTACAGTGAAAAACACAGGCATTTGAGTATAAATGTCGAGCTGACCCCAACTTAACCCCGATATTTGTACATCCTCTAGTTTCCAACATGCCTACTGGTGCAAAGTGCAGGGACTGATTGAAAAGCTAGTTTCAGTTTTATCCTGATCCTTCCCTAAAGCTACATCCCCTCACCTGCTACAGACACCAGTGAATGAAGATAAACACTCTTAATTAGCTTTTATGGTTATTTAAAGGGCAGCAAATGTTCATAAGGTATAGCTTATGGGTGGTGGTATCACGATAACACTGACAAAGCAACTCACCTCACAGTAATCTTCCCAGAGGAATTAAGTAGCATGACACTGTGTGTGTGTGTGTGTGTGTGTGTGTGTGTGTGTGTGTGTGTGTCTTTCCATACGTTTAATTCATCTCAAGAGAGGGATCAAACTGAGGCGGAGCCTCCAGGATGATTATGCTTACGTAAAAGGAGGCGAGTGTCTGATGTTTGATGATGTTTGATGGTGGCTTTAAATTTTCCGGTTCCCACCCTCAGTTTCGATCTGTCCTGCTAATATACTCCCGTTTCTAACATTAGAAAAGCCAGGAATCCAGCGGTGTCGTAATTAACTCAACTATTTATTCCACCAACTTCTACGTACGTCGTGACTTTTAGAAATCAGTTTATCACACTTTACTGCTATAAGGAACCGTTTGATGTTCCTAATTAATATAAGGCTGGTCCAGAGCTGGAAGAAAAACAGAAATGCAGCAGTGAAGGTAGACAGTGATGAGTGATGGTCTGGCTGCGGTACAAACTAAATATTTTGTCATATGTTTGGAGAGGCTTTATTTGGCAGCGCCAGCGTCATACATGCTGTTAGTTAAAAATGAGCTCACGTTTCTGAGAACTTTGAACTGAACAATGCAGCTTTTTAGTAAGGAGCATCATCTTGAGGTCATCTAATGGTGCTCCGTTTAAAGGTAAACAGTTTTTTTAGGGGTAAACTTAGGATATTTTCTCTAAAGGCATTCATTCAGTGTCAGTGTGTGCCAGCGGCTTGTGAGAATCCATATTGGTAATTTAGACTGAAAGCTTCTGCCCTCACTTTGAGCTCGACTATGTCACCATTGGGTTCCCTTCATGCATGAGAATATGAACTGAAGGCTCAAAACCACACCCTAAAACCATCAGGTTACACTGCATTCTTTGTTGATGTTTAAGGACGCCAGATGGGGCAAACACCTGCTGCCCTCTATACGACCATCCTGCGGGTTAGATAAGCTCCTGAAGAACGCCAGCTCTGACCTAGGATACCCCCTCGGCGCAGAGCAGGTGGTGGGAAACAGATAAACACGGGTTAAAGCAACAACACAATGCTGGACGCCGTCTCCCATAACAATGCAAGAAGCTTTAACTGAACAGGAGAGGTTCTTTAATGACAGACTGCTTCATCATAGGTGCAATAAAGTGCGTTATTACAGGTCCTTTCTCCCAGGAGCTGATCGACTCTATAACCAACACTCCCCCCTTCACAAACACAATAAGCTGTTTACATCCCTGTTCTCATTTACACAGTTATTCCTGCATGCTTGTACATAATTTGTTGTTTTTTAGGCACAAATGTCCAACCTACATGTTTTCAATTATCTTATAATCAGTTGCACAAATCTGAGAATGCTATTTTAATAACTGAAGTATTTTTTTTTTTACTGAATTAATGCTGTAAATGTCTCCTTACTGTACAGTCTCTTATTTCTTGTTGTTTTAAATATTTTACAGTTGTGTGAATTTGCATGCTTTCTATTATCCCTTTCACTTTGTTGCTCCTACACATTCATTTCCCCACTGAGGGAAAATAAAGGATTTTTCTATTCTACTCTATTCTATATGTTTGAAGATTTTGTCAGCTAACGTGCTTAAAAAGAATCAGGTTCTTGCTGAAGACGAACGTCATGGTGGGTTAACCTCCTTAGACATAAGTTATATACAGGCAACGTAAGTCAATCCTGATTCGACGGCTGTAAAATAGAAATAAAAATGTGCCATGAGTGGGTGAAGACATGTTTGACTTTCATATTTGGCACCTCTTCACAATTTCTTTGGAATTTTGGGTTTCCGCTTGAAGGAGGGTAAAAAGTCCTGGCTAATCCCGTCTGCTGTCACTTAATACAAGTTAGAGGTTTAAAAATGACAAACGTGGATTTAAATTGATGCTTTTCTGTCATTTTATAATGGCTGAATTTCCACAACAGCTGCTCTAAGTCACATATTCTGATGAACATAAGCAAAGACAACAGGAGAGACTAAAACGGGATGCCAGGAAATGGCCAAATAAAAATGCTCTGTGAATAACGAAATGACCTATATGCAGTATTTTTACTGTTTCAGATCAATAACAATAAATGATCGAGAACTAATTCAAGTTGGCGTTGTGAACTTAGTTAAAAGATATTTAATTGGGGAACTATGAACATGAATACATTCATTTAAACCTTGCTGAAGGACAAAGTCTACAAAGACATCTTGAAGCACTTGAGCTTCATTAGATGACCTTTACTTGTTGGCATTATGTGATATAGTGAAGTAGATCGTACTGTACTAATCAGGATTCTATTAGACCATATTTATCAAATCTAAATCTAGCTATTCAACAGGACCGTATTCAAATGAATTGGATTGATTTGAATTTATTTTAGACCTTAATTTGGGATGAATTGGACCTTTAAGTCACTTAAACTTATGGTACAGGTACATTAGGATTCTTGAGTTAGGAAAATAATAGGATAACTGGCTGCTGGTGGGCGGCTCCTGGTCTCCAGGATGGTGGCGAGGATAAACCATGACCCACCAACGAGGTGTTTAGAGATGAGCTGGAACAAATCTGATACGCTGAGGCTACAAATCTCAACTTAAAGGGCTTAAAGGATCTGCTGTTGATGTCTTGGGAGGCGCCAGGCAGGTCAAAGCTGTGATGGCGTCAAACTGAGAACTCAGTGCATGTTAGTCTGAAGTCGGCACAGAAGCTGGAGCTCGTAAAGCAAAACCACAGCTTTCCAACTAACAAAGCTTGAATGATCTAGACTATCCTTATAATTTTGGGCTAATTTAGATGACTCTGTGTCTGACCTTAGGGTGAGTAAAATAATTTGCAGGTTCAAAAATCACAGTTTTACACCATGTTTTTTTTTTTTTTTTTAGCAATCAGTGTACGGCAATCATCAATCATCTGAACACAGAGCTCAGCAAAGGTGTCAAACAGCCTGCAGAGCTGTGGATGTGGTGTGATGAGACCCACGGCTGCTCCTAAAACCCAACAACTAAAAATATGAAGCTGCGTTATAAATAACACGTCCCGTGTTAGGCATTCGAACGCAGCTGCCATGTGAATACCTACCATGTAGGAGGCGAAGATCAGCACCCGTTTATGTTTTCCACAAGGCCACTGGGGGTCACTGAGGAGGTTGGGGTCGTACTCGGTCACGTCTTCCACACCTGAACCAAAGATGGCAGCAGAATCAGACATGCGCTAAAACAAATATACTATTGCATAAGGTACAAGGCTTTAAAATATATTTTTTTCCTCATGTGCGCCAGAGTTAGGTACACTCAAATCTTTGACCGTGTCGCATTTAACATTAGTTTTACGGGTTCACTTTTCTTTATTGTCTGTTCAGAGAATTTTGACTTCAAACCAATTAATCAACAATCAAGTAAATAAAGTTTTTATTTTTTGAAGCAGACTTGTTCAAGACAGGTAGCTTAGGTAGTGTGCAAAGTGCTTAAATGGGCTGAAATTTAAACTTTAAAAGAGCAAGATAAAATAAATTAAATGATAGAATAAAATAAAATCTAAATTATAGTTGCAAATGTTTTAGGAGGTAAACATCTTATGAACATCTCAAACTGAAAATGTCATTACGTTCAAACTATTTTTCTTATAAAAAAAGTATTTTCAATCAATCAATCAATCAATCTTTATTTGTATTAGCGCATTTCTTTAGGAGACACAAGGGCAATGCAATTATCGTGGCATTGTTAAAGCTACATTGTGTAAGAACTAGCGGTGAAACAACCAACTGATTATTACGTTCTAGCCCCGCCTCCCACCCTCCCATTCCGAGCGCGTTTTAACTCCTACGGTGGCCGTTTCATGCCAAGGTTAACATGGCTTCCAGTACTACGACTTCGTCCAGTGTTCCTTCCAGTGATGAGGTTATTTTAGAAAACTACATTGCATTTAGTTATATAGTCAGTAAACATGTTGGTGCCGCGTCGCGTGTAGACAATCTCCCTCTGGCATTCGTCACGGTGCAACTGAGTGTAGCCAAAGCGCGAAAGGCGGAGCTAGAATTTCCAGGAATGTCCCTCGTTGGCAAATGTATTTCAAAGATGGAGGCTCAACATGGATTCAGCCAATAGCGCGACTCGCTCGTATGTATTCTGAATAGCAGATTCTACACTCACGAGAATACTTTCATTAGTAGGTGGAAGTAATTACACATCTATGAGCACATATTTTTGAAAGAACAAAGGGGTTTTTGCTAAGAACTAACTCAAAAAAATACACAATGTAGCTTTAAGTACGACAGAGGCTCTATGATGCCATGGGGCTGTTCCTCTTTCAAAAGGGCCTGGGTGCATTGTACAACCCATGGAATTATGGATTCTTTAAAATACAGGACGTTTTTATTTAAATATCTATTGGCCTTTGCTGAAAACTGGTCAACTCTGGGCCTCTCTAAGAGATAACGATCCAAAACAAAAGGCCAGCTGAACACAGAAATTAATTATTATTATTATTATTATTATAAAACTTGTTGGGTTGAGTTGGAGAGAGGAAGACAGAAAGCTCTCTTTGCATCTGCCAACCTGGTAAAATGTTAGAGGAGAAGGATAAAGGATGTCCTACTGCCAGATGTTGGTTGGTCAGTGCATTAAATGCATATGTGACAAAAAATAATAAAATCTGAACATTTTTTCCTCTATATAATAAAATTACTCAAATTAAAGACAATATTTTTATAATAATGCTGGTGGAACCACTGAAGAACCTATTTTAATGGATCTTAAACATCATTATAGAAAGTGCCATAATAACAGAGGGTACTGTAGACACAGACCGTTGCAACACCGTAAAGATAAAAATATGATTAATAAACGGCCATCTTGCTTTTGTGTGAAATATATGTTGTTCAAGAGAGGTCAAACAATCAGGCTGCTAGCTGACCCCCTGCTGAACATCTAAGCGGATAGAAACGGAGGTTCAGGAACTCGGGCCGTTTCTGCATCATTCGGACCAACTGACGTTATGCAAACTGAGACGCAAGCCAGAGAGGCTGAAATATTACATCACAAGAAGACTAAAAATATCAGCCTCGCATTAATATGTACATTAAAATACAAAAGCCCAAACACACACACACAGCTGTGTTATAAAAAAAACCTATCCTCTCTGTGGGTGTGTGTGTGTTTACAGATGAAGGACGCGACATATGGGGTGCACAAACATGTACACACGTGTTTGAGATGCACTCCGACACAAACGTGAGCACAGCTGTTTGGTGTCCCTCCCTCCATCCTGGATTTGTTTTCACTTCCTCCAGCTCTGTCCTTCATCTGTCTCTATTTCTATTTTCCCGTCGCTCTGGCTTTACTTCCCGTTTACCTTTTTAATATCTCGTTTCAAGGAAACCGCCTGATTTACAACTGAATTTAAAGTGAAAACATTTTACATTTAAAAATCACAAAATCAAAACCTTCAAGCAAGACTGACATTTTCAGTGACCCACATGAAGCAAGACAGATGTTTTCACGAGAAAATGTTTACGTCCTGATGAGACAAAGATTGATTTATTTCATCACAGTGACAAGAAGTGTGCTTGGAGGAGCTCTGTCAAAACTAAGAATACTCTACAAGCAAGGTGGTGGTGGCACCATGCTGAGGGACTGTATCCTTCCAGTGATACTGGTGCCTTGCACAAAGTGGTACAATAATCCCAAATACACATCAAAATCTGATTTGATTTGGATGAAGCCAGTTAACACTAAGCTTTTAGATGGGCCACAAACTCAACCCTATGCAAAAATCATTGACTTAGCTTGAAAGTCAGGAGCACGACAGGAAACTAGCCAATTAAAATTAATTCGGTTAATATTAGTAGACAAATATCCAGAATTATGCCAGAACCTTGAAAATGAGTTGCACAAACGCTGGGTTTACACCCTGGACAGGTCAGCAGTCCATTACAGGACAACATAGAGATGCAGGACAAACATCCATGCTCACACACACTCTTACCTAAGGCCAAGTTAGAGACACCAATCAACCTTAGAGTAGGGCTGGACGAAATTGGAAAAGAGCAGATCGATAAACAGAAAAGTAATATTGATCAATTTGCTAATTAATGATAACTATCAAAGAAATGTAGAAAACATATTTTAAGTGCAGCCCTGGTCATTTTGTGTTATTCTTTAATGAACTAATTTTAATAAATAACAAATACTGAATTCAATTCAACAACTTTTTTACCATAACAAAGTTTGTAAGAAACAAAAAGAAATCAAGTTAAGAGACCTGAGTGACATCAGTAAATACTGACAACCATAAAGAAAACACTAGGGATGGGACTCGATTAAAATGGGAATCTAATTAATTAGAGGCTTAATGTAGTTAATTAATCTTGAATAATCACATTTTAAAAGCACATAAATGTTTGCCCATAAAAGCACTATTATTTAAATATGAATGGATTTTGATGGACGAAATCATCAAATAAGCAACACAGACATGAATGCTGTCTTTATATGTCTGAAAAAATGCAGCTGAATGCATTTCAATTCAGAACAGTAGCAAAATAAAAAAATATCCAAAATTCAACAGACCTAAAACTGGAGTGGCATTTTAAGAACTTTAAATACATTTCCAGAACTTTGTTTTTAAAGATTAATCACCAAAAAAATTATTTATTATTTATTATGTCAATGGTTAGCATAGCTCTGACGTGTGTACCAGGTAATCTGTGCACCAGGAAATCATGCACTGATAAACGTTTTCTGTTGCTTTGAATGCAAACTGCGATTAAATGCGTCAATTTTTTTAACACATAAATTCTTCTGTAATTAATTAACTGCAATTAACGGGTTAAAGTCCCACCCCTAGAAAAGACCACATTGGTTACATTATGGTTAATGTTTTTAACCATAAGGGTATTGATTAATTTTTTTTAAATTATGTTATTAATTAAAATGTTATGCTCATCTTGATGCTTTTGTATTTCTTTTAAAAGTTATATAATACTTTAGTTTGGTTTCTTGTGTGTTGATTCTGATTCAGCTGACAAGCTACTCGCCGATGGCTGAGTGTAGACCAGAACACTGGAGCCAAGTCCAGTGACTGAGTGCTGAAGCAAGCAGGTCTTCCCCTCCAAAGTTTGCTTTAAAAAAAAGAAGCGTTTTCACTTCTGAGGACGTGGTAGAGGTTACAGGGAGGACATTTTTAATGACGCGGGTGTTGTTAGCAGCGAGGCCCAGGTGTTTGTGCGCGTCTCTGTGCAGCCGTGACATCAGCACCAGTCCGCAGTGGGCCAGGAGGGAGGTCCTGCTTGGGTCCCACCACGACAACTTTGCCGACCGTAGTATTTCCTGTGTTTTATATTGTTCAGTATTGTTACATTCGGTGTTGATGTGCGTCCCGTATCGGTTTAAAACAGGACGCATCATGTACCTGCTGGTGAACTAATAAAACCTTAATGGGACAATTTCCTCCGCCGCTCCTTGCTGCAACCTCTTTTGCAGTTCAAGCCATTTTCTCTCTTTTGTGGTTTGAGCGGAGAGGCTTGGTGATGAAGCATGCCTGGGTCTGCGTCTGTGATATAAGTAATGACTATAGGAATAAGCTACAAGACAGGCTATAATAAAAAAAGAAGGGAAGCTTTTTTTTATTGAACTCTTAATCTTTTTTTTTTTATCCCACCACACGTCTATCAATAGATATTGTTATTGAATTATCATCCAGCTCTACCTAAGAGTCATGTTTTTGGGCTGAGAGATACCGGATTACTCAGAGAGAACCCACGCATGTACAGGGAGAACATGTTACCCAAATCAACCTGGCCCAAAGTGAAAATTAAAGGGCCCATGCGTTACATCAAGAGCTAACTGTGATTATCCACATTTTTCTTGTTCGGTTTCACTAGCCACGCCCAAGGACTGATCATCACCTGACCTGTAGAATCATGAAATCCTTCAGATGGAACCGCTCTGACATCAAGAAGTAGGTGGAAAGATCTCAAACACTAACACATCATGTCCCAATCGAAAGAAATTAAAGAGCAGATCAGAAATAAAGTCATTAACGTTTATCAGTGTTGAAAGGGTTAAAAATGCATGTCAAAGGCTTCAGTGAGCCACAGTGAAATAAAGTGGTGAACTTTCCCAGAAGAGCCTGGCCTCGCAAAAGTATGACTTATTCTGGGGGTCACCAAAGGAGCCTGAAAGACATCTAAAGCTCTGCCGGCCTCACTTTTCTCAGATAAGGTCAGTCTCCAATGATTCAACAGTATGAGAGTAACGGCGAAATTGGCCTCCGTGGGCGAGGTCCAAGGAAAAACCCACCGCTGACCAAAAAAAACAAACACAAAGGCCAATCTCACATTTGCCAAAAAACATCTTGATGATCCCCAAGACTTCTGAGAAAATCTTCTGTGGACTGATGTGACAAACATGACATGTTTCCATTACGTCGGACCTTAAATGAATACATCAGTTCAGAAAAAAGTACCGCACGCTGACAATCAAACATAGTGGTGTTGCTTTGCCACCACAAATTCTGCTCTCTACCAGAAAACCCTGAAGGTCAATGTTTAACCATCAGTTAAAGCTCGCTTAAACTCAAACCCACTGGGATTAAGCAACAGGACACCAATCAGGTGGGCCCAAATTGAACTCTAACTCCTCCACATCAATGTAAAACAAAAATCTCCAGTTGCTGAAAATGCTTGAGGGGAGGCACAACTTTTTTCCACCAAAGGCCAGACTGATTTCAGTTGTCTTCAACAAGTGAAAATATAATTATAATTGATTAGGTGTACAAGGAAACAGGGTTAGACATTTTTCTAGAAGGAGAAGATCAAAAATCATCATTTATCAATTCTTGAGCCAGATGCATGGCTGATTCCTTCAGGAGAAAGAGATCAACAATGTCACTTCAAGTGTTCAGCAAAAAAACTAAAGTCTTTACTAATGTTGTCAATATGCAGGACTGATTTCCTATGATGTTTAGAAATATCTGGCCTGACAACACTGTGGACTGTGGTCAGACGGGTCAGAAATACAGATTTTCTTTTTCCCGAAGATAAAAGATAAAAGGTGTTGCATCGCTGCCTTTGCCGAAGCTCATTTCCACTTCTGTGGTTGCAGCGTTAATGCAGAAACACACACGGATTTTAAAGCAACGTATGCTGCCTGTAAGTTCTAATCCTCTGCTGGGACGCTCCTGCATTTTTCGGAGAGACAACAGAAAACCACGTTCTGCACACATTCCAAAGACAAGGCTGAAGAAGAAGGAGAAGCTACCACCACCTAATCTGAGTAGCACTTGTGCGGAGAAATTTTAAAGCAAAACTGAAACAATAAAATCATAAATTTAGATACTTTAAGACCTATTCTGCTTTAAAAAAAATTTGTTTTTATTAAATTCGCCCAGTGACGGCTGGAGATAGGCAACCAGCCCCCCCGCAACCTTGCATAGGAGGGACGGGAACATATAATGGATGGATGGGAGAAAATTAACATCTGGAAAACTTCATCCTTTGGCTCCTTAAGAGTGTTATGAAGTCTCAGACTGAAACTGGATATATAAAAATATATCTAAATCATCAAAGTTAACATAAAAATAATAGTTTCTCTGTTCTTTTATTTCTGTTGCAGGTCTTTAAGAGTTTGAGTCATTATCTTAGTTAGTTTCATCCAAATGAAGAGAAATACTTAATGGTCAGAACCAGAGTTCAGGCGAGAATTCTTTGTTGTCTGTCATTTTGACTTTTTGACATTTTTAGCCGCCAATTTTTTGAACGATTATAGTGACATATCAAGTAGTATTTTTATTCATTTCAGTCAATATTCAATCCGAACAAGCTGAACAGAGAATCCACATCGTGTCATCACACATTGAGCAGATTAATAGGCTACATGTATTAGTTATGAACATTTCTCCAGCTCTGGCCGGAATGCTCTTGTGTGGAGCTGAACTGCGCTACAGCTGGTGCGTACCGGAGGCTGAATCCGTGCTCTGTTGCCACACTGGGGACTGGAATTACGAGCGCCACATCAGTCAAAGTTTTGAAATCAGGGAACATTTCTCCAATTGAAGTGATCGGAATTCGGCAACGACGGCTTTTCTGATCGCTTCAGCGGGAGGAAATCCCGCAGCTTGCGCTCTTTTTGCATCAGTGGTTAAGCCGCGGTGATCTGTCACCGCTGGTCTGTGTCCGGTGCAGATGCATCGAGTATGGTGTCCAGATCTGAGATGGTGCTCTCATGGGAATCTTTTTTTTATTTTTTTTATGATAGATTCAGTTACCTGAACTCCGTGGAGAAAGTTGAAAATGTTTAAGCAACTGAACAAACTGGTCAGGGGTGGAAATTGTCAAAATGGTCGATGGGCTTCAGATTTTTCTGATTGGTCTAATACGGAACATATTCTGTTAAGCCGACCCCTGGTCAGAACCCATAAATCACTCAGGTTGACAGATGTTTGGTTTTATAGTGTATTCGTTACCCAGATCCAGTCCCAAGGTGCTGCTCAGACGGCTGGGGGGGTAACTCCTCCCTGGAATGCTGTGTGTGCTTCTGGACATGGGGATCTGCAACGTCAGGTTGCTGGTTGATGATGGCTTGTGCCTCACGAGAGCGTTAGTGGGATACAGGAACTGGGCGTAGGACACCGACTGACAAGGAACGAACGAGAGTGATGAAGGCAGTAGATGAACGGATCCGAACACGGATGACTTTAGGTCCTTAAAAAAGGTAGTGGTGATGAGTGGAGACACCTACCCTCCCGTAGGAGTCCAGCTGGAAGCCCTCGAGGCCCGGGAGCATCTCCAGGGTGGTGGAAATGTTCCCAGAGGAGTGTCTCCTCCTGGGGTGGTTTAATGTGGGGTCACTGAACACAGAAAGAGGAAGATCACTGAAACAAATGCAGCTGAAAGCATTACAACAGTGTTTATGCTTTCAGCAAATTTCCAGATTTTCTTTCATCATTTTTGTTGCATGTTACAATTATGTATCTTCGCGTAGATCTATGACACACATTTCCAGTTTGTCATTAATAAAAGTGAAAAGTTTCAAGGCATATGTATCCTTCTGAAATGCCCTGTAAAACATATAGTTAGGGTCTGACTGTAAGATTTCATATTTAAGAGAACAAGCTGAGGGGATTTTCAAGAAAGTAAAAATCCCTTGTTTATGGACATTTTTTCTTATTTTTTTAATACATCGTCTTATTTAAAGAAATCATGTCAAGAAAATTTTCACTAGTTCCGTTAGGTTTTTCTTCGTTCGTTACAGGCAAAAATATCTCGTATTATTATTTTTTTTTTTACTTGTTTTTGGACTAGCCTTTTGTCCAGTGTAAATAAACTGCATATTAGTGGATCTAAAAAAC
Organism: Valencia hispanica; assembly: GCA_963556495.2. Lineage (NCBI taxonomy): Eukaryota > Metazoa > Chordata > Actinopteri > Cyprinodontiformes > Valenciidae > Valencia > Valencia hispanica. Next base: position 49,427,265 of record OY747709.1, on the reverse strand, counting down.
ATTAGCGAGACATGTTTGCGCCTGAAAGGTCACAGCAACCACACAGCTGAATCGTCTCAGTTCCGGACCAGAGCCGCAGCTACTCGATCAAATGTGAGGTCTGAGCTCATTTCCTCTGAGGGTGAAACAGAAAAGAAACCTCTAAAGCGTCTCCTCTGCTTCAACCCCGCGCGTGTGTCGTAAAAACCATTTCCAACGTATGCATATGTGTGAGTCTAAGTGTGTGTGCAGGGGTAAGGCTATGATAATTATCAGGTCGTTCTTCCTGTTGATCTGAAGCGTCCCACCAGTGAACGCGCGTGCGGAGGCAGGGGGTGAGGCGACGGTGTGCGTGCAGAAGATATGAACCTCAAACAACGAAGAAAAACGCTCAGATTAGGAGAAGTTTACATAACAGCTCTTCTCTATTTGTATCTCGGCGCGTGTGCATCCGTGTGAAGATTAAGTGGTATCTTTAAGGATGTTTATGCAAGTTTATATCGGCGTGTTTGCGTCAGTCAGAGAGATCCAAGGTTAACCCAGAAGGCTCATGGGAAAAAAAGCATCCAAAGCCTTTCTTTCTTCTGCTTCCTCTCATTTTCCTTTGTCTAAAAGTAGGAAATGACATCTTTCAGTTTATCTCCTCGCACCCTCCCAGCTCCTCATTCTGCTGAGATTGATACCAAGTGTAGTGTGCTGATTACCTGAGGTAGAAGCTCTCTCCGTACGGCAGGACAGAGAAGGCGGCACACAGGGACCTCTTCGCACAGATGAGCACGATCCTGAAACGAAACAGACAATCGGTGATTGCGACGTGCTAACATCTGTCCACTTGATTCCATTAATAAGAGCGGGGCGAGGGGTCCAGAATCCCGGGGGGGGGGGGGGCAGCCGTCGTTATCTCACAAAAACACACACAGACGATGGACTCTGAAGCACAGCTGTGACTCAGAACAGCTGAGATAAGAAGCTCTCAACAAACACAATGAAGCAGTTGAAGACAGAAATATTAATCACTTATTTGATTTACTTTCTGGAAATAATTACGTGGCAAAATCGGAATTTCTCCGTTGATTCTTGGTTTTTGGGCTGGATGCCAGAATACCTGGAGAGGGTCCCATTACCCTGAGCTTAACAGGTTAAACTATTATTGTTTAGCCTAAACTATTATTGGCTTGTTAGAAGGATGCTGAAGATCTTTAATATCTTGAATTCTGTCACCTCGGATCATTTTCACATGTTTTATACCAAAAGAAAGGAGGAATCCTTAGGGTCAGTTTGTGTTATACCCACTTCATCAGTGTGTGGTTCTTCCTTATGGCACCACACAAATATTTTACAGTAAAATCTCTTTTCGAATATTTATATTTTAATGTTATTTACACACTTCTAAGCGGTGTGCCTAATACCTCTTTATGCCCCCTTCGCAAAGAGTCAATCTCTACAAGACAACACCAGAATGTCGCGAATGAGAGGAAATCTAAAAGAAAAAAAAAAAGTCATATCATTGTGAAGGCTAGCATGAACCAGCTGTACCCAAAGTGCACATAACAGTTTGACCTTCTTAGCATTCCACCATCATGTTAAAACCATTATTTTAAATCTTTCAATTAAAGGCCAAAGATTTACCGTCATTTACTTGGAGCACTAACGTTCTAGTGAGTAAATTTGGGCTATGGCATAATGCCAAGTGGTGGGTGCTACTACCCGACTCCTTCACAGAGAACCCAGGATCCAGATGTGCTCCTACAACAATTATGTAGAAGTTCTGTGCATCCTCAAAAATCAGAGGAAGTCTCTTTTTAATCAGGATCAGATAGAAATGTGTTCTGAAAGTCTCCACTACTACCTGAAAGGGCTGTTCTAAGAGCAGCTTTGAGTTGCCAGAGATTACACTAAAGATGCTCACAGAGGGACCAACCGCAGAGCTCCACATTGAAAGCTACAGGACGCACAAATTTGGGAATAGAACAAAATCAGTTATTGATAACACTTTACATTTAAGTAATAGACCCTAAAAATCTATTTATCTTGTGTTTTTTTAGGAGGAAGCAGCTTTTCTTGTACAGTCCCGATCAAAAATTTAAGACCACTTGAAAAGTGGCAAAAAGAATAGTAATAAAAAAAATAATATTTTGCATGGTTTGACCTTAACAAGGTTCCAAGTAGAGCTTCAATATGCAACAAGAAGAAATGGGAGTGAGACAAAAATTTTTTTGAGCGTGCACTTTTTTTGGAAAACCACGCTTAAACTGAAAGAACCATCAATATTATTTCTTTAAAACTTAAAACTTCATATAGATTTCTTTATACTGCCTCAAGTCAAGGCCACAATCAAATCCTGTTTTTTTCCCCAACTTTGTTGCATTACCCGGCTTAAACACATTCTTAAAAGAAAACATCTGGAATCAGTTATTCATGCATTCATCACATCTCGACTTGATTATGCAAATTCTGTCTTTTTTTTTGGTGTAAACAAGTCCTCTTCTGACCGTAAACAGAAGGTCCAAAATGCAGCAGCACGTTTTCTGACGAACACAGACAGACGATCCCATATCTGTCCTATTCTGGCTGAATGGCTCCTGGTTACTTATTGAATTCAGATTAAAATGTTGTTGTTTTGCTTTCAAAGCTCTTTACAATTTGACTCCCTCTCACCTCTCAGAGTTGAAGTTCCGGACAGTAGATGCCCTTCGTGCAGCCATCGTCGCCATTTGGAGAAATATTCTCACTCACCTCATGGAAACGTTTGAATCAAGCATGCAGAAACAAATTTCTGAAGTGATCAACAACAATAACGGTGGAGCTACTCACATTACTCGGTTCATGTTTGGAACTTTGATTTCTGTTTTTTTTTTTGGGGGGGGGTGGGTTACAGGCTGTTTTTGGAGGTGTGGTCCTGTAGAATGAAGAAAAACTGTTTTTCAGAAAGCGTTTTCAATAACTTGCTTGCTCAAAATTTATTTGTCTCACTCCCATTTCTTCTTGTTTCATATTGAAGTTCTACTTGGAGCCTTGTTGAGATCCAACCATTTTTCAAGTGGTCTTAAACTTTTGATCGGGACTGTATCTTTAAATTTGACATGCTAACAATGACGCTTCATCACTGCTCCATCTGGAGCTAAATTGTATCTGTGTCTGTGTCTTTAAAGCATCTCCTCCAGAGGTCAAATCCCTGAGGAGCGCAGCTCTGGGGAGACGTGTTTACACTCCAACACCTCGGCTCTCTATTAGGACAAGTGTGTGAAAACACACTCATACTAATCTGTTTTCAATATGATGCTCCTCTGGAAAACTTCATAATTACTAACCTTGTGTCTCCCTGAAACGGAGCCCAGAGTTGGAACGCAGTAATGACGCAAAACACAGAGGATGTCCACAAAACTGCAACCAGCCTGTTTAAAAACTGCTAAAGCGAAGCAGATGCAATTCTAAAACACAGCCGAATCGGCTCTGAAGTTAATCAGAAAGCTGGCAGAGTGAGCAGCAAATCTGCTGAAGTGGTTACATAAACTGGATTTAACAATATTCACAAATTAAACTGAGATTTAAAGGAAACCTTGGCTAATATGACATGCATGGCTTTATGAGATTAACGCTGGCAATGGCTCCATGGATTAATGAGAAGAACAAAACGGTGCTTTTTGTTTTTAAGATTAATTTTGTTTTGCTCTCAAAGTGGACCTCCAACACCGTCACCCAGCTTGTTCCTGATGATCAGTGGAAAAGTCAGGAACAGGAAGTCACCAGGGAGCTGAGAGGAAACAGGAGACCCATCACAACACGGCTGCTGAGAACAGAACTCAGCTGGGGAGACCCCAAGTTCATCGAGCTTTTAGGACACATTTCATAACATTCACTGGCATCATTACATAATCGCCTTCATAACAAACCTTCAGTGAGATCCGAACTGGTAATCTAGAGGTCGCATTTGGGGAAAAAGAAAAACATAGGAGTGTCTGGAAAAACCCTGAAGTGATTTTTTTTAGTGTTTTTCCTGAACTGGTCTGAATGGATTACGTATGAAAACTAACTATCAATTGGACAAGAAAATGTTGGTTTATGTGATCTAATCATCTCTAAAACAAGCAAACATGCAGCTACAGGAACAATACCAACTCAGGCCCAGAGTGGCAACAAATCAAGTTAGAAGAAATTGCAAAAATGAAGATTTAATAAAAGGTATTTTTTGACTGACAACTCTAAAGTCAAAACAGGACGAACAGAAAGTACTGAACTCTCATTACGACAAGATTCTGCTGAGTTTGTTCTTCATTCGGACTCCAACGAAACATTCTGTAACCGTTAATCTCTAAAGGTCGAGGTAAAAGCACGACAAAGAACTAATTGGGCTTTCCATTTATCCGACAGACTAAATTTCTGAGGGATGTCTGAGAACGAGCTTAGACCAAACAAGATCATTCCCAGACAAAGCAAAGGAAGGTGCAATAAAAGTGCAACTGGAGTCAGAAAACAGCCCAGAGGTAGGCTTACACCATTTTTTTTGTAACAATTTAAACCTTTTTAATCGAAAGCTTGTAATTTTCCATCCAAAAACATGTAGGATCAAGATTTTTTTTAGCAAGTTTTGGATTCTCAGTTGAGAAAAACAAAACAAAAATTTCATGGTAAATTTTATGATATGATGTTTTCTTGCGCACATTGGGCCATGTAGTACCAACGTATTTTAATACAACAGTCAAAACAATCCTAACATCTCATTAAGACCGTCAGTGATCCACCATCAAAGCAAAACTTCAGGGATTCATTTGTCGTTTTCCTCCTTCTCATATCAGACTCTCAACTCTACGACAACACAGCGACTTGGCTGAACTAGAAAACAGAATAAATCGTCCTTCATCTCCAGGTTTAATTCATGCTCTCTGCAGGAAGGACTAGAATAGAAAACAATAGCGGGTGAACAATTCAGAATGACACGGTCCAGGCTTCCCCAGTGGTACCAGAAGCGTGGTTTCCTCCCGCTTGTGTACACCCGTAAAAATTATAGAAACATTCAACCGTAACAGTCATTCTATGAGGAAAACACACATTAGGAAATGATTTCTGACTGACCCAGAGACGACTCGTTTTCATTTTTAGAAACATTTCTATTTCAAGCATCCTGGTATTCCTAGGACTTCATGATGCCGTCAACTCTAAAAATGTGTCCTTGTTCTTTGACGGGGAAGCAGCCCACAGCATCACAAATCCTCCACCTTGCTTAACAGTAGACGCTAGGTTCTTCCCATATAGTCGTCCTTTGTTTCATGCCAAACACAGCTTTGATGTTTGTTGTTGAAAAACTCAATATATGTCTCATCAACCAAAACAGAGTTCCAGTTTCAATGTGGAGGTCAGAAAATGATATATTTTCATTTTGTGATGGTAGGACAAAACCGGCTTTAATCTAATATCACTTCCAAATAATTAGTAGGCCAGAGGAGAGTGGAGGTCGATATAATATTAGAATGTTTTGACGATCTCCTAAAGCCTAAAAGTGGTCAGATTGTCAATTAGGCACATTCTATGTACTGCAGTTCTACATTTGCTTAGAAGCACCATTTCCCCTTTTTTCAGCTCCATAAACTAACTTTTATTGAGCAGAGATGAAGCCGTTACTAGTTATTGTTGTACTGGCTGTCACTGGTCATTATTCTTTAGTTAGTTTTATCATTTCAAAAACACTCACTACATATTTCTGTGAAGAAATTAAGATTCTTTCTTTGTGAAGTGCCATGAGATGACATTTGTTGAATCGGCGCTATATATATAAAAATTTATAAAAATTGAAACTGTGTTTAAATACAACCCTATCAAAAGTATTTTTTAAACGTCTCACACGTACAGAGACATATAGCAGCAGAGGTCAGTGAGAGCAGATATTTTGACCAACAAAGAGCAGGAAGTGTTCAGTGTAGCGGTCTGTTGGAGTTTATAACGATGCACGAAAGTCTTTTTGAAGATGTTTTTGTCCTCACTCCAAGCGAACAGGAAATGACTCGAGTCTTCTACCTACTGCAGCTTCTAGCTCCCTACCAGGTAATGTAAGGTAACTTTTCACAGAGTGTTTAGGGTCTTCAGGATGGTCTGGTCTGTCTAACTGAATCACCGCCTGGACTAGCCCATGGCCTGCTTATACTCCTTAGGACAGGAGAAATAACAACATGAGCCTGAGGCTGTTTGACAAGCGTCTAATTTACACCTCCTTCACACCTTCATAATAAGAGCCTCGGGCATTTTTATTGCACTCTGAACTTCTAACGGCATTTTTATGGCTAATTAAAAACTGTTTAAAGCATCCTGTCTGCTTCTAAAAACTACAATAATCTGAATGTTCAGAGCTTCATTACTACCACTAGTATTAGTATCAGCAGTAGTAATAGAAATAATAATAGAGTGTACCCCGTCATTTGCGGGTTTAGGGACTAAAATCGCCTGTGAACTGCCTGTTTTAATAGTTTAAACACCAAATATACCTTAATATACATTAATACGCACAGTGGAAACAGTCTTAGCACAACTGCAGAAGCCAACATCCATGGTATTCTTTATCTTTCTTGGAGGTACAATCAGCGGCAAGGAAAATGAATGGCACTTCTGTATCGGCCTGCTTTGCAAACACCAGCCAATAGCATGTCGAGTAGCATTGTGCCTAGGTATTTCAGCTACCAAAGCTGAATTTTCTTTCTATGATCTGAAGTAACATTTAACAAAAAAAATAAATCCATGAATAGGTGAATTTGTGATTGCTAAACGTGAATGGGCGTTGTCTACTTCTAATAACAATATTAAGGGTAATAACATAATTACAATCACAACCATGATGCATTGGTAAAAAATCATCATCAAAATAGAACAATTCAGGAAGCAGAGTCGTAGCTTAATGCACCTCTCTTGGGCTTCTGTACTAATCAAATTCATTTGTTTTGCCACACAGAAACTTGGCAGCAGCAGGAGGATTATGTCAGTATAAATGAGTCAACTTCTATCAATTATTTAAATGTTCACATTCCTAGAAGTACTGGGTGAGGAAGAGGAGTTGCAACATTTTTTTTATTCTGATTTACTAATTAATTCCAGACCAGATATTAGCTACAGTCCTTTTGTACATCTAACCATTAGTTTTCCTCATCCAAGTTGCAAAGAAAAAAAAACCTAGACACTCCGTCTACTTTTAAGGCCAGGCTTAAAACCTTCCTTTTTAATAAAGCTAATAGTTAAAAACAGATTGATGTTAGCCAGTCATTGGATGAGTGGTGAAGTGGGGGAGGTCGAGTAGCAGACAGCCTAAACTGGTTGGGGGGGGGAGATGCAGGCTGGGTCATCCTGAGGTTTCTCTGTAGTTATGCTGCTATAGACTTAAGACTGCTGGAGGACAGACTGACCACTTTTCTTCCTTCTGCTACTTTTCTCTTCTACTACTCTCCAGTTGCATTATTTGCTGTTATTTCAACAGTTAACTTTTTCTCAGTGTTTTTCTCTCCATAAAAGCTACACCTGGTCTGGTATCCTGCTTGGCTACAACGCCCCGCTGGACGGGGGGCATCGACTGGGATGATACTCCCGGTAACTGTCCTGTTATGAACTTTTTACTTTCTTTAATATAGAAAGTACTCTTACATCAGTTTTTTTGTTCTGTGTTTCTGCTCTGTCTTCTCGAACCCCCAGACGGTCGTGGCAGATGGCCGCTCGTACTGAGCCTGGTTCTGCTGGAGGTTTCTTCCTGTTAAAAGGGACATTTTTCCTCTAAGCTTTCGCTACATGCTTGCTCAGTATGAGGGATTGCTATGAAGTCAACGACAACTGTCTACTGTCGCTATAGGTTCGTTCAGGAAGAGTGAATGCTGCAAGTCAATGACTCGATGCAATCTGCTAGGATTCCTTAAATAGGAATCTTTTAAACTGACTGGAATGCCATAAATAAAATAAACTGAATTAAATTGTAAGAGTGCACTTTATCTGAGTGTCGTCATGCATCTTTCAAATTAACTCGTTCCTTTTTTGTTTAAGAGAAAACTGAGGCTTGTTGAACTTTATGTATATACTTATCAAATGTTAACTGTACTTGACATAATTTGGGAAAGTTGCACAAATTGATGTTATTGCGTTCAGATTTGCCTAAATTCATAGTTATTTATTGTTTTTTTTTAGAAAAATCAGGATAAAATCTTGACCATGATTTTTGTTGTTTGCCATATTGATCGTCTCCACACATTAGTGTTGTAGTCAAGACCGCACCACCTGAGACCAAAACATTACCGAGACAAGACCAAGACTTTTAGAGGTCCAGAGCAAGACAAGACCATATATACCAAAGGAAATTCATAACAAAACAAACCTAGAAAAGCACTCTGAGCGCCGCAGACCTCCGCCGAGGCAGCTCAGTGCCCTCCCCCTCAAACACTTGGTACACTTAGTGACCCAAACAATGAGCCTTGGAGATTTGTTCCAGGTTACTTCCCACCCTCCTTACTATGCGGAGTGAAAAGATAAATTTCTGTCCAGCAGTTTCAGCCGTTTTAAGCCTTTTCATGACTTTTGTGATTGTACAGTAAAGATGGCTAATTTTAGGGTAATTGCATCTCTCGTAGTCATTTATACTGCTTTATACAGATTAAAATACCTCTGCCTTTTTTCACATGTTTTCTTGTCTTTCCCATTTTGAAGAGTGGCTAAAATAAATTGGTTTTTGCATCACATCAAATATATATTTTACTGCTACAGTAAACAACATGGATTACTAATTAAAGGAATTAGACACTGAACAGCTAATCAAAGAAAAATATGAATTACAAAATCCTTCAGCAATATGTATATGACAGCAATTGCTGTAGGTGCTAATAACTGTATAACAAAGATATGTTTTGTAATTTGTAACTCAAATTAAAGCCTGGATATTTGCATATTTTTTAGAGATTATGATTAACCAGGGGTTGCCACTGCATCTTGCTGCACAGGTTTTAGCTGCACCAGTGTCAGTTCTGTGTTTCTGGACAACAGTGACTCACTGCTGGGAATGTGGAACTCAGCAGGGTTATAAAAAAACAACAACAACAGATGTCCCAGGGCAGATTTGGATTTCTGCAGATTCAACATAATTTTCTTTGGAGTAGGAGTGAGTGATTACTCCCGACAATAACACTTGTGCATGCATGCTCAAATGCTTCCTACTGGTGTTTGCTGCAGCCATTGAGTGACTTTCGTTTAAGCCGCACAGATATTTCCAGAGGTGGAGTGCCAACCAGCTGTCCTGACATTCCTTTCTACTGTTGTTGTTCTTCAAACGGCGCGAACAGGAAGGCTCAGCACGCTGCGACACCTGGACGTAGACTTGGCTGCAGCAGTGGAACAATGTGGGCTATATTTAAACTTTTACCTTCAAACTTGATCATGCACAAGGAGAAAACATGAGGACAGACACACATAACAGGAACGGGAGCTGTAATGTACAGGAAAACAGGATCAGACTTGATTTTTGGAGTTCCCATAAATCTATAGACTGAAGATGGAAAACAATGACATTTTTTCTGTTCTTGTGCCTCACCTGCTGCCTCTGGTGTCGTACTGTTTTATGTTTTTGATGAAGTGCATCTTCTTTGCTGGTCGAGGTCTCGGAGAACCACCAGAGAGGTTCCGAGTTCTGCAGACAGAAACCCAAAGAAACAATAATATTAATGAGGGGATTTTAGAAATCATCCTTGAATGCAACCAGTAGTATTATTGGCACTATAATATCCTGTTTTATTACACACTGAATAAACAATATTTGAAGCAATTACAGTGCAGTAAATATTGACGTTTAGGATGAACAAGCGGAGCCGGTGTGTTTGTGTGTGTGCTGAAGGTCAGGTTGTGTTGCCATGTCGACCTTATGGATAAAAAAAAAAAACAAAAAAAAAAACGACAGACCTCGCCATGAGAGCAGGCCAAGGAGCTCAGCGGAGTGACATCACAGCTCTTACATAACACTGACATCAGCATTAGTTCATCTCGCCCACATGACACCTGCGCTTGGGTGCAGCAAGCATGCAAAATTTCAGATAACACATGGAACATGTTCGCTCCACAGTACATTAACACACGTGAACCTGTCGCCAAAAAAAGATGTATTTATCATATATTAAACTTGATGTGTTTTCATATCTGCTTAGATCTTCTCCTCTGGTGGTCATTTAGCAACAAAAATGGATGATATCTCAAAAACGATCAGTTAATTACCTGCCTATGGAACTTTATTTGCATGTTAAATCATAGCAGAACCTCCACCGTAAACAGCAGCTCTCATCAGAGGGTAGGACAATCGTAACTGGGAGGATAAACAAAATAAAAATAAAAAAGGTTCTGTAGGGGTCAAAAGACGGATAAAAATAAACAAGGTGGAGGATATTAAAACAGCGACAAAAAACAAACAAAAAAGAGGATTTTCAAAAGCTAATATTTTGGAGGAACTTCTAGAAGGCTTCACAACACATCAGTAGCATCTTAGCTCGCTGCGCCATTATTTTAGAAAATATTTACCATAAAACACTTTGAACTCGTGTTAACTAAAGATGAGCTACAGCAGCAGGAGACCACACTAGGTGCCGATCCTGTCAACTAAGCTGAGGCGAAGTTAATATTTTAATAGTTAATATTAGCCCAACCTCTAATCTGACCTATAACCCCAAGCGCATCATACATAACAACAACAACAACGGCGGCTTACATGTCCGCGATAGTGCTGCAGCTGCAAAAGGTTCTACAAACAACCCCACTCGCAATTTGTTGTTCGCCATTCTTGTCGTCTTGTTGTGTAGAAGTTTGTGTCAACAACATGAAAGCACTGATCCACCCTGCCGTGCATCAATGGTTCAGGCTGGTGATGGTGGCACAGCAGTAGGGAGGGGATCCAGTTAAACCCCACCAGCCTACCTGGGCTTTGCTTCCGACCATGTCCATACTTCAGGGTCTCCATCTTCTGATAGTTACTTAAAACAGGACAATGCACTAAAACCCCCTAAAAACGGTTTTCCTGAACATGACAGTAAGTTCATCGTACTCCACCGGCCTCTGCAGCAGCTGCCTGATGTCATTAGGTCAATACAGACCCAGATCTCTGAGGAATGTTGTCAACACAGTGTTGAAGGAATCCTGTAGGCAGGAAGGCATTCTTTTCAAATCAGCCTTCTATCAAAAGTCCCACACATCAAACATGCCGTGCTACAGTCCTGCTAGTAATCCAGACACGGAGTTAAACTAGGGATGTGTATTGGTAAAAATCTGGCGATACGATATGCATCACAATACAGGGGAGATGATATGACATATTGCGATTCTATGAGTAAGACTATATATTGTGATTTTTAAAACTTAATTTAACTGTAGAAAAACTGTCACAGTATTCTAAACACTCCAACCTGTTTCATACTTTAACACATCCGGTTTTTATTACTACATCTAGTTGATCCACTGGAACGAAGAAGGTGAAAACAGCCACCAACTACCAGTCATACTTTTAATTTTACTTCAAAAATTTCTGTCATTAATGGTTCCATTCAAATTCAAGGAAAAGAGAAAAAACCCGATACATTGCTTTTGAGTATCGATACAATTTCAGGACATAAAATATTGCGATATACCGGCATATCGATATTTTATGAAGTCAAACTTCACAAAAGGACTAGTTAAATCCATCCATACTGAACCTGAGACACTGCTGACTGGTGAGAGTTAATTCATGTTATATTTATGATTATGTCAATCCCGGGTTGTCTGAAGGAAAAAACAAAAGACTCGACTTAATTTAAATGAAATAGTTTTACACACAGACAGACATAAAGACACACTGCTACAACAGATTTAAAAACACAAGCCCCTGAAGTGAAGCACAATGGTTACACAACTGTGAATATGCACACATACACAAACCCACACACACACATCCAGAGCATCTGTTGCTGTTTTCCTGGGACTGACCTGCTGATTCCACAGCACATGGGGCTTTAAATCACTGTTATCACTGCTGCTCACAGCCTGACTCACTAATACATGTTTATTGAGAGCGTGAATGTCATTCAGCCGGAACATCTGGGCACCATGATGTTTCTCATCAGACACGTTGGATTAAAGACTTTAATGTGATGCTCTACCCTCGGCTGGTCATTCCGCCTCCCACAGATGTTATTAAAGCACACATTTATCTCCCTCGGGGAGAAGTATGTGGAAAAGCAGCTAATACTTTTAAATTTATGGCAGTTTCATCCATCCACCCATCAATTATCTATACAGTCTGTCCTATGCAGGGTTGCGGGGGAGGAAGGGTCTGGTGCCTATCTCCAGCAATCATCGGGTGCAAGGCTGGGTACACCCTGGACAGGTCTCCAGTCCATCGCAGGCCTATGGCAACATCACTGTTCATAAAATTAATTTCCAACAAACTGATGTCAAGTCAAGTCTTAGCTTTACAGCTTGTTTGATATGGGATACAAGAAGAGGTGCTGGAGAGACCAACATTTTCCCTGACAGTATGGAGCATAGAGATACCCCTCCCCCACATGTTGCTGCACACTGATGGTCAGCTGCCCGAGTGAAGGGTACTAAACTATTTATTGCCAACAGAAAGGCATTTCCTTTGGCAAAACCCAACCACAATAATGGCATGGAAACTAAAGGCAGCAATAAAACAAAACGATTTAAATGATTCCATCACTATATACTTTTTGTTTTAGATTTTTGTTAGTTGAGGTAGCTCGGGCATCTGGTCAGGATGCCCCCGGGACGCCTCCCTGGTGAGGTGTTTCGGGCACGTCCCAACGGGAGGAGGCCCATGGGAAAGACCCAGGACACGCTGGAGGGACTATGTTTCTCGGCAGGCCTGGGAACGCCTTGGGATTCCTCCCGAAGAACTGGCCCAAGTGGCTGGGGAGAGAGAAGTCTGGGTCTCTTTGCTTAAGCTGCTGCCCCCGCGACCCGACCCCGGGAAAGCGGGAGAAAAATGGATGGATGGATTTTTGTTTCAATACTGTGAAACTGTGGTATTTACACTCAAGCTTAAATATCATACAATCTTATATTGCTCCATACCAAGCAGAAACATAGAGTCAGGTTTTTCTAAATGACATGAAGCACAGCTCAAAATCAAATCCCAGACCTCAGAATTAAACCATCACAGTAGATGTTCAACAAATTCCAGGCTATTAACCTTGAAGTTATTTTTAAAAATAAGTAAAAAGTTTTAAATACTAGTAGGGATGTGTATTGGCAAGAATCTGGTGATACGATATGGATCACGAAACAGGGGGGAAGATCCGATAAGGTATATTGAGATACTATGAGTAAGACTATACATTGTGATTTTTAAAACTTAATTTAACTGTTGAAAAACGGCCACAGCATTCTAAACACTCAAAACTGGATGTGTTAAAGTATGAAACAGTTTGATCACTAGATCTAGTTGATCGACTGGAACGAAGAAGGTGAAAACAGCCACCAACTACCAGTCATACTTTTAATTTTACTACAAAAAATTACAGTCATTAATGGTTCCATTCAAATTCTAAAATATGAAATAAAAATAAATACATTGCTTTTGAATAAATACTAGAATAATAAAAATGTTAAAAATAATTATAAAAACGTTTCTGTGAGCTGCAAGTATTTTCTAAAGTTGAAGCTCATACAGGATGGATGGATTCTTGACAGAAAACAAAGAACAGGGGGTATAAAGGCAGATGATCAGTAAATGAAGCAGGAGAAGCTTTGTTAACTTTGGGTCCTTCAGATGATGGCCACGGCTCCGGCTGCTCACAGCCGTGGTGAAAGCAAACAGGATCTAAGGACGAGGGAACAGAAACCGTTTTTTTTAAGCAGCCTTATCAGGCAGCCCTCAGAGCAGAATAGATATTACCTCATCACAATGCAGAAGCAGAACATTTAGGATATCAGCAAGTTAAACTTGATCATTTCAAGAATGTGCATTAGCTGGATCGTTTGCAGTAAATCGGTGGGGAAGGAAATCAAACCTCGGAGTCGAGCAGCTGCAGTTTAACATGTCTGCTTATGTCTTTTTTATTATCCGAGGCCTATCTGTCAGGTGTGTTATTTTGTTTTCCCTTATTTACACTCGTAAACATGACCAGAATTATTTTTAATAACGCTCCAGTGTTTGCTGAAAGTATATGGTGGCTCCACAGGGTGTAAATAAAAATATATTGGGTAAAAATATCCACTCTGATTGTATCATTTCAGCATAATTCAACCTAAATAGCCTATTTTTAACTTTAGCATTATAACCACATTCACAGGATGGAATATTCTCAGCATTCCATGTTCCTGGGAACCATCAGGAAGCAACGTCTTGGAGCATTGCTGGATTTTTCCGTTGTGTGGGAACGTTAGATCAGCGGCTTCTGCTGCTAATCGATGATTATGATGATCATTATAATAATGGTTCTTATTACAGTCATTATGCGCCAATCTGCCCAAGTCTGAGAGTTAATTCCACTTTAAATGCTTCTCAGAGTTTATCCAGTCATCATATTTTAGCATGTGGCCAAATAAATACCCATCACTTCCACTAAACGGCTGAATAGGGGCCAGAGTTTTATTTAGAGCCGGAGTAATGACAGCATGTAACTCACTGCTGGCAGCCGCAAACAAGAATTAGGATGCAAAAAATACCAGGTTGGGGGAAGCACAAACCAATCTTCAAACACAATCCCCATCATCAAGTTCTTCAGCAGGGGTGTGAGGAAAACCTGGAGCTGTGGTTTCATCACAGCAAACGCTACACTGTCACAGTGAGATCACAGACAGCAGCGCTCTCCCAGTCTATCTAAATTATCATCTATCTAAAGTATCAGAGCTGTGGATCTCCAGACTCATCACAACCGTCTGACCAGCGCCCCACTTCCATGAGAACCAGCCAGCTTCACGTCTCTGGGATGTTGTGGAAACTTCCCCCTCTGTGGGAATGGAAAAATATGGTGACTGGTTCACATGAAAAACTATGGGACTCTATGTTGACCAACATCCTGACAGGAAGTGGCCTTTATTGTACAAAGATGATCATTATCTCAGCTAAATCTGTCATCGCTCAGAATTGCACATGTACTTCATAAACAAAAGAAACAGAACCTTTAGAGGCAAACTATCAAGTTAAAATCTGTTTACTTCTAAAATAAAGGAAGAATTACATCAGAGCATTTTATCAAACTTGTGTTTCCATTTACAAATGATCACAAAAATAACGTTATCAACAAAAACATTGGCTATTAAGAAAAAGATTTGTCCAATTCTGGTTATCCGTGGTTTATTAGTTGGGGGGAAACACGAATGTTGGAGGCTGAGTTCTCCCTCAGCCAGCGGCTGTTTGTGAGATAGACTATAGCTGAGCTAAGACCCGAAGAGCTATTTCTTTACATTTAAGACGTTTGAAACAAAGTCTAACATTTATGAACAGGTCTAGACACCTTTCTCTAAGCTAAACCCACAACCCGGTTAACCTCAGCTCAGAAAATATGTTACGAGCCGATCAACTGACGAGTCCTATCAAAAGAAAACATATGTCCCAGACAGGTCTTTAGAAGAAAATGATAAAGCTATGCATGTTTTGAGCTGGAGGGAGGGAGGGTTTTTACTTCATAAAGTAAAAGATGCAAAAATGTGTCTTTGCCCAAAATCATTCAGAACCCTGGCAGGTTTCTGTTTAAAGTAACCTTATACCATCATAAACTATTGGCTGAATGAAAATAATGTCAAATCTAAATCTGCCAGGGGTATGAATAAATATGGTGTAAATATAAACCATGTGATATGATTCTGGTGTCATGTTTTTGGGTCTGTGATGTTGAATTGGTTTGAGCCCGAGTTATTTTACTCAGTTTGAGGCATGTTCGGTGCACAGACACTAATAATAGCTGGAGATTTTATGGCTTTATAGCACAAAATATAGCAGCACAAAGACACTATGAGAGAAAAGTATTTTTTTTCCAAACGAATTTAATCATGTTTTGTATATGACAGTCTGCTCAGTGCAGGTTCTTAGATGGTCTCCTTATTTAAATTATAGCAAGAACTTGTGTGGTGAGCGTTAAACTGTCTGTCATGGCACAAAGGAAAACTTCAATTTATCCAGGATGCCTGAAAAAAGAAGCTGTAATTGTCTTATCAGAGGCACAATCATTTTCAGCTCTCTCAGTTGCATTCGTCTCTCTCTCTCTCTCTCTCTATGTTTTTATTGTAAAAAAATATCAGCTTTGATGCAACAATTTTTCTTCCCATTCGTGACGGCCCAAACGTATTTTTAGAACTTCCGTTTTTATGGCTGTCATCTAAAAACTGCTCAAGAGAAACATAAAACAGATGTTCCCCACTGACAACATGACGATGGAGCTGAAAAATAAAGTCCAGATAAAAGCTGAGCCCCAAAGATGAGGCCAAACTCGTGCAGCTGTCATCCAAATCGTCAGATGATGATGATCAGTCCCCGCTGTGTCCAAATTTGCTTATAGAAATGAAAACAATAATTACTGGTGCTTTCTAGAGAGCTGGTAGCCATTTCTTCCTCACATACTGAACAGAACCCACCGATCAGAGCCAGAACCAAAGCGGCGCACCAGCTTAAATCAACACACATAGACAGACATTTTAATCCGTCTCTACAAGCACAGATTACCCATTGTGTTAAAGCCCCTCCAAGGCTGGGAGTAATATTCCCTTCTTAACAAATTGGTGTTTGTTTCAAATGTGGTATAAAGTCTTGTTTTCTCCACTAATGTCTCTCCTCACAGCCTCCCATTCTGGACAAACTGATAACTTTCCATTTCTAGGAGCCATGGCCACTGTTTTCCTTGAAGTCTGCTGTGTGACCTACAGAGGAGCAGTTTGCACACTAGAATTAACATTCCCAGGGCCATTTTATATTTAACCACAATAGAAACCAAAACGCTGTCTGCTGGTTAATGTGCTGGTTTCATTACATGTCATTTCAGTAACTATGTTGGATTAGGGATTAAGTTCTGACACCCAAAGCAGTGAAAAGAAAATCACTTGTACAGCAGTGTGGGATTTGTTTTCTGGGTCAAGTATTTCAACATGAAATCTGGTTCTTAAATTTAAAGCTAGCAGAGTGTATCCAGAGCAAAGGTTGCGCCAAATTGTTTTGTCGTCAGTCTTTTTTACTCTAATTATCGAGTAAAATCAAGTCTGTTTGGCTCATAAATTTACACAACCACATACTTTGACAACATGCATTATGTCATAATACATCTACATGAAGTCAGGTCTCTAATGTTGTTCTGGAGGCTAAAACCACGCTCCACTGCCATAGTGGAGACAAGATTTAAGCGCCACTTCAGCCAGTTTTTAAATCAGGCAACATTTCTCCAATTGAAGTGATCAGAAGTCTGAAAAACTCTCTCAACGAACTGTTTACTGACCTTCAAGCCATCACTACAGTGGGAGGAAATCCCACGGCATGCACCGGTGGTTGGCACGACACCGGGCTCTTGGAAGCGATGAGCTCCAAAGCCTCAGTAACTCTTCAACATGCTGTCAGTGATTTAATTACCTTTACTCCTTGCATAAAGCTGAAAATGTCTGCGCAATTGCACCGAGTGGTCATAGGTGTGAATACTAATCCCTCAAGCCAAGACTTACCAGAAAGACCATATTTCCTTTTCAGCCTGTGAACACATTGGGATCTATCAAAATGAGCAGGAGAGAGTTTGCTTTGGTCAAGGACGCCTGGGTTTTGCTTACGGGACCCGTTATCTCCATGAATCCATCTTGGATAAGGGGAAGATGATGAATGGATGACGAACAGATGAATAGGGGAAGTTGATCCCTAATGGGAGATTCGTGGTTTATTCTAATTTTATTGCAGAATGATTATCTAAAAAGGGACTTTAATGAATCAAACAAAAACTTGTATAAATTTACCTGCAGAAACATGGGGTATTCCTGTTCATGATGAACCATTTGAACTTATAAAGTTTTCCGCCCACACTTTGAGTTTTCAGATCAACATCCACAGTCTCCAACAGTCACATTGACGTTTTTGTCAATCAGAAGCTGAGAAGAGACTGGTATCTTAATATAAACTGGAAACTGGGGCTGTAAAGTCCTAGTCGACTGGTCGACTTATTGGTCGATGCTTTCTGAGTCGACCAAAATTCTGATTGGTCGATTTTATGCCGTGTTAATTTTTGAAATTTGATTGGACAAGAGACATTCCATGAGAGCTGATCGGTGCTGATGTTAGAGTAGGCTACAACAGCGCTGCCTCTCGTGTGATATTGCTTTAACAGTCTACAGGGAGGTCGAAGAACGTCCACGTTATTCAACGTGCCGTGGCTTCAGTGCTTAATTTGTAAATAATTCGGTGCCGGAACGCAAAGTACATCACAGCGCAGGGATGACCAGAGACGAGCACAGGTCCCGGAACGCAGTAGTAAATGGTAGCGGGGAAAAAAACGTGTAAAAACATGATGTGGAACTTACAGGCCTGAATGTTTAAAATATTGTAATGTTCGATAGATGCAGACAATGGTTGTAATTGAAAGCTTTAATGCCGACTGCTGTTGGCCGCAATCACGCCGTACAAAACAGTAATCAAAAGAACTCTCACATAAACCGGTTGTCTGTCTGGCTCCATTTACAGACACACACCAGTTCCCCGCGCGCAGCCTGCAGAACAGTGCTGGATTTGGTCGGGTTTTTTATTTCTTTTCTTTTATTGCTTAATGCGCAATTGCGCCGTCCCCACAGTCTTTGCTTTGAGCCCAATGCACAGCTTTATTCCGTTTGTACTTGTCTTGATCTGGCATGTTTAATAAATATCATTGTCCCTGAATTGCCTTGCCGTTTAGTGCAATTGCAGTAATCATGGCATATTATATTGCGCAGGTGCACGTAATGCAAAATGCCGTCAGAACCACCCCCGCAAATTAGTTGATTTTTGGTCGGAATTTCAGGGTTTCAGTCGACCAAGAATTTCTTTGGTTGATTACAGCCCTACTGGAAACCAGTCTGGAACTCGCATGAAACCGACAAATATAGGAGGACCTGTGCCAGTCAATGATGACTGATAGTCACTAAGGTTCTGCATCCAATCAAAGCATTCATATGGCGATCTATCGGCACACTTACTTTTTCCATAATCCACTTTAATGACAAAAAACAAAACAAAAAAACTCTACAGTTACAGTCCGATTTAATTTTTTTAAATTCGATTTACGATATTCTTCCGTTTTCGGGAAAGTATGACATTTGGAGGGAAGTACAGTACTCCCCAAACCCCACGCATGAAATGCACCGTTAAACTCATAAGGTCGCATAGTCCGAGTCATAAGGTTGCATCACACAAGTTTATCTCGTGTGTTGTTGAACAGCTGGGGCAAACTGACTTCACTGAAGTACTCGCAGCTGGGTAGTTCATATATAGGGTCTAAGGTTTTAAACAAATTAATAAACCCCATCTTCTCCACGGTATACATGGGTACCATGTCTTTGGCTATTGGCCTTTCCTGCCTTGTGCAAATGATTCGGCTACAGTTAGCTGTTTATGAGATAAGGCTTGTTAGTCAGTGCGGTTTTGTTCGTCTCGGAAAGATTGGCATTTTTCATATTTGGCTGGATGCCTCTGTTTCAGGTGTTGGAATAGGTTTGTGGTGCTGCTGCCTTTGACTGCGATGGGCTTTCGGCAAATGTTGCAACGTGGGTTCTCCTGCTCCACGTCTGTCGCAGCAAACCCATACCAGTTCAACACAACAGATTTTATTCCTTTCTTGAGAACAAACTTCCAGCTCTCACCGGAAGCCATGTTGTCGCTTGCTGTTGCTGTTTCGTGTGTGCTATGATGTTGTTGTTGTTGTTGTCGCTTACCACACTGCGATGTGAAACTAATTCTACGGCAGCTCCGGGGAGCCAAAAATGTGGCAAAAATTTTACCTACTTATATTTTTAAATCGACCACAACAAAAAAAATTTAATTCATTCATTGAATCAAATTTTTGCCCAGGCCTAACAGTTAACCTCCAACTGGAAAGAAAATGCAACTTTGGAAGCTGAAATACCTAGGCACAATGCTACTTGACAAGGTATTGGCTGGTTTTTGTGAAGCGGCCAATCCAGGAATCACAATTTTGTTTCTTAGGTGTTGATTGGCTGTACTCCAACAGTGGAAGAAGGAAGAAAGTGGATGTTAGCTTCTGTGGCAGCGCTAAGACAGTTTCCATTGTGTGTATTAATGTATATTAAAGGTATATTTGGTGTTTGAGCTATTAAAATAGGCACTTATGAGCCTTTTGAGAGGGGGTCTCAAATATTTACGGATTTTAGCTATTCGTGGGTAGTTGTGGTTCCTAACCCCCCGCGAATACCGGGGCCCACTATGTTGACAATTTACTGCCAGAATATAGCTTATTGATAAACAGAATAGCGGTATTAAATCATATCGTCCAGTGTTAGTAATTTTTTAAGATATCAGTATCAGACCAGCGAGTAAAACAGAGCCGATTTAAAAAGACTATGTTGATTTCCATCTTGTTACCGTTTGTGTATGTGGGAGGGGTTTGGCATTGTGGTATTTGGCTAGGCATGTAACAGTGATAGTGATGCATCACAGGATTGTGGGGTGTTGTAAGGGTAGTGAAATATATATAATATCAGTAAATAAGACTAATTGGCCATAACAGCAATATTAATATCAGATGTCTATATCGGCCCATATTTTCCCATATGTGGATTCCTAATATAGCTGCGATTACCAGTACCTTCACTGTGATCAGTGAACAACGGGTGTGTACGAAAGCAGTGCAGGTTGCAGAAGGAAAGCATGCCTGTGCTTGTGTGTGTCTGCAAGGCGAAAGAGCCTTAGCTGTTTTCAAACAAGAACACACACCAAGGAATACAGATGATGTCAGTTTCCAGCTACTCTACTTGCATCTTATGAACAGAGTAAAAGTGTGTGTTTCCAGTGAAGGAGTGGCTGACTGAGCAGACCAGTGTTTAATCTGATGATTCACTGCTACTCGAAACAAATTCAGCTAAAAAGCCGCATTAAAACTCAGGCAATTAGTCACGTTTGGTGTGTACGTGTTGACTTGATGTAGCAACTGATATATGTAAGAACACAAATAACCAGTCAGCACTATAAAACCGCTCTATGTTTTTCAGCAAAAGTTCCATTTAGATCGGTAATGTACACACTTGTGTAGGACTATGTGATATAAATTACCTATTTCAAAAGTATTCACTTAGAAATATATATATATATAAAACAACTATACATCTTCCTCATGAGATTTACAGGATTTCAACAGTATATTTTAAAAAATCCAAGAATCTCATGTTTGCTCTTGGCAAAATGTAAAGATCTGTAAGGACTGCAGAATAACTCAGATTTAACCGCAGATTTCAAGGTGCTCCTAATGCCACAAATTGCGATTTTCTGACATTGACAAAGGTTTTAAAGATTATAAACTCTTTAAATTAATCACTGTTAAGAATAAAATACCTTTAGCTCTGGATGGATCAGAATACGCATGGTAGTTAAAGATCCTCAAGAAAAATGCTGTCCTTTTTGTGTTTTAAGAAACAAAATCACAACATGTTTTATGAATCTTAGCAGCAGAAAATCTAAGTTTATGTCTGACAATTGTTAGTCTAAATTAAAGAGTAACTAAACACCAAAACAACTTTTTTTTGCTTCTTCTTTTTTTTTTTTTTACGTGTCCTGTTTGGCCGTGTGGAGCTCAGAATTGGTGTCTGAGTACCAAGTAGAAGCCCAACAGATTTACTTTCACAAGCAGAGCACTACAGCTTTGCTATAGTACTCCACTTGATATATGTGTGAGAAATCTTTATTATGAATTGTTGGGGTTTTTATTTCCTGATGTTATGGACACGGAGACGGAAAATTAAGGAGAAGAAAGAAGGAAGATGAAGAAGAGAGGTAGGAAACAAAAAGTCAAGAGAGAGTGAGTTGAAAATACAAGAGAGGAAGGGGAACAAAGAAAACACAGGAAAACATTGAAGTCTGCCTCCATACCCACAGGACGGCAGAGAGAGGGGAAAAACAAAACACGAAAAAGGAACATCGACAAAACAAAACAAACATTGTGAACTAAGAATTACACAACCACATCACACAAAAATAGATATAAAAATACAACAACAATGTCACAGAGAAACTCATGGTACCGATAAATCAAGCTCTAGTAATGATAACCTCAGCCCAAGAATATATCCTTAAACACCAGAGACCCCACATCTCTGTGTGTGTGTTAGCATGCTGGTGCATATAAGGTTTCTCCATAAGAGTGTTCGATAGCTGGTGTGAGCAGGCATCAATCCGTCTCCCAGGAATCGATGCAGACATGAAGGGGATCGGAGCCAAGACGTCCAAAGGACCCCCAGAGCCCCAGGCGGACCCGGGCGGGGCCGACCGCATCCCCCAAGAGAGGAGCAAAGGAGAACCCCAGGTGAACGTCCAGCGGCTACTATGCAGGGTCCTGGGGGGCAGCAGTGACGAGCCCACGGGCCCCGCCGGCAACCAGCCGCGCCAGGGCGGGCCGGTCAATGGACCGGGAGAGCCGGGGCCCAGGGGCACCCCACCCCCCAGCAGGGACCCGACAAGGGACCGGCCGATGAGGGGCCCCCGGCATAGCAGGGGCCGCGGCCAGCCACGCGCCGCCACCGCCCTAGGCCAATCCCCACCGCCAACATCCCAGCGCCCAACCCCTGCCCTTCATCGGGGTGCCCCACCGATAGCCGCAGGGGACGGACAGCATCCCCAGGCCGGGCTCAGCCAGCATCTGGACACCAAGTTGTACCAGCTCTCGGGTCCTGATCCCGCGCAACGCAGAGCGCCGAGACCAGGCATCCAGACATCTTTTTATTGCTTCTAAACTGTATAAATGGGTCTTTACCAATGCAGTCTTTCAGTTTCTGGGGATTTTTTTAACATATTGGTGTAAACTTGTGTAATTTTACACTTTTTGGTCTAAAAACGTCTTAGTGCTGCCCCCTTAGGGTTGAACTGTGGCTACTGCATTTGAATTTTGTGATTGGTGGAGAGCGGTACATCTCTACGTCACAGGCATTGACTGTGTCACAGCAGCCATGGTCTCACAGACACGCCCCGTGGGTTTGGGTATAAAACTATCAGACATAAACCCCCCCCCCCGTGGCGAGTTTGGAGAGGGATTGCGTTTTTCAGGTTACCATTATTATCCCATAGCACTTAGTTAGCATAGCTAACATACTGTTTTGAACGTTAGCCTATGTTAGCATTACCATTCAGAGACTGGACCCATCCTGTCTCTCTCTCCCTCAGCAGCAGCGCCAGCCTCGGGCAGCGCTGACTCAGCGCCCCGAGCCAGCGGCTCGAATTGATACGGCTCGCGGCCGCTGGGCTCCATAAAGCCTCCCTCTACTCCTCCATCTCCGGTGACGACGGAGGAGATCCGCTGGTTCAGGGCGCCGAGCCAGCGCCGGCCGAGCTCGGTGCTGCTGAGGCAGAGGGAGACAGGAGGAGTCCAGTCTCTGAGTGGTAATGCTAACATAGGCTAACGTTCAAAACAGATGAATGTTGATCAGATCGATCAGTCGCAAAACTGCCAACCGTCACTGTCCATGTTTCAGTGTCACATTGAGCGAGCTGTCACTGTCCTCCTGAACACACCCCCACTTTCCCCCCTCCGCTTTACCTCAACACTTGGCCATACCCCTCCGTTCTTCCTGGCACCGCCCACTTTGTAGAATTTTTTTTATGTTGTCTGGGGGCGGGGTTATGCCTTTTCAGGGGGTTCAGTTACACTTTAAGATCGATGAATGGCTAAAAACAAAAACCAATCTGATGCAAACTTCATGATCATTACCAGTGGTGAAATTTTCTTAGTGCTTAAGAAAACATTTTTGTCTTGTTTGTCCCTCTGTCAGTTTTTTTTCCCTTTAAGATCTCAAAAAGCAGTTTAAAAGCAGTATGATCACCTTTACCTCTTATTTAGCCAAACAAAATCATGCTGACTACAAGCGGATGGTTGCATCTAGAGGCAGACTTCCTCTAGGCAAGATTATATCAGGATATCTTGATGTCAAGAATGTATATCCTCGGGTTTCAGATAATTTAAGCTAATCTCAACATCCAAAAAGTTATTAAATTAAAGTGTATTATTAGTATTCATCTGATTAAAAATTACATAATTAAACCTGTAGAGACATATGGGATTGGAAAGATGTGCTTCAAGTTCTCACACAGTTAAACTTTATCGTTCTGACCATCCACAGTGCTTCCTCTTTCCGTTTTCCCTTTAGGGGTTAGATATTTACTACACTAACACCATCCTCGCAATGCAACGTTACACATTAGCCAATTAGGTCTTCACAGTCTGAAGTCATCAGGGGAAACACCAAATCATCAGATTTATAGAGGAACAAGCCTGTTTCATTAGCCTTACCTCACCAACCGGATTGAGATCACTGAACAGTTCGAGATGTCCTCACTCGTTAAGGTCAGGATATTTAGAGTTTGACACTGTCCAACACTTCAAAGTATGAAACAGAAAATTAATTCATCCACTGAATCTCCTGATTATTGAAAGCAGTGACGTCCTTCTAAAACATGTTTCCGACGCTGCTCTGTTAATGTGTTGTCTGGAAAAGCAGAGCATGACTGCTGCTGAAAACAGAAAGAAATATTGTTTTCTCAAAACTGATTAGGGTGTGACACCATGTGTTTCTAATATTGTACTTTTTCACAATGATATACATTTCTGAGATTGAATATGGGGTTTTCCTTCTTCTTAAACCATAATCATCAAAACTACAACAAAAAAGATCATATTTTCCCTATGTGTGAAGGATCTATATAACAAATGAGCTCCACTTTCTGACAGGAGTGAAAGAAAAAAAACACGTCAGTTTCTTCTCATTTTTTTTAGATATACCTGTAAATCCACTCTCTATTCCTTTGACTGTGACTGACATCCCTGTGTTGAATGTATTCCATGATATTAGCCAACATGCAGCAACAGAAGGAACACGGCTTTTCCCACAGGACATGTTTCGGTTGCAAGATTATATAACGAGTCAGTTTAGATAATATTCACACTGTTTGTAGTGTAATTTAATGCAAATATGTCAGCAATGCAAAAATAGACCAGTCCCATTAGGACACAAAGCTTTTATGCCCTTTTCTGTTTTTACATGAGAACAATCGTTTAGCTGGTCAACAAAACAGTTGAACAAAGTGCATCATGGGTACACAGAGTCACTGTTCACATTGCAGCTAAATGCTGCAAGATTCTGAGTTGGAGGAATAATTCTGCAAAGTTAGCACACAGAGTTGTTCCTTAGAACATGACCGGACATCCTAAGTAGAGTCTTAACTTTAAAGCATTCTGAATCAGAAGGGAGGGAAAAACTCAACCACGCTGAAGGGCAGATTTTTCCCAGGGAGCTAATTACAACAGAACTTCAGAGGTTTGTAGGGAGAATTAAACCACCAACTTACAGAAACCTTTGGTTTGCTCCTCATCTTTGTGCCACGTTTCGACTGCAAAACAGGTTTTTTTTACTCATCAGGGCCTGTGGGTTAAGCAGCAGTGTATCTAATCGTGGTTTATGATGAATGACGCTTACAAAAACATCTGCAGAAATGTCTCATCATCTCCAAGATAATTTCTACACCCTGTTTTAAACAGAAGTTAATGTTTGCAATTGAAATATTCAGAAGACATGCAAATGTGATGTTACTGCTTAACGCTTGAAACTCACATTTTCATTCCTCTTTGCTATAATGTCTCCATCCCTCCTCATAAGCCTCCTGATATGACATGCATGCAGAGCAATACTGCATGGCACTTGAAATATAATAGCCAGACAAACATTGCACACTTTCTTTTGATGCACTGAATTTAGCACACACTGATATGGCTAAGACAAGTGTGATTTGATGCACTGTGAAGCCCTACTCTTTAAAATCCTGGCAAACGAACGAAAGAGTCATAAACATGGTAGTTAACATTGTAGTTAAAATGCACTGAGAAAGCAGATGGTGAACCGGAACCAGACAATAATCCTCTTGATGGGCCCCGGCTGAAGACCGGCTGGTTACATCCTGGACGAGCCCCTATTTCTTAACAACGTGACTCAAAATTGCTAACAAAAGAGGACACTACAAAGCCAGAGGTTAAATTGATCAAATAAATTTTAATCAAACAAATCTTTAATCAAACAATACCCATGTTGACATGCTGCCTTCAAGAGAGATATAGAGTGAGAGTTTGCAGGTGCTGGCTTTATAAATCGTCACTCCCCAATCAGGTGCAGCTGGATCTTTATCAATCTAACCAGGAATTAGGAAACAGTGGCAACAGCACCAAAAAGACCATCACAAACTTTAAAAAAAATGGATTTTTGTCTCCAATCCGTGGGCACACCAAGCCCTTCGCACCAACAGACCGCAATAAAAAGATTCTTCGCTCCTGAAGAGGTTACTGCAGGAAGATAAAACTTGCTAGGATTCCTAAAAACTGACTGCTGAAAAAAAAAAGAGAACCATCAGCAGATACCTAAAAGTAGGGATGCACAATAAGTAAACACATCGGCATTGTTCGATGTTAGTAATTTTTTAACATGTACGAAAGCTTTGTGTATGTCTTGGGAAGTTATACAAGTGTAGTAAATTTCATAGCCCGACAATAAAGTAAAGTAAATGAGGGTTTTTTTAAAGGTTGCTGGGTGGCACTGTACAGTTATTTCCGTTGCGACTTTAGTGACGCCCTTAACATACGTACATGTCACAAACGACTGGCGCATGTGCCAACTTTGGTGAGTTTTACTGACAGAATATAGCTCAGTGCTGTCAGCTATATCGGCATTAACAAGGTATCAGTCGATTTTAGTTGTTTTTTACCATATCTGTATTGTCCAATGAGTCAAACTTGGCCGATATTAATAACTGATGTTTGTTTCCATCTTGTTCTTGCTATTTTGTTTAGGTCATGTGACAGAAACAGTGCTGCAACGCAGAACTATGGGGAGGCAAGACTCACCTTTTTAGCCTAGCTTTCAACTGATTATTATTTATTATAGTCTGTTTATTGCTCTGCATGTTTTACTTAATAAATGTTATCAGTGTTTTACTATTTAATCTTATATTATCCATTTTCAATTTTTATATTTTAACTTGTTATTTTAATCTTCCTTCCAGTGTTTCCACTGTGGGAGCCCTCTGCCTCGGGAGCGGTGGTCGGCTGTGGCTGCCTGGGTCCTCTCCAGGTGGAGGTGGGGGTCTCGGCCTTGCCTCCTCTGAACGCCCGGGGTCAGTGCCTTTGCTGGTGCAGTTGATGTGCTGCTGCCAGTACAGATGACTCCTTTGATGGCGTTTCCTAACCTGGCTCATCTGTACTCAGCCCAATGTCCTTTTCATTGCTGCTCTTAAGTGTGTGCGTGCATGAAGGTTGGGTCTGGGGGACGGGGGTATACCTGTGATCATGCTTTTAATTATGTGGGGGAGGGATGGGAATGTGGTCTTTGTGGGGTCATTTTAATTCTGTAAAGCACTTTGAGTTTCAATTGTTGTATGAAAAGCACCTTATAAATAAAGTTTGATTGATTGATGGATTGAATGATTGAAGCAGAGAAGCAATGAAGGCAGTGTGGTCGCTCATATATATACTATCCTACAACAATAGAGTGTCTTCAGTCGGAGGCTTCTTCAGTTTCGCTGAATTTAAAAGCAATAGACAATGGCCTACATTCTCTCTGTGCAATCTATATGACCACTGTCTATTGCTAGCAATGCGAACAGCAATATAAAAATTTGAAGACCTCTTAAAATGTTACCCCCAAGGTCAATTCCTCTTCCTTTTGTTTTACAACTTCTTTCTTACCTCACACAGCGCCCAGATCGGCCCTAAAACTGTAATTGGTGCATCTTTACCGCAAGTGTTTGCATTTGAACTCAAACACATATCTAAATATTTATTTGTTTTGATATCAGATAACAGATGTATTATATCCCAATTTACCAAGATACTAGATATATTTTTAAACTGTTATCAGAATCAGCTTTATTGGCCGAGTTTGTGTGCACAAGCAAGGAATTTGACCCGGTTTCTCACATTAAATATACACGCATTACAGAAAAGAAAAATAGAAAAGAAAAACAATCATGTACATATGTGTGTATGTACACCTAATTATGCATTAAGCCTTATATAAATGCATTAAATGGAAGTAAATAATTCAAACCCTGATCTGAACTTTAATGTAAGCCAAATCCTAGCTGACGATATGAACACAAACCAGCAGGTGCAGATAATTAAACCCAGAATCAAAAAAGCATCTCAGAGCCTGAAGCATCCACACCAGCAGCCCCGCCGGCCGCATGTAGGAGAGAGTTCACCAGCTACACGTGTCAGAGAGTGTGTGTTCAGTCAGCAGGCTAATAAACTGTTGAGCCAGCTGGCAAAATCGCTGGCAGGACTTCACACACAGCCTCACTGTGCAGACCGATGCAAAACAGGCCAAGGCTGACACCTCTATCTGATGGAGACTGACTTCATCCAGGAAGCAGGCAGATTAAACCGTGGAGGTTAGGAGATAAGTGCATTTAAATTGGGTCCCAGCAGGAAGCCGGCAGAGTCGACAACATTCATGCCCTGGGAGCTGCAGCATCTCTCCAACTCTTTCGGCTTCTAAACCAACCAGCTGGACTGTTGGTGGGAATCAAATCCAACAGTCGGAAATACCAGAACAAAAAACGGATTCTGATTCTGATTCTAGTTTATACTTCTCCGTCAGCACGTTTGCACCCACACGCACACGTACTGATAAAGACGTTTACAATATATAGAGCATCTAGTGGCCAAATGCTGCATTGACTACTAATTACATCGACTACAGAGCACCGTTCTGGTTAAATGATCTAATGTTGAGCTGACCAATCACAGATGTGAGATCTCCGTCACATTCGACGGATAGTTAGAAAATTGGGCTCTACTCCGTCCGTCCTTGCATCCCTGTTGGAGAGCCCCTGCGTCGAAGGATGATGGCGCTGCGTATCTCCGCACCTTTGCGGACGGAGAAGTAAACTCAGCAAAAAAAGAAACGTCCTCTGACTTTCAACTGTTTTTACTGTGGTTGGAAAGTCTGCCCAACCTCACGCCAATGACTGACGCAATCTGCTGGGATTCCTTAAATAGGAAACTTTTTAACTGATTGGAATGTTTGTATAAATGTATTGAAATGACTTCTTGTTAAGTGCCTTGAGATGACATCTGTTGTGAATTGGCGCTATATAAATAAACTGAATTGAAGTATGTAAACTCAGCAAAAAAAGAAACGTCCTTTGACTTTCAACTGTTTTTACTTTCAGTAAACTTAATGTGTTTGTCAGTTCTTGCTGTGAGATGTTACCCCCCTTTTCCACCAAGGCACTTGCAAGTTCCTGGACATTTCTGGGGGGAATGGCCCTAGCCCTCACCCTGCGATCCAACAGGTCCCAGACGTGCTCAATGGGATTGAGATCCGGGCTCTTCGCTGGCCATGGCAGAACACTGACATTGCTGTCATGCAGAAACTCACGCACAGAACGAGCAGCCTGGCTGGTGGCATTGTCCTGCTGGAGGATCATGTCCGGATGAGCATGCATAAAGGGTACCACATGAGGGAGGAAGAATGTCTTCCCTGTACCGCGAGGCATTGAGATTGCCTGCAATGACAACAAGCTCAGTCTGATGGTGATGTGATATACCGCCCCAGACCATGACGGACCCCCCACCTCCAAATCCATCCCGCTCCAGGGTACAGGCCTCGGTGTAACGCTCATTCCTTTGACGATAAACACGAATCCGTCCATCACCCCTGGTGAGACAAAACCGTGACTCATAAGTGAAGAGCACTTTTTGCCACTCCTGTCTGGTCCAGCGAAGGTGGGTTTGTGCCCATAGGCGGCGTTGTTGCTGGTGATGTCTGGTAAGGACCTGCCTTACAACAGGCCTACAAGCCCTCAGTCCAGCCTCTCTCAGCCTATTGCGGACAGTCTGAGCACTGATGTAGGGATTATGTGTTCCTGGTGTGACTCGGGTAGTTGTTGTGGCCATCCTGTACCTGTCACGCAGGTGTGATATTCGAATGTACCGATCCTGTGCAGGTGTTGTTACACGTGGTCTTCCACTGCGAGGATGATCACCTGTCCTTCCTGTCTCCCTGTAGCGCTGTCTTAGGCGTCTCACAGTGCGGACATTAGCCACATCAGCAGTCCTCATGCCTCCCTGCAGCATGCCTAATGCACGTTCACGCAGATGAGCAGGGACCCTGGGCATCTTTCTTTGGGTGTTTTTCACAGTTGGTAGACAAGTCTCTTTAGTGTCCTGCGTTTTTAGAACTGTGACCTTAAATGCCTACTTTCTGTAAGCTGTTAAGGTCTTAACGACCATTCCACGGGTGCATGTTAATTAATTGATTATGGTTAATTGAACATGTATGGAAAAGATTGTTTAAACCCTTTACAATAAAGATCTGTAAAGTTATTTGGATTTTTACAACATTATTGTTGAAATACACAGTCCTGAAAAAGGGCCGTTTCTTCTTTTGCTGAGTTTATAAAACAGGCTTAAGGAGCGCCTCAACATCAATAATTACTGCAGTAATTTAGAAACATGGCGACAGTAACCGGCTACGCATTCCTTTTCATCCTGTTAGTGTTCCACCTCGAAGTTCTGGGCGTATTTGTAGCTCTCCGTGACGCACATTAAAAACACCTGAGCATCGCTGACTGAGAAACACTTTACCACAACAAACGGTTTGACTTCATGCCATCTGTTAGCGGCTTTTAACCGTTCCTGGGTGCACTTCCTGTCTGCTAAACCGAGCAACTGGCTCACTTCTACAGCTGTCCCTGTTTACAATGCCTTCCAAATCTCAAATTACAATCATTCATCGATCCGATGACTATACCCGCTTATCACTGCAGGGTCACGGGAGGGCTGGACAAACGGGACAGACAATCATGCACACGCACACACACACACACGTATACCTAAGGGCAAATTGGAGAGACCCATTAACCCAACAGTCATGATCTTGGACGTTGGAAGGAAGCATGTACAGGGAGAACATGCAAACTCCAAGCAGAAAGACCCCAAGTTTGGGATTGAACTTCTTCCAACAAGACAGTGAAACAAGTCAGAGCTATTTAGAAGGTGGAAGGACGGTAGAAAACCTTTAATAGGCTGAGCAACATTCGTAACTGGGGCGGACCTTCACCTTCCAGCAAAACAAGCCGTGAGCATGAAGCCTGAGCTTCAATGGACCTAAATCCAATTGAGAATGTGACTGATCCTGGTTTGCAAAGATCTCTTGCAGCTGGAACTGCAGCAGAAGGTGGTTCTAGACAGCATGAACACACTTTTCAGATTTATATTTTCAGCCAGTTTACTACTATTTGACAGGTAAGTACAATACATTAAAGTTTGTAGTTGTAAACATCCTGAAAAAAAGGTCAAAGGGTACAAATAAATTTGCGTGGTGCAAAACACTGGCAATAAACAAATATGTGGGTTATCTGCTTGATTTGAATTTTCTAGTATTCTGATTCAACTTAAAGTGATTAAAATCCCTTCTTGTCTTTGCTGATGATAAAATGTTTATTATCTGTGGGGGGGGGGGAGATACACCAAGAGATTCAATGCTTACACTTCACATTTTTCCTGTATTTCACAAAGTATTTGACAGACAGAGGGGCGACAGAAAAGTGGGATTAGAGGCAGGTTCCGACAGGAGACATTCCCAAACACAACAGAGTCTTTGCTTTCTGCGAAGGTTCCGCCGAACCCATCCAGTACGATAAGACTGGATGAAGGATGAAGAAAAGAAGAAAAAAAAAAAGCCCGCAGCACCGTTTGTCTCACCTGTGCCGAGGCTCGGAGGACACCGAGTTACAGCTCTGGACCGACAGCAGCGTGGAGGACTTCCGCGGTCCCAGCGGAGACGGCAGCAGGCTGTGGTTGGAGGGGGACGGGGAGAGCAGGTTGCCGTCCCCCGGTGAGGGAAACGAGCCTCGGCGGCATCCCAGCAGCACCTCCGCGCTCCCCGCTGCATCGCTGAACCCGTTATCGGACGGAAGGACCAGGATTGGCGGTACCGTGAGCCCCGCATTCGACCCAGGAGTGACGACCCCACAACTCACCGACGGCTGCAGGCTGTTAAACGTCCCGCAGCTGTTTATGAGAGCGGGATCCGCCGCTGCTGCAGAGCCGGGGTTCGCTCCATCCAACTCGGGTTCTTTGTTGTAGCTCCTTCCATTCTCCGCTGAATTACTCAGGACTGGCCGTCCGTCCAGGGAGATGTTGGTGAGAAACAAAAGAGCGGCTTGTCTTCGGCGGGAGTTCTCCCGGTTCCTCTTGTTGTATTCCCGGTAAGTGAGCGTCTTTTTGCCGCTGACTGCGCCGTGCTGTCCGCAGGCAGCAGCCGCCATGGCTCCTCCAGCCCCACTGAGGAAGAGAAGTGTGCGAGGATCGGCTCAAGGCTCGCAACTGTCAAACCCCCTTTCTTACCCGGCGCCAGACACTAATATGCCTTCCTGCGAGCTAATTGGTCGAAAAAGGAATGCGTAATGACGTTTAGAACCAGAGCACGCTGTAAACATTACAGGGATGACAGAGTAGATAAAGGGATCGTCAGAATAATACCCAATTATTTAATACTCCTGCAATATTTTTCAACTCAGAGGCGGCCTAAGATTATATAGGGCCCTAAGCAAAATCTGATATGGGGCCCAATTCCTGTCATGACATTTTAGAACCATAAAACATAAATATTTCAAGTATAAAGCATGAATAAACGATCAACTGCATTTTAATTGTTTTTAAAGGATATAATTCATTTTAAAATAACTTTTTAGACAGTAAAAGCAGGAAGTAAGTGCTAAGCATTACATTGCTTGATTTTGGTAATGGAAATGAAGATAATTATTGTGAGTAAAACAACTAGCACAGCAATTTCAGTGTTTTAAAAGCACCAAAAAAAAATCTAGATTCTAATTTTAAACAATTTTAAGTTATGTTACATTCGTGGCTTTCAGAGCAAATTTAAAAGTAGCCTAATTTTGATAAACATTAGTATAAATCCAGGTTTTTAGATTTATATTCTATGTGAGAAGTCAACAATGATTGTCTTGTGCCTTGGAACTGCCATGTTTTAACTAGCACTGGTCCCCAGGGGGTTTAGGAAGTTAGTTTTATTTTAAACGAATATTGTATTTGTGCTATGTCCCTATTAATGACCGGATCATAAACACATTCAGCCAACGTCACAGTTTCTAGTGTTTGTGCTTTCCCAGGTCTCCTCTCTGAAGTTTCAGCACTGCAGTGGCTTTCACACAGCAGTTGCTGCAGTTCTGCATGACACCAGATCTGATTGGCTGTTGCCCCTTTGCTAAGAAACCTCAGTGGATTTTCTCTGCGCTGATCCCCTGCAGTGACACAGTGCTGGCCTGGGTGAATCCAGCGGGACAGTCGCAGTCTCTAGCTACAGTTAACTAGTAGACTGCTAAATATATCCTGCAGGACACAGCACACTGTAATCTCTGCCGGCTTGGAGTGTGAGTGTGTAGTCACCCATTGATCCCCTACATCTGTAATGCGTCACTACTTACCTCCCAGCTAAGCTGAAACAACTGTAGGGTAGAAAGCCACCTAATTCAGATTGATATCACTGGAAATTCATGTTGTTCATGATTTATTTATTTACATTGCAATACAAAAGTATTTGTAGTTTTTTTAAACTTTCTTTGTCACATTTTGTGAAATTACAACTAAATCTGTGTGAAACCATCCCGATATAGTGGACACATGGGAGAGGGAGGGAAAATAAGTCATGTCTTTGAAAACTTTAAATAAAGATATGAAAAGTATGTTGTGTATTTGTATTCAACCATTTTTCACTCTAATAGTCCTAAATAAATTCCAGTGCAAACTACTGCTTTCACAGTTCATCTAAACAGTTAATCTTAGGTGTAATTTAATCTCAAAACAAATCCATCTGTTCAGTGAAAGCCTCAGAGGTTTGTTAGAGAATATAGGCGGACAAACAGCATCAGGAAGACCAGGCAACACAGCAGACTGGTCAGGGAGAAAGATGCGGAGAGGTTTATAGCAGGGTTAGGTTATAAAACAATATCCTACTGTAGGCTTTGAACATCCATGACAAAACTGCAAACCCACCAGGACATAGCCGGCTACCTAAACTGACATTCTGGTCAAGAGACCAATTGTAAATATCTGGAGTAGCTGCAGAGATCCACAGCTCAGGTGGGAAAATGTGTTAACAAGACAATATTAGTCATGCTCTCCCAAAATCTGGCCTTTTTGGAAGACTGGCAACAAGAAACCCACAGCTGAAATAAAGCCATAGCAGTTTTCCACAAGGCATTTAGGGGACATCACAAATACACAGCAGAAGGGGCTCTGGTCAGATGAGATCAAAATGAAGTTTCTTGAGCAACAAGCAAATTCTCTGTGTGGTTGACAACTGACACGGCACATTCCGAACAGCATACAATCACCAGAATAACGTATGGTGATAGCATCATCATGCTGTGGCGATGCAAGGACATGCAAGCTGGTGAGAGTTAGTGAAAAGATGCATAAAGCTACATACAGAGCATACACATTTTAGAGGATGAACAATACTTGATTAGAGCTGAATTGGAATACTTTGGATAGAAGCCTTTTTACATGTTAGACTGGCCTAATCAAAGTCCAGCTCCTCATCTAATAATAATAAAAAATAAATCTTTGGCAAGACTTAAAATTAGATGTTCACAGATGTTTTCCATCCAATCTGAGCCGAGCCGAATCTAATTTACAAAGAAGAACATGAAAAAATAATTAAATCAGTCTCTAGATGTGAAAAGCTGCTAGAAAAATATCTCAAATGACTTACAGCCACGTGGGCAATGACAGTGAGACCTGGAGGGGTGTGGTTGGGCGGAATGGCCCCCCCGATCTAAACCCGAGTGGTGTCTTGTTATTGGACTTCTGTGCTCGTCATGGATTGTCCATAACAAACACCATGTTCAAGCATAAAGGTGTCCATATGTGCACTTGGCACCAGGACACCTTAGGCCGCAGCTCAATGATCGACTTGGTTGTCGTCTCATCTGATCTGCGGCCGCATGTTTTGGACACTCGGGTGAAGAGAGGGGCAGAGCTGTCCACTGACCACTACCTGGTGGTGAGTCGGCTCCGATGGTGGGGGAGGACGCCGGACAGACCTGGAAGCCCCAAACGTGTTGTGAGGGTCTGCTGGGAACGTCTGGCAGAGTCTCCTGTCAGAAGGAGCTTTAACTCACACCTCCGGCAGAACTTTGAACACGTCCCGGGGGAGGCGGGGGACATCGAGTCCGAGTGGACCATGTTCCGCGCCTCCATTGCCGAGGCGGCTGACCGAAGCTGTGGCCGCAAGGTGGTCGGTGCCTGTCGCGGCGGCAACCCCCCAACCCGCTGGTGGACACCGGCGGTAAGGGATGCTGTCAGGCTGAAGAAGGAGTCCTACCGGGTCTTTTTGGCTTGTGGGACCCCTGAAGCAGCTGATAGGTACCGACAGGCCAAGCGGGATGCGGCTCGGATGGTTGCTGAGGCAAAAACTCGGGCGTGGGAGGAGTTTGGAGAGACCATGGAAAACGACTTCCGTACGGCTTCGAAGCGATTCTGGTCCACCATCCGGCGTCTCAGGAGGGGAAAGCGGTCTGCCACCAACACTGTTTACAGTGGGGATGGTGTGCTGCTGACCTCGACGCGGGACGTTTTGGGTCGGTGGATGGAATACTTCGAAGACCTCCTCAATCCCACCGGCACGCCTTCCAATCTGGAAGCAGGGTTTGGGGACTTGGGGTCGGGCTCTCCAATCTCTGGTGCTGAGGTCACCGAGGTCGTTAAAAAGCTCCTCGGTGGCAAGGCTCCGGGGGTGGATGAGATTCGGCCGGAGTTCCTCAAGGCTCTGGATGTTGTGGGGCTGTGTTGGTTAACGCGGCTCTGCAATATCGCGTGGACATCGGGGGCAGTTCCCTTGGATTGGCAGACCGGGGTGGTGGTCCCCTGTTTAAAAAGGGGGACCACAGGGTGTGTTCCAACTACAGGGGGATCACACTTCTGAGCCTCCCTGGTAAGGTCTATTCAGGGGTTCTGGAGAGGAGGGTCCGACGGATAGTCGAACCTCGGATCCAGGAGGAACAATGCGGTTTTCGTCCTGGCCGTGGAACACTGGACCAGCTCTACACCCTCAGCAGGGTCCTGGAGGGTGCGTGGGAGTTCGCCCAACCAGTCTACACGTGTTTTGTGGACTTGGAGAAGGCGTTCGACCGTGTCCCTCAGGGGGCCCTGTGGGGGGTGCTCCGGGAGTATGGGGTACCGGGCCCCTTGATACGGGCTGTTAGGTCCCTGTACGACCGGTGCCAGAGTTTGGTTCGCATTGCCGGCAGTAAGTCGGGCTTGTTTCCAGTGAGAGTTGGACTCCACCAAGGTTGCCCTTTGTCACCGATCCTGTTCCTAACTTTTATGGACAGGATCTCTAGGCGCAGCCAAGGCGTTGCGGGGATCCGTTTTGGTGGCCTCAGGATCGGGTCTCTGCTTTTTGCAGATGATGTGGTCCTGTTGGCTTCATCGGAGCGTGATCTACAGCTTTCGCTGGAGCTGTTCGCAGCCAAGTGTGAAGCGGCTGGGATGAGAATCAGCACCTCCAAATCCGAGGCCATGGTCTTGAGCCGGAAAAGGGTGGGGTGCCTCCTCCGGGTCGGGGATGGGGTCCTTCCCCAAGTGGAGGAGTTTAAGTATCTGGGGGTCTTGTTCACGAATGAGGGAAAAATGGAGCGGGAGATCGATAGACGGATCGGTGGGGCATCTGCAGTTATGCGGGCGCTCTACCGGTCTGTCGTGGTGAAGAGAGAGCTGAGCCAAAAGGCGAAGCTCTCGATTTACCGGTCGATCTACGTTCCTACCCTCATCTATGGTCACGAACTCTGGGTGGTGACCGAAAGAACGAGATCACGGATACAAGCGGATGAAATGAGTTTCCTCCGCAGAGTGTCTGGGCTCTCCCTTAGAGATAGGGTGAGAAGCTCAGTCATCCGGAGGGGGCTCAGAGTAGAGCCGCTGCTTCTCCACATCGAGAGGAGTCAGTTGAGGTGGCTCGGGCATCTCCCTGGTGAGGTGTTTCAGGCACGTCTCACCGGGAGGAGGCCCAGGGGAAGACCCAGGACACGCTGGAGGGACTATGTTTCTCGGCTGGCCTGGGAGCGCCTTAGGGTTCCTCCCGAGGAGCTGGAACAAGTGGCTGGGGAGAGGGAAGTCTGGGTCTCTTTGCTTAGGCTGCTGCCCCCGCGACCCGACCCCGGATAAGCGGAAGAAAATGGATGGATGGATGGACTTACAGCCATCATTGGAAAAAGAGTGTTCTAAAAATGAGAAGTTACTTAATTATTTAGTTAAAGCAGCCATTCTTGATTATAGCTGGCAATTATTTACACACAATGAAGAAAATAATTATTTTTTTGGCACTTTTGTAAATTCACTTCCTAACAAGAAAATAACCAATGTCAATTTTATTTGGATATTCACTTTACTGTCACTTTAGCAGACACCGCTGCATGTGCCGCATTAACATGATTATAACATCTCAGTCCTCTCCAACTTGTATATTCTTGTCATTTTTTGTTACATTACAGGGTTTAGCCTTCTTTTTTTATTCTATTTTTATTTTATTTACTGCATGCTTAGAAGTGTTGGTTTATGTTTGCACCAAGTACCACAGCAATTTCCTAAAGTTGTGAACCTGTTCCCCCATAAGCCAATGGAGCTATGGTGTGGAGATCCATGCAGGATCCTGCCTCATGCAATGAGGTCGTTCTTTAGAAATGTTAGACCCTCAAATCAGACCTTTTTGGGCTTTAACCAGAGGTGGGTAGTAACTAGTTATATTCACTCCGTTACATTTATTTGAGCAACTTTTTGTTGAAAAAATGTACTTTTAATAGTACAGGTCCTTCTCAAAAAAATAGCATATTGTGATAAAGTTCATTCTTTTCCATAATGTAATGATAAAAATTAAATTTTCATATATTTTAGATTCATTGCACACCAACTGAAATATTTCAGGTCTTTTATTGTTTTAAAACTGATGATTTTGGCATACAGCTCATGAAAACCCAAAATTCCTATCTCAAAAAATTAGCATATTATGAAAAGGTTCTCTAAACGAGCTATTAACCTAATCATCTGAATCAACTAATTAACTCTAATCACCTGCAAAAGATTCCTGAGGCTTTTAAAAACTCCCAGCCTGGTTCATTACTCAAAACCGCAATCATGGGTAAGACTGCCAACCTGACTGCTGCCCAGAAGGCCATCATTGACACCCTCAAGCAAGAGGGTAAGACACAGAAAGAAATTTCTGAACGAATAGGCTGTTCCCAGAGTGCTGTATCAAGGCACCTCAGTGGGAAGTCTGTGGGAAGGAAAAAGTGTGGCAGAAAACGCTGCACAACGAGAAGAGGTGACCGGACCCTGAGGAAGAGTGTGGAGAAGGACCGATTCCAGACCTTGGGGGACCTGCGGAAGCAGTGGACTGAGTCTGGAGTAGAAACATCCAGAGCCACCGTGCACAGGTGTGTGCAGGAAATGGGCTACAGGTGCAGCATTCCCCAGGTCAAGCCACTTTTGAACCAGAAACAGAGGCAGAAGCGCCTGACCTGGGCTACAGAGAAGCAGCACTGGACTGTTGCTCAGTGGTCCAAAGTACTTTTTTCGGATGAAAGCTAATTTGGCATGTCATTCCGAAATCAAGGTGCCAGAGTCTGGAGGAAGACTGGGGAGAAGGAAATGCCAAAATGCATGAAGTCCAGCGTCAAGTACCCACAGTCAGTGATGGTCTGGGGTGCCATGTCAGCTGCTGGTGTTGGTCCACTGTGTTTTATCAAGGGCAGGGTCAATGCAGCTAGCTATCAGGAGATTTTGGAGCACTTCATGCTTCCATCTGCTGAAAAGCTTTATGGAGATGAAGATTTCATTTTTCAGCACGACCTGGCACCTGCTCACAGTTCCAATTGGCCTGCCAACTCTCCTGACCTGAACCCCATAGAGAATCTGTGGGATATTGTGAAGAGGAAGTTGAGAGACGCAAGACCCAACACTCTGGATGAGCTTAAGGCCGCTATCGAAGCATCCTGGGCCTCCATAACACCTCAGCAGTGCCACAGGCTGATTGCCTCCATGCCACGCCGCATTGAAGCAGTCATTTCTGCAAAAGGATTCCCGACCAAGTATTGAGTGCATAACTGAACATAATTATTTGAAGGTTGACTTTTTTTGTATTAAAAACAATTTTTTTTTTATAGGTCGGATGAAATATGCAAATTTTTGGAGATAGGAATTTTGGGTTTTCATGAGCTGTATGCCAAAATCATCAGTTTTAAAACAATAAAGGACCTGAAATATTTCAGTTGGTGTGCAATGAATCTAAAATACGTGAAAGTTTAATTTTTATCATTACATTATGGAAAAGAATGAACTTTATCACAATATGCTAATTCTTTGAGAAGGACCTGTATAGTAATTTTAAATACACAGTGCTTTTTACTTTTACTTCAGTAATATTTTTATGAAGTATCCCTACTCTTACTTTAGTAAAATTTCTTGATGCTCTACCCACTGTGGGTAAATTCACTGAATGAAGAGCAAACATATTTTAACCAAAAATACACCAGACACAGACACACACCTACAGTTTATTAAAGGAGACCGCCTGTTTCTACACAAGCTTCGGTTTTCTAATGGAATCTTCTGTCTGTTGAGCTTGTTGCATTTCAAGTGGTCAAGTGAGGTCAAGTGAATATATAGTAAACACAATAAATTGTCACTGGAAATACTTTTTACCTTGTTCTAGGATATCCTTATTCGTTACCTAGTGTAAGTATTGGTATTATATTGAAAACGTTGTCCTAGAAAAGTCTTTCTTATGCTTCAGATTTGTTATTATGTAATTATGTTATTTATTTGTATTTTTTGTTGTTCATTTTAGTCCTTAAAATACCCGAATTTGCCCATTTTTGTCTGACGACATAATTTAAAAAGTATTCAATCAGATGTTACTCAGTACTCAAGTAGCCTATTTACCAAATACTTTTTTACTCTTACTCGAGTAATTTTTTAGACTGCTACTTGTTACTTTTGCTTGAGTAAAAATACGTTGAAGTAATGCTACTCTTACTTGAGTACTATTTTTGGGTACTCCACCTACCTCTGGTAGTAACTAGTTACATTTACTTAAGTAACCTTAACCGTAATCAAAAATGCATGAGACTCACGCCTACGGTTTATGTTGAGCGGAACCGCTTATTTGTACACAAGCTTCACCGTTTTAATGGTATTTTCTTTCTGCTGAGGCTGTTGGGCCGTTTGGAGGTCAAGAGAGGGTACCTTACCCTGGTCTAACATATATACATTACCTACTGTAGGTATTGGTTTCATTCATTTGAACTGAAAAGAATTCGGAAAAATGTTTCTTGTACTCAGATTTGTTATTTTGCAATTATGTTATGTATTTGTATTTATTTTTGTTTGAGTAAAAATACGTTGAGGTAGTGGTACTTTTACTTGAGTACAATTTTTGGCTACTCTACCCACTTCTGCCTTTAACTCAACTTGATGTTATTATTTTCAGGAAGAGAGTCATTCTGACCAGAAGGCCACCATCCCCAGAGTCAGACACAGAGGTGGAAGCATTATAATTTGGGGCTATTTCTCGGCTCAATGTGATGACCTCACCATGCAAAGGTGCCAATAGACAAAGCCTTTAAAAAGAATGTTAAAATCTATTATTAGAATCTTCTTCCCTCAGCCAGAGCACCGAATATTGGTCAGAGGTTGATTTTTGAGCCTGAAAACAACAACAACAACAAACACCACCAAGATAACCAAAGACTGGCTAAAGAACAATCACATGAAGGCCATGGAATAACTAATTCGCTCCTCAGACTTAA
The DNA here is from genome assembly GCA_963556495.2 of Valencia hispanica. Classification (NCBI taxonomy): domain Eukaryota; kingdom Metazoa; phylum Chordata; class Actinopteri; order Cyprinodontiformes; family Valenciidae; genus Valencia; species Valencia hispanica. The sequence goes on along the minus strand of OY747709.1, from coordinate 49,386,260 downwards.
ATCCTAAAATCTGAGAAGGGAGCTAAAGCTTGAGTTGTCAAGCTGCAGCCTGGAAAACTGATGGATTTACAAAGGTTTTATGCAGAAGACCGGACCAAATCCCTTCATAGAACTGTGCAAACCTCATGACCAACAGAAAATACCTTAAAGCTGTGCTTTCCACCAGGTTCTGGGTCATGTTTTGTTAGGTGATTAACTGCTTGTTTTGTCAAATACTGTGTCTCCTCTCTAAAATAAACCTACCAAGAGGCTTTTAATTTATTTATATTAACGTCAGAGTGAGCAAGCTTACATGTTCAGAGGATGTAATGGATTGCATTGGTGTTTCCATCCATATCTTAAAGAAATGAACAGGTTTATCTGCTTTACTAAAAAACATATATTCTTAAAACATGATGCAAATAAACAGTTGAAAAGATTGTGCAGTAGGTGGATGTTGGGTTGTTTTAAAAAAATAATAATTTTATTTATTAAAGGGAAAAGCTATCCAGTCCGACCTGACCCAATGTGTCCTGATGGACTCTATCCAGAACTGGGAACAAGCTCGACTCGATGCTGATAATGTGTTTTAGTTTTAAAAGTTGTACGCCTTCCTCAGATCATGACACCCAGACCGACAAACTCCCATCACCCGGTCAGCTACGGTGTGAAAACCGGAGACATGTTTGATTTGTGTCAGAGGAGATTTTTCCTGTTTTTAGCCTCTTGCTTCTTTTATCACTATGACTGAATAAATAAACAAACAAATAAACCATAAAATGTAAGTCTTTCTCTAACACACCATCGTAATTATTTCTCTACAAAGACAGATTAGATGAAAACAGCTTCTTGTCTAACACTGGCAATGAAACAATATTCATTCTTTATTCACTGTGTGTCACTGTTGTTGAAAGGGAAATGACTTTGTTTATGACAAATAAATCGGTTCTGTTACACAATTACACAGAGCGAGTGGTGCAGCTCGGGTGAAGGCCATGGGTGCTCTGACTGTCCCTGCTGTGATGTTCAGTGATGTTGGCACAGAGTAAAGCCAGGGGGTGGAGAAGAGAAGCAGTGCATCATGGGTAGGTCAAGATCCAGGATAATGGGTCAATGCAGCATCGGGACTAAAATGCATCGGACTGTCTCTGTGTTCACATTAAAATCTATGTCTGCCTTTTAATTCATAGCCTTTATCTCAACAGTAGAAATGTAAATGGTTGCTTTTGTGCTCCTCTGCCACCTTGTGGTGACAAATATATAGTACATTCTTATCAGACAACAGTAACACCATATTTTTTATAAAAGAAATATACTTCTAAGATTTTCCATGTGAACTGTTGGTACAGGCCACACAATTTTATACGTTATATGTTATTTACATTTGCACATTTTATGGTATTCAGAAAATCAGGTAAAGAAGTTGTTTTGCTGGACAAAGTAAAAAAAAAAAAAAGTGAATGCACAAATCTAGTCAAACAAACTCAAAATAAATAGTTTTATATTTAAAATACACACCAATATTGTCTGTTGACAGATGATCAAATACATATTTGTTCTTTAGGGAAAAGAGCAGCAACTTTAAAGCAAAACTTAAACATTCAAAATGTTTTAATAGATAATGAAAACACCCCTTCCATTAAATGGGTTTGTTTTTTTAAAGTGTGTCCCCGCAAGTGCCAGGGATAGCCTGTTGCTGCATTACTTTTCTTTTTATTATAGTTATTAAATAGAAGCTGCCGGTTTCTGATTATGCTTGTAGTAAATGTATATTACCTCAACAGGATGCCTGTTTCATTTAGCGCCAGTTCAAACTTTACCTATTTTCAACACTAGGGGTAGTAAAGCAAAGCAAATAGTTGACTTTAACGCCATATACTGCAGTGGCAAACTGAGGAATCTTTCCTGATGCCACAAGTTGTATCTTGTTGTTTAAGGACATTGTTCTGAAATCATTTGAGATATATTTGTGTTTAATCCAAAAATTAGTCATAAAATTGGATGACTAAAAATATTTTCAAGACCCTGTAAAATACATACATGTTTGGCAAACACTTTTAAATGCATGAACTTAGACAATGTCATGCACCTTGTTCCTTGTTTGATTCCAAGATTGTTGTGTCTTTTGTGCCTAATGCAGCTTTTCTTCTGGCATGACTGGTGTGTTTGAACCCACCTGCTGCAGTTCATCCACATCTAACCACTGGTAACCGCAACAAACGCTTCTCTTTGGGATTCTGGACAGACCCTTAAATTTAAATGTGCTTAAAGAGTTGTTTGGCCTATATCACTGTGAGGTGTTTTAACATACTGGAGTTTAGAGTAGAGAAGCAATAGGCATACAAGAGTTGCAATACAGTCTGTTCCAGAGGTTCTTTTCCACTAACTGCAACAAAATAAAATTTGTCTAGAGTTGCAAAAATAGATTGATTTTGTAAATATGTACAAAATAAAATATTTTATTTTAAAAGCTAAGGAAATGAGACTAAAATATCTATTTTTTCAGACTAAACCACAAAATGAAAGATTTTTTTTAAAGGGGAGAAAACCTTTATTTTGTAGAATGAGGTCAACTGATTGAGACTTTTCCATAAATATACACAATGAAGAAAGATAGACAGAAAAATTGCCAAAATTGTCACTTATTATTGCATTTACAACTATTTGAAATAATTTATTTGTTTTTTTAGGAGCCACAATGGAGGGACCAAAGAGCAACATGTGGCTCAGGCTGCAGACCCCCGCTCTAGTCTAGGTCTTGCCACCAAACATGTCAGACATTCTCACCTAACTGCAATAAGCTTGAAGGACGTTCTCCACAGGTCTAGCATATATCTGCTATAATATTTATGATTTTCTTGTGTGTCGATAAAAACATTTCTAGAATTTTCACAGAACTTGAAAAGGACAAACAAAAACAAAGATCTTTTTTTATGTGGACAAGGCCTAAAAACCTTAAAGTACAGTGAGGGACATAAGTATTTGAACACCCTGCGATTTTGCAAGTTCTCCCACTTAGAACTTATGGAGGGTTCTGAAATTCACATTGTAGGTACATTTCCACTGTGAAAGACAGCATTTAAAAGAAAGAAAGTCAGGAAATCACATTGGCTGTTTTTTAAAGAATTTATTTCCATTTTATTGCTGCACATACGTATTTGAACACCTGGCAGTCAGCAAGATTTTGGGCTCTCAAAGACCTTATACTTTTCCTTTAAAAAGTGCACCTCTACTCCACCTATTGATCTAAAATAGTAGCACATGTCTGAGCTCATTAAAGAACACCTGTCCACCCCACAGTCAGTCAGAATCCAACTACTACCATGGGCAAAGACCAAAGAGCTGTCAGAAGACACTAAAGACAAAATTGTAGACCTCTACAAGGCTGGAAAGGGCTATGAGGCAATTGCCAAGCAGCTTGGTGAAAATAGGCCAACTGTTGGAGCAATTGTTAGAAAATGGAAGATGACTGTCAGTCTCCCTCAGACTGGGGCTCAATGAAAGATCTCACCTGGTGGGGTATCACTGATGATAAGAAAGATGAGGAATCATCCCAGAACTAAACGGGAGCAGCTGGTCACTGACATGAAGAGAGCCGGGACCACAGGTTAGAGTCGGTAGAACACTACGCCGTCACGGATTAAAATCACGCATTGCACGAAAGGTTGCCCTGCTCAAGTCATCACATGTCCAGGCCCGTCTGAAATTTGCCAATGACCATCTGGATGATCCAGAGGAGGCATGGGAGAAAGTCATGTGGTCGGATGAGACCAATATAGAACTTTTTGGTCTAAACTTCACTCGCAGAGTTGCATTCAAAGAGCACCATCCCTACTGTGAAGCATGGGGGTGGAAACATCATGCTTTGGGAGCGCTTTTCTG